>LR778259.1:34104741-34160549 GCA_902810595.1 Coregonus sp. 'balchen'
AACTCTATCTCCTCTCTACTCTCATCTCTTCGTCTCTTCTCTCTCTCTATTTTCATCTCTATCTCTTCTCTCTTTCTCTCTATCTATTTCTCTCTCTCTCTCTATTTGTCTGTCTGTCTGTATGTCTGTCTGTCTGTCTGTCTGTCTGTCTGTCTGTCTGTCTGTCTGTCTGTCTGTCTGTCTGTCTGTCTGTCTGTCTGTCTGTCTGTCTGTCTGTCTGTCTGTCTGTCTGTCTGTCTGTCTGTCTGTCTGTCTGTCTGTCTGTCTGTCTACTAAAGTGCTTTCTCTCTTTGCTCTGCACTCCCTTTTATGTTCAGTGCCTTTGGGGAACTAATAATGCACTGTAGGACATTTTAGTTAAAGGGAGTGTGTGTTTGAGAATATTGTTTATCATTTGTGATGATCTTTTTTTACTCATTGATGTATTTATTGTGTGACTATTGTTTGATGGTCTAAGAGACTTTGGGACATTTTTAAGGCCATTTTTGGTTCTTGGCTACATACACGTTCATACACATTTACATTTTAGTCATTTAGCAGACGCTCTTATCCAGAGCGACTTACAGTTAGTGAGTGCATACATATACAGTGGGGAGAACAAGTATTTGATACACTGTCGATTTTGCAGGTTTTCCTACTTACAAAGCATGTAGAGGTCTGACATTTTTATCATAGGTACACTTCAACTGTGAGAGACGGAATCTAAAACAAAAATCCAGAAAATCACATTGTATGATTTTTAAGTAATTAATTTGCATTTTATTGCATGACATAAGTATTTGATACATCAGAAAAGCAGAACTTAATGTTTGGTACAGAAACCTTTGTTTGCAATTACAGATATCATACGTTTCCTGTAGGTCTTGACCAGGTTTGCACACACTGCAGCAAGGATTTTGGCCCACTCCTCCATACAGACCTTCTCCAGATCCTTCAGGTTTCGGGTCTGTCGCTGGGCAATACGGACTTTCAGCTCCCTCCAAAGATTTTCTATTGGGTTCAGGTCTGGAGACTGGCTAGGCTACTCCAGGACCTTGAGATGCTTCTTACGGAGCCACTCCTGAGTTGCCCTGGCTGTGTGTTTCGGGTCGTTGTCATGCTGGAAGACCCAGACACGACCCATCTTCAATGCTCTTACTGAGGGAAGGAGGTTGTTGGCCAAGATCTCGCGATACATGGCCCCATCCATCCTCCCCTCAATATGGTGCAGTCGTCCTGTCCCCTTTGCAGAAAAGCATCCCCAAAGAATGATGTTTCCACCTCCATGCTTCACGGTTGGGATGGTGTTCTTGGGGTTGTACTCATCCTTCTTCTTCCTCCAAACACGGTGAGTGGAGCTTAGACCAAAAAGCTCTATTTTTGTCTCATCAGACCACATGACCTTCTACCATTCCTCCTCTGGATCATCCAGATGGTCATTGGCAAACTTCAGACGGGCCTGGACAGGTGCTGGCTTGAGCAGGGGGACCTTGCGTGCGCTGCAGGATTTTAATCCATGACGGCGTAGTGTGTTACTAATGGTTTTCTTTGAGACTGTGGTCCCAGCTCTCTTCAGGTCATTGACCAGGTCCTGCGGTGTAGTTCTGGGCTGATCCCTCACCTTCCTCATGATCATTGATGCCCCACGAGGTGAAATATTGCATGGAGCCCCAGACCGAGGGTGATTGACCGTCATCTTGAACTTCTTCTATTTTCTAATAATTGCGCCAACAGTTGTTGCCTTCTCACCAAGCTGCTTGCCTATTGTCCTGTAGCCCATCCCAGCCTTGTGCAGGTCTACAATTTTATCCCTGATGTCTTTACACAGCTATCTGGTCTTGGCCATTGTGGAGAGGTTGGAGTCTGTTTGATTGAGTGTGTGGACAGGTGTCTTTTATACAGGTAACGAGTTCAAACAGGTGCAGTTAATACAGGTAATGAGTGGAGAACAGGAGGGCTTCTTAAAGAAAAACTAACAGGTCTGTGAGAGCCGGAATTCTTACTGGTTG
This sequence comes from Coregonus sp. 'balchen', assembly GCA_902810595.1. Classification (NCBI taxonomy): domain Eukaryota; kingdom Metazoa; phylum Chordata; class Actinopteri; order Salmoniformes; family Salmonidae; genus Coregonus; species Coregonus sp. 'balchen'. The sequence continues at coordinate 34,106,730 of LR778259.1, forward strand.
GTAGGTGATCAAATACTTATGTCATGCAATAAAATGCAAATGAATTACTTAAAAATCATACAATGGGATTTTCTGGATTTTTGTTTTAGATTCCGTCTCTCACAGTTGAAGTGTACCTATGATAAAAAATACCAGACCTCTACATGCTTTGTAAGTAGGAGAACCTGCAAAATCGGCAGTGTATCAAATACCTGTTCTCCCCACTGTATCTATATATATATTTTTTCATACACCCACTCACTCTTCACTCTGTGAATGAATACAGACTATCACAAATCCTCTGTTGTTGACTGGGTTCTTTAACGTCTGGCGACTTTGAGTTGCTCAGTCATTATTATTTTATGAGATATTGTTGGTTGGGTTACCACTGTGCTGTGACTTGGGTTTCTATGGCGTGTCTTATCCTTCTTCTCCACTGGCTATCTGGCCAAAAGGCTACACTCTAGTCTCCACTGGCTATCTGGCCAACAGGCTACACTCTAGTCTCCACTGGCTATCTGGTCAACAGGCTACACTCTAGTCTCCACTGGCTATCTGGTAAACAGGCTACACTCTAGTCTCCACTGGCTATCTGGCCAACAGGCTACACTCTAGTCTCCACTGGCTATCTGGCCAACAGGCTACACTCTAGTCTCCACTGGCTATCTGGTAAACAGGCTACACTCTAGTCTCCACTGGCTATCTGGTCAACAGGCTACACTCTAGTCTCCACTGGCTATCTGGTAAACAGGCTACACTCTAGTCTCCACTGGATATCTGGTCAACAGGCTACACTCTAGTCTCCACTGGCTATCTGGTAAACAGGCTACACTCTAGTCTCCACTGGCTATCTGGCCAACAGGCTACACTCTAGTCTCCACTGGCTATCTGGCCAACAGGCTACACTCTAGTCTCCACTGGCTATCTGGCCAACAGGCTACACTCTAGACTCCACTGGCTATCTGGCCAACAGGCTACACTCTAGTCTCCACTGGCTATCTGGCCAACAGGCTACACTCTAGTCTCCACTGGCTATCTGGTCAACAGGCTACACTCTAGTCTCCATGGTTATCTGGTAAACAGGCTGCACTCTAGTCTCCACTGGCTATCTGGCCAACAGGCTACACTCTAGTCTCCACTGGCTATCTGGCCAACATGCTACACTCTAGTCTCCACTGGCTATCTGGTCAACAGGCTACACTCTAGTCTCCACTGGCTATCTGGCCAACAGGCTACACTCTAGTCTCCACTGGCTATCTGGCCAACAGGCTACACTCTAGTCTCCACTGGCTATCTGGTAAACAGGCTACCCTCTAGTCTCCACTGGCTATCTGGCCAACAGGCTACACTCTAGTCTCCACTGGCTATCTGGCCAACAGGCTACACTCTAGTCTCCACTGGCTATCTGGTCAACAGGCTACACTCTAGTCTCCACTGGTTATCTGGTAAACAGGCTGCACTCTAGTCTCCACTGGCTATCTGGCCAACAGGCTACACTCTAGTCTCCACTGGCTATCTGGCCAACAGGCTACACTCTAGTCTCCACTGGCTATCTGGTAAACAGCCTACACTCTAGTCTCCACTGGCTATCTGGTAAACAGGCTACCCTCTAGTCTCCACTGGCTATCTGGTAAACAGGCTACACTCTAGTCTCCACTGGCTATCTGGTAAACAGGCTACACTCTAGTCTCCACTGGCTATCAGGTCAACAGGCTACACTCTAGTCTCCACTGGCAATCTGGCCAACAGGCTACACTCTAGTCTCCACTGGCTATCTGGTAAACAGGCTACACTCTAGTCTCCACTGGCTATCTGGTAAACAGGCTATACTCTAGTCTCCACTGGCTCTCTGGTCAACAGGCTACACTCTAGTCTCCACTGGCTATCTGGCCAACAGGCTACACTCTAGTCTCCACTGGCTATCTGGTCAACAGGATACACTCTAGTCTGCACTGGCTATCTGGTAAACAGGCTACACTCTAGTCTCCACTGGCTATCTGGTAAACAGGCTACACTCTTGTCTCCACTGGCTATCTGGCCAACAGGCTACACTCTAGTCTCCACTGGCTATCTGGTTAACAGGCTACACTCTAGTCTCCACTGGCTATCTGGCCAACAGGCTACACTCTAGTCTCCACTGGCTATCTGGTCAACAGGCTACACTCTAGTCTCCACTGGCTATCTGGTAAACAGGCTACCCTCTAGTCTCCACTGGCTATCTGGCCAACAGGCTACACTCTAGTCTCCACTGGCTATCTGGCCAACAGGCTACACTCTAATCTCCACTGGCTATCTGGTCAACAGGCTACACTCTAGTCTCCACTGGCTATCTGGTAAACAGGCTACACTCTAGTCTCCACTGGCTATCTGGCCAACAGGCTGCACTCTATTCTCCACTGGCTATCTGGTCAACAGGCTACACTCTATTCTCCACTGGCTATCTGGCCAACAGGCTACACTCTAGTCTCCACTGGCTATCTGGTAAACAGGCTACACTCTAGTCTCCACTGGCTATCTGGTCAACAGGCTACACTCTAGTCTCCACTGGCTATCTGGCCAACAGGCTACACTCTAGTCTCCACTGGCTATCTGGCCAACAGGCTACACTCTAGTCTCCACTGGCTATCTGGCCAACAGGCTACACTCTAGTCTCCACTGGCTATCTGGCCAACAGGCTACACTCTAGTCTCCACTGGCTATCTGGTAAACAGGCTACACTCTAGTCTCCACTGGCTATCAGGTCAACAGTCTACACTCTAGTCTCCACTGGCTATCTGGCCAACAGGCTACATTCTAGTCTCCACTGGCTATCTGGTAAACAGGCTACACTCTAGTCTCCACTGGCTATCTGGTAAACAGGCTACACTCTAGTCTCCACTGGCTATCTGGTCAACAGGCTACCCTCTAGTCTCCACTGGCTATCTGGTAAACAGGCTACACTCTAGTCTCCACTGGCTATCTGGCCAACAGGCTACACTCTAGTCTCCACTGGCTATCAGGTCAACAGGCTACACTCTAGTCTCCACTGGCTATCTGGTAAACAGGCTACACTCTAGTCTCCACTGGCTATCTGGCCAACAGGCTACACTCTAGTCTCCACTGGCTATCAGGTCAACAGGCTACACTCTAGTCTCCACTGGCTATCTGGTAAACAGGCTACACTCTAGTCTCCACTGGCTATCAAGGTGAAAACCTTGTGAAGACTTACAGAAAACGTTTGACCTGTGTCATTGCCACCAAAGGGTATATAACAAAGTATTGAGAAACTTTTGTTATTGACCAAATACTTATTTTCCACCATAATTTGCAAATAAATTCATAAAATACTTTCTGGATTTGTTTTTCTCATTTTGTCTGTCATAGTTGACGTGTACCTATGATGAAAATTACAGGCCTCTCTCATCTTTTTAAGTGGGAGAACTTGCACAATTGGTGGCTGACTAAATCGTTTTTTTCCCCACTGTAGATACTTTTGTACCTGTTTCCTCCAGCATCTTCACAAGGTCCTTTGCTGTTGTTCTTGGATTGATTTGCACTTTTCGCACCAAAGTACGTTCATCTCTAGGAGCGGTATGACAGCTGCGTGGTTCCATTGTGTTTATACTTACGTACTATTATTTGTACAGATGAATGTGGTACCTTCAGGCGTTTAGAAATTGCTCCCAAGGATGAACCAGACTTGTGGAGGTCTATAATTTGTTTTCTGAGGTCTTGGCTGATTTCTTTTGATTTTCCCATGATGTCAAGCAAAGAGGCACTGAGTTTGAAGGAAGGCCTTGAAATACATCCACAGGTACACCTCCAATTGACTCAAATGATGTCAGAAGCTTCCAAAGCCATGACATCATTTTCTGGAATTTTCCAAGCTGTTTAAAGGCACAGTCAACTTAGTGTATGTAAACGTCTGACCCACTGGAATTGTGATGCAGTGAATTATAAGTGAAATAATCTGTCTGTAATCAATTGTTGGAAAAATTACTTGTGTCATGCACAAAGTAGATGTCCTAACCGACTTACCAAATCTATAGTTTGTTAACTATGGTTGAAAAATGAGTTTTAATGACTCCAACCTAAGTGTACGTACACTTCCGACTTCAACAGTATTCCATTAAAAATCAGCCGTTTCCAGCTACAATAGCCATTTACTACATTAACAATGTCTACACTGTATTTCTGATCAATTTTATGTTATTTTAATGGACAAAAAATTTGCTTTTCTGTTGAAAACAAGGACATTTTTAAGTGACCCCAAACTTTTGAACGGTAGTGTAAATATATATATATATAATAATAATAATAATAATATGCCATTTAGCAGACGCTTTTATCCAAAGCGACTTACAGACATGCGTGCATTCATTTGTTGTGTATGGGTGGTCCCGGGGATTGAACCCACTACCTTGGCGTTACAAGCGCCGTGCTCGACCAGGGGGGATGGTGGCAGGTTTTCTTCCAGACGTGATATACATAGATACGTACATACATACATACATGGTCTGGTCATTAGTTCATCCTGTGGCTCTAGTCTCCAGTGTTCTCCTGCTGTAATCTTCTCAGAAGTGTGTGTGTGTCGTGATCATAGAGACTAACTGTAGAACAGGTACAGAATACAGTGTGTTGTGATCATAGAGACTGACTGCACAGCAGGTACAGAATACAGTGTGTTGTGATCATAGAGACTGACTGCACAGCAGGTACAGAATACAGTGTGTTGTGATCATAGAGACTGACTGCACAGCAGGTACAGAATACAGTGTGTTGTGATCATAGAGACTGACTGCACAGCAGGTACAGAATACAGTGTGTTGTGATCATAGAGACTGACTGCACAGCAGGTACAGAATACAGTGTGATGTGATCATAGAGACTGACTGCACAGCAGGTACAGAATACCGTGTGTTGTGATCATAGAGACTGACTGCACAGCAGGTACAGAATACAGTGTGTTGTGTGATCATAGAGACTGACTGCACAGCAGGTACAGAATACAGTGTGTTGTGTGATCTTAGAGACTAACTGTAGAACAGGTACAGAATACAGTGTGTTGTGATCATAGAGACTGACTGCACAGCAGGTACAGAATACAGTGTGTTGTGTGATCATAGAGACTGACTGCACAGCAGGTACAGAATACAGTGTGTTGTGATCATAGAGACTGACTGCACAGCAGGTACAGAATACAGTGTGATGTGATCATAGAGACTGACTGCACAGCAGGTACAGAATACAGTGTGTTGTGATCATAGAGACTGACTGCACAGCAGGTACAGAATACAGTGTGTTGTGATCATAGAGACTGACTGCACAGCAGGTACAGAATACAGTGTGATGTGATCATAGAGACTGACTGCACAGCAGGTACAGAATACAGTGTGTTGTGATCATAGAGACTGACTGCACAGCAGGTACAGAATACAGTGTGTTGTGATCATAGAGACTGACTGCACAGCAGGTACAGAATACAGTGTGTTGTGATCATAGAGACTGACTGCACAGCAGGTACAGAATACAGTGTGTTGTGTGTGCAGGTAGAGAGTTAAGTCAGTGCTACTGTAGAAACATAAATAAACCGATTCAGGACAAAGTGCCTCCAGATACCCTCCACATTTCGCTCTTCCTTAAAATACTCTTCACCTCCAAGCGGACACACATAAGCCCACGTACGCAGGCACACTCACACGCTTTACCTCCAAGCAGATATATATATATATAGAAGTATTCAGACCTCTTGACTTTTTCCACATTTTCTTACGTTACATCCTTATTCTAAAATGTATAAAATATAAATATATCTACACACAATACCCCATAATGACAAGGCGAAAACAGGTTTTTAGAAATGGTTGCAAATGTATTAAAAATAAAACTATGAGACTCGAAACGGAGCTCCGGTGCATCCTGTTTCCATTGGAGTTTGCCAAAAGGCACCTAAAGGACTCTCAGACTATGAGAAACAAGATTCTCTGGTCTGATGAAACCAAGATTGAACTCTTTGGCCTGAATGCCAAGCGTCACGTCTGGAAGAAAACCTGCCACCATCCCTACGGTGAAGCATGGCGGTGGCAGCATTATGCTGTGCGGATGTTATTCAGCGGCAAAGACTGGGAGACTAGTCAGGATCGAGTGGAAGATGAACGGAGCAAAGTACAGAGAGATCTACTGTACGCACCCCTCAGACACATGCCTGATAGGTCAAACTCTACCCACATGTACATATTACCTCAACTACCTCGACTAGCCGGTGCCCCCGCACATTGACTCTGTACCGGTACCCCCTGTATATAGCCTCCCTAGTGTTAATTAATTTTACTGCTGCTCTTTAATTATCTGCTATTTTTATGTTTTTGTACGTCTTCGACCGCACCATGGCCAAACCCACCGCCTAAGCCTAATTTTGATTCAGAAAAAAACCTGACTAGGCAGAGAGAGGGAACGTTATTACACACAGAGAGAGAGGCAGACAGAGAAGCAGTAGTCAGCCAGCTTTCCAAATAGGGCCCTTTTATAGTGTATTACTTTTGACCAGAGCACTATTTACATTTACGTCATTTAGCAGACGCTCTTATCCAGAGCGACTTACAGTTAGTGAATACATATATATTTTTTTTATACTGGCCCCCCGTGGGAATCGAACCCACAACCCTGGCGTTGCAAACGCCATGCTCTATCAACTGAGCTACATCCCTGCCTGCCTTTCCCTCCCTTACCCTGGATGACGCTGAGGCCAATTGGTCGCGGCCGGCTGCGACAGAGCCTGGATTCGAACCAGGATCTCTAGTGGCACAGTTAGTACTGCGATGCAGTGCCTTAGACCACTGCGCCACTCTGGAGACACTATAAAGGGAATAGGGTACCATTTGGACCATAGTACTCAGGCTAAGGTAGAGCTCTTTGATAAGGAAATAAGATCAGTATGTCCGACTGCCCCAAAGGAGACTGCCGGCTTCAGACCGAGCAAGGTACCACAGTGGAGGTAGGCCCGACAAGGAGATGTGAGGATCTACAGATCAAAAGGCGGCTTCTCCTCCTCCTCCTCTCCTCCTCATCTCCCTGTCCTCCTCCTCTTCTCTTCCTCTCCTCCTCTCCTCCTCTCCTCTCCTCGTCCTCCACCTCCTCCCCTCCTCCTCCTCCTCCTCCCCTCCTCCTCTCCTCCTCTTCTCCTCCTCCTCTTCTCTTCCTCTCCTCCTCCTCTCCTCTCCTCCTCCTCCTCCCCTACTCCTCTCCTCTCCTCTCCTCTCCTCTCCTCTCCTCTCCTCTCCTCTCCTCTCCCTCTCTCCTCTCCTCTCCTCTCCTCTCCTCTCTCCTCTCCTCTCCTCTCCTCTCCTCTCCTCTCCTCTCCTCTCCTCTCCTCTCCTCTCCTCTCCTCCTCCTCCTCCTCCTCCTCCTCCTCTCTTCACTCCTCCACCCCCTAGCTCCCTCTCTCAACCTCCCTTGCTCACTCTCTCACCTTCCTCACCCCCTCTCTCTCTCTCTCTCTCTCTCTCTCTCTCTCTCTCTGATAGTATATTGTACACATTAACATAAATGCCAGGATGGCTTGCCCCTTTCCCTGCAGCCCGCTGTCTTTCATTTCACCTTCTCCAGCGAAGGACGGATGGATGGATGGAGGGAGACCTCTCGACCAGGAACATAAAGCTTTAATTGCAGCGTTGGAACAACTCCCCCTTTGATGACACAGGGTGCAGGTAGCACTACGGCAAAGGTCGACTTGTTATTAGGAAATGATGGAGTGGTGTGCACTGTCATGGATGGCACACGGACAGGACAGGACAGGTGGCCAGACAATGCCTGTGTCCAAAATGTCACCCTATTCCCTACAGTGCAACACTTTTGATCAGGGCACATAGGGCTTTGGTCAAAAGTAGTGCACTATATAGTGAATAGGGTGCAATTTGGGACACAACCAGGGGCAGAGAGAGAGACATACAGGATTTTGTATTTTTTTACCTTTATTTAACTAGGCAAGTCAGTTAAGAACACATTCTTATTTACAATGACGGCCTACACCGGCCAAACCCGGACGACGCTGGGCCAATTGTGCGCCGCCCTATGGGACTCCCAATCACGTCCGGTTGTGATACAGCCTGGAATCGAACCGGGGGGTCTGTAGTGACGCCTCAAGCACTGAGATGCAGTGCCTTAGACCGCTGCGCCACTCGGGAGCAGGATGCGATACAGAATGGTGGGGTTTTCTCACAGCGAGGGAGAGACATACAGGATGGGCAGAGAGAGAGAGGGAGAGACACAGGATGGGCAGAGAGAGAGAGGGAGAGACACAGGATGGGCAGAGAGAGAGAGGGAGAGACACAGGATGGGCAGAGAGAGAGAGGGAGAGACACAGGATGGGCAGAGAGAGAGAGGGAGAGACATACAGGACGGGCAGAGAGAGAGAGGGAGAGACACAGGATGGGCAGAGAGAGAGAGGGAGGGACACAGGATGGGCAGAGAGAGAGAGGGAGGGACACAGGATGGGCAGAGAGAGAGAGGGAGAGACACAGGATGGGCAGAGAGAGAGAGGGAGAGACACAGGATGGGCAGAGAGAGAGAGGGAGAGACACAGGATGGGCAGAGATAGAGAGAGGGAGAGACACAGGATGGGCAGAGAGAGAGAGGGAGAGACACATGATGGGCAGAGAGAGAGAGGGAGAGACATACAGGACGGGCAGAGAGAGAGAGGGAGAGACACAGGATGGGCAGAGAGAGAGAGGGAGAGACACAGGATGCGACACAGAATGGTGGGGTTTTCTCACAGCGACAGAGTTTCACTCTCAAACTAGAAAGGGTAATTTTTCATAAAGAGTTTCAGCTAAGGGGCCAAATGAACTAAACAGGAAAAACTGGGTTATATTTATAATAAGCTATAGCTATGGCCCAGAGAAGTGCACATGGTCAAGACTAGCATGTTATATACAAGAGCGGACAAGGTCTAATAAGCCAGAGAAGTTAGATTGAGATACTTCCCAGTGAACCACTGTGCTGTGCAATGGACTGCATCCCAACGGCACCCTATTCCCAATATAGGGGACTACGTTTGGCACCCTATTCCCAATATAGTGGACAACGTTTGGCACCCTATTCCCAATATAGTGGACTACGTTTGGCACCCTATTCCCAATATAGTGGACTACGTTTGGCACCCTGTTCCCAATATAGGGGACTACGTTTGGCACCCTATTCCCAATATAGTGGACTACGTTTGGCACCCTATTCCCAATATAGTGGACTACGTTTGGCACCCTATTCCCAATATAGTGGACTACGTTTGGCACCCTATTCCCAATATAGTGGACTACGTTTGGCACCCTATTCCCAATATAGTGGACTACGTTTGGCACCCTGTTCCCAATATAGTGGACTACGTTTGGCACCCTATTCCCAATATAGTGCTCCAGGACCGATAGGCCTCAAAAGCATTGCACATAGAGTATAGGGTGCTGTTTGAGACACGTCCAAGCTGAGTGTAATTAATGAAGTTATGATAACAGCAGTCTCCCTGTCATTAAAAACACATCCAAGCTGAGCGTCATCTTGAAGAACAATTCAGCCTTAATGGCCACATACTCTTATAATCTCCACCCGGCACAGCCGGAAGAGGACTGGCCACCCCGCATAGCCTGGTTCCTCTCTAGGTTTCTTCCTAGGTTCCTGCCTTTCTAGGGAGATTTTCCTAGCCACCGTGCTTAAACATCTACATTGCTTGAGGTTTTAGGCTGGGTTTCTGTATAGCACTTTGTGACATCTGCTGATGTAAAAAGGGCTTCATAAATACATTTGATTTGCAATTAATAAAGCTATGAAGACAGTATTCTCCCTGTCATGAAAAAACACATTCATGCTAAGTGTAATTCATGAAGCTATGATAACAGGTTGGCAGGTAGCCTAACGGTTACAGCGTTTGGCCAGTACCGAAAGGTTTGAATCCCCTAGCTGACAAAACTGTTGATATGCCCTTGAGCAAGGCACTTAATGCTAATTACTCCTGTGAGTCGCTCTGGATAAGAGCATCTGTTAATAAATGGTTGAACAGAACCATCATTGTCTGGAGGCTATGCTTTATAATTACTCTGCTAATGAGCGGAAGTTGGGGGACCAGGGAGAGGGATTAGATCAGCGCTGGTAAAAAGAGGTTAAGTGATTTTTAAACACAGAAACGCTGCGTTGCACTCCGGTACGCTAACGACTGCTCCAGGTAGATTCTAACGACTGCTCCAGGTAAGTTCTAACGACTGCTCCAGGTAAGTTCTAACGACTGCTCCAGGTAAGTTCTAACGACTGCTCCAGGTAAGTTCTAACGACTGCTCCAGGTAAGTTCTAACGACTGCTCCAGGTAAGTTCTAACGACTGCTCCAGGTAAGTTCTAACGACTGCTCCAGGTAAGTTCTAACGACTGCTCCAGGTAAGTTCTAACGACTGCTCCAGGTAAGTTCTAACGACTGTTCCAGGTAAGTTCTAACAACTGCTCCAGGTAAGTTCTAACGACTGCTCCAGGTAAGTTCTAACGACTGCTCCAGGTAAGTTCTAACGACTGCTCCAGGTAAGTTCTAACGACTGCTCCAGGTAGGTTCTAACGACTGCTCCAGTTAAGTTCTAACGACTGTTCCAGGTAAGTTCTAACAACTGCTCCAGGTAAGTTCTAACGACTGCTCCAGGTAAGTTCTAACGACTGCTCCAGGTAGATTCTAACGACTGCTCCAGGTAAGTTCTAACAACTGCTCCAGGTAAGTTCTAACGACTGCTCCAGTTAAGTTCTAACGACTGCTCCAGGTAGGTTCTAACGACTGCTCCAGGTAGGTTCTAACGACTGCTCCAGGTAGGTTCTAACGACTGCTCCAGGTAGATTCTAACGACTGCTCCAGGTAAGTTCTAACGACTGCTCCAGTTAAGTTCTAACGACTGCTCCAGGTAGGTTCTAACGACTGCTCCAGGTAAGTTCTAACAACTGCTCCAGTTAAGTTCTAACGACTGCTCCAGGTAGATTCTAACGACTGCTCCAGTTAAGTTCTAACGACTGCTCCAGGCAAGTTCTAACAACTGCTCCAGTTAAGTTCTAACGACTGCTCCAGGTAAGTTCTAACGACTGCTCCAGGTAGATTCTAACGACTGCTCCAGGTAAGTTCTAACGACTGCTCCAGGCAAGTTCTAACGACTGCTCCAGGTAGGTTCTAACGACTGCTCCAGGTAAGTTCTAACAACTGCTCCAGGTAGGTTCTAACGACTGCTCCAGGTAAGTTCTAACAACTGCTCCAGTTAAGTTCTAACGACTGCTCCAGGTAGATTCTAACGACTGCTCCAGGTAAGTTCTAACAACTGCTCCAGGTAGATTCTAACGACTGCTCCAGGTAAGTTCTAACGACTGCTCCAGGTAAGTTCTAACGACTGCTCCAGGTAAGTTCTAACGACTGCTCCAGGTAAGTTCTAACGACTGCTCCAGGTAAGTTCTAACGACTGCTCCAGGTAAGTTCTAACGACTGCTCCAGGTAAGTTCTAACGACTGCTCCAGGTAAGTTCTAACGACTGCTCCAGGTAAGTTCTAACGACTGCTCCAGGTAAGTTCTAACGACTGCTCCAGGTAAGTTCTAACGACTGCTCCAGGTAGGTTCTAACGACTGCTCCAGGTAGGTTCTAACGACTGCTCCAGGTAGATTCTAACGACTGCTCCAGGTAGGTTCTAACGACTGCTCCAGGTAAGTTCTAACGACTGCTGACCGTGAAAATATTCACACTCGTTATTAGAACAGACGACATAGCTAACTGCTCTCCGCACAGGTGGGATCTGAACCCCGGTCTCCGTTTCCGGAAACTAACGGCGGGGTGTAAATTCTATCCTGTCTTAGCTGGGCCCGGGGACAGAGGTAAAACCACACGGACACACAGCTGCACAGTGTCCCCTCTGTCCGTCCCCACTGGGACGCAAACACAGCCTCCATGTTGTGCCCCTCTGCATGTGTGTGTCTAACCCGGGCCGATCTGCTAATAACTTTTGTTTTAATTAGTGCCTCTGAGTTCCCCTATCAGACACTGGATGGAACACAGAGGATTTCTCTCTCCTCCTCCTCCTGTCATTTATTAGTGGCAGATCGCTCTGTTCCTCTGCAGTGGTGCTGTAACTATAGTGTCACTGTTAAATCAGTAAATGATGGTAGTTAGACCTATTGTTTTACATATCCCAGACACACAGACAGTGGACATGTTGTTTGAGGCTTATTGTTTTACATATCCCAGACACACAGACAGTGGACATGTTGTTTGAGGCCTATTGTTTTACATATCCCAGACACACAGACAGTGGACATGTTGTTTGAGGCTTATTGTTTTACATATCCCAGACACACAGACAGTGGACATGTTGTTTGAGGCCTATTGTTTTACACATCTCAGACACACAGACAGTGGACATGTTGTTTGAGGCCTATTGTTTTACACATCTCAGACACACAGACAGTGGACATGTTGTTTGAGGCCTATTGTTTTACATATCCCAGACACACAGACAGTGGACATGTTTTTTGAGGCCTATTGTTTTACATATCCCAGACACACAGACAGTGGACATGTTGTTTGAGGCCTATTGTTTTACATATCCCAGACACACAGACAGTGGACATGTTGTTTGAGGCCTATTGTTTTGGTTTGAGGCTTCTTCTTATCCTTTATTCTGTATCTAATCAGACCCAACACTGTATATCTGACACAATCCAGTATGAACCGGCACGGTAACTTCTCTCTCTGTCTCGGGTCTGTCCTGTCGTTCTATAAATACCCATGTGATGTGTTCTAGAACCAACTCCTCCCATGGGTCTATGGTTCAACGGTTCCGGTGTGAAACAGTTTGAAGCATTTAATGATGACTGGAGAACACAGTACAGAACTGTATATTATGTAGACAAACACTTTACTTCAAACTAAGGCGCTGTCCCAAATTGCACCCTTTTCCTTTTATAGTGCACTACTTTTGACCAGGATAGGGCCATGGTCAAAGCTAGTGCACCAAAAAAAGGGAAAAGGGCCTAATTCAGATAATGCATGTCATCACAAGATGGCCAGCGGTTCAAGCCAATTCCTCCTTCTCCACCCTCTCTCACGCTCTCCCCACCCGCCCGACACTTGTCTTTCCATCACGCATGTAAACGACTCACTGATCTACAGCCATGCCCACTCCATAGCAAGCTGCTCTATCCACACTGCATGATTAATGAAGTAATTTAATGTAGAGCTAAATGTCAAAAAAAAAAAAAAAAAAAAAAGATTTCAGAACTTTAAAAGGAACAGAAAGGAATGATATAGACTGGTACTTGTTTTGGGTTCAAACAGGTTCAGAACTTTATTTTGCTGGTCGGAACAGTGGAACAGAACAAAACAGATAAAGGTTCTGTTTAGAACGAAACGATTGGAAAATAAGTTTGGTTCCAACCCCTGTGACAGACACAGGCCAATGTTTACGGCGCGTTAACATTTTCTTTAATGAAAAACTCTCTCGACTGGCTTACTATAAGTTTCACGTCTCCTCCCGTTGCTCCCCTCCGGCGCTCTGATTCGCCGGTCTACTGAGCCACCGGTCTGAGCGCACCACCTCGGCAAACACAGGAATGGAAACCCAACGCACCCTAATCACCTCCAGCGCACCTGCACCTCATCATCTCATCACCACCCCTATTTAGCCCTGGACTGTTCCGGATGATGTTGTGTGTGATTGTTAAGCTCTGTGTCGTGTACTATATCTTTGTTATTTCTCCTTGCTCATTGTTAAGTAAACCTTGACCTTGTTCATTCCTGCGTCTGCGTCCTGCCTCTTCGTATGCTCAGTATGCGTCACAATAAGCTTATCATATTATATTACACAATACTATACATTACTATATTAATACTATACATTACTATATTAATACTATACATTACTAGATGTATACATTACTATATTAATACTATACATTACTATATTAATACTATACATGGCTAGATGTATACATTACTATATTAATACTATACATTACTATATTAATACTATACATGGCTATATGTATACATTACTATATTAATACTACACATTACTATGGTAACACTATACATTATTATATTAATACTATACATTACTATATTAATACTATACTACACATTACTATATTAATACTATACTATACATTACTATATTAATACTATAGTATACATTACTATATTAATACTATACTATACATGATTATATTAATACTACACATTATTATATTGATACTATACTACACATTACTATAGTAATACTATACTATACATTACTGTATTAATAATATACTACAAATTACTATATTAATATTAAACTATACATTACCATATTAATAATATACTACACAATACTATAGTAATACTATACTACACAATACTATAGTAATACTATACTATACATTACTGTATTAATAATATACTACAAATTACTATATTAATATTAAACTATACATTACCATATGAATAATATACTACACATTACTATAATAATACTATAATATATATTACTATATTAATACTATACTCATTGAGAATAATTATCTATCACTATACTGCACAACTATACTTGTGGGGCATTTTTGAGGAAGTGCACTTCTATAGGAAAGAAAACAAACCCTGTCACACAACGCTATTCCACATGTAGTGCACTACTTTTGACCAGATCCTTATGGGGAGGTAGTGCACTACTTTTGACCAGATCCTTGTGGGGAGGTAGTGCACTACTTTTGACCAGATCCTTATGGGGAGGTAGTGCACTACTTTTGACCAGATCCTTATGGGGAGGTAGTGCACTACTTTTGACCAGATCCTTATGGGGAGGTAGTGCACTACATAGGGAGAAGGGTGCCATTTGAGACGCAGTTGGCATTTGAGATGCAGACAGTGACTGATCCAGCCTTTATGGATTTCTCTGCTGAACAAATGATCCCGTCAGGCAGGTGGGATTGACTCTGGAATGGTAACTATTTTCCTGTATTTAGCCTTGGCTTTGTGTTTAGGTGGTGAGGGCGTCACAAAGTCAGGGGCACAGGGGCACAGGGGCACAGGGGCACAGGGGCACAGGGGCACAGGGGCACAGGGGCACAGGGGCACAGGGGCACAGGGGCACACACACACAGTTTTCAATCCATCGCGTGCCGCTCTGTCCTGTTTTTCACGCCTTCAAGTATTGTGTGTTGTCCCATAAAACATCTATCAATCCACCTCGTTGGGACTCTGTTCACTATTTAGGGCTCTGGTCAAAAGTAGTGCACTATGTAGGGAATAGGGGTGACATATGGGATGCAGACTTCCTCTCTGATACTTTGTCTGAATTGTATTCAATTAAACAATCTGATTAAGCTTCACAATGTGGGTGAGGTGCTTCGATTACCTGTCCGCTATTTTCTCCTCTTAAGTCAATGTGTGTGTGGGTTCGTTCCACAGCCGTGAACAGCAGGTGATAGTTCAGATGAAACACTGTTCAGCGCAGCACAGACACACACACACTGCTGCTCCACTTACTGTTTGGGTTGCCACTCATTTTGTGTGTGTGTATGTGTGTGTTTGTGGGTGCGTGCGTGTGTGTGTGTGTGTGTGTGTGTTTGTGGGTGCCTATGTGCGTGTGTGTGTGTTTACTTTGTGGACCTCAGTTTCCTGTCTTCCTGGACCTCAGTCTCCTGTCTTCCTGGACCTCAGTCTCCTGTCTTCCCGGGCCGCAGTCTCCCTGTCTGTCTGTCTGTCTCTCTGTTTGCCTCCTTGAGCATTGTCTGTCTGTCTGTCTCTCTGTTTGCCTCCTTGAGCATTGTCTGTCTGTCTGTCTGTCTGCCTCCTTGAGCATTGTGAAAAGACTTGTGAAAAGTCTCCTATCCAATAAACTTCTGTAAGAACACTGACACTCTCTTTGCAGAGACAGTATCTGTCAACACCTGTCAATAATCCACTGCCCTATCTCCACATGTCTGTCTGTCTGTCAGTCTACGTGCCGGTCTCATGTCCAACAATAGACTGGCCCAAAGAATACAGTGTTCAAACATCACTGGTAACCCTAACAACAGAGTTGTCAGTCTACCAAACCCTAACCACAGAGTTGTCAGTCTACCAAACCCTAACCACAGAGTTGTCAGTCTACCAAACCCTAACCACAGAGTTGTCAGTCTACCAAACCCTAACCACAGAGTTGTCAGTCTACCAAACCCTAACCACAGAGTTGTCAGTCTACCAAACCCTAACCACAGAGTTGTCAGTCTACCAAACCCTAACCACAGAGTTGTCAGTCTACCAAACCCTAACCACAGAGTTGTCAGTCTACCAAACCCTAACAACAGAGTTGTCAGTCTACCAAACCCTAACCACAGAGTTGTCAGTCTACCAAACCCTAACAACAGAGTTGTCAGTCTACCAAACCCTAACCACAGAGTTGTCAGTCTACCAAACCCTAACCACAGAGTTGTCAGTCTACCAAACCCTAACCACAGAGTTGTCAGTCTACCAAACCCTAACCACAGAGTTGTCAGTCTACCAAACCCTAACCACAGAGTTGTCAGTCTACCAAAGCCTAACCACAGAGTTGTCAGTCTACCAAACCCTAACCACAGAGTTGTCAGTCTACCAAACCCTAACCACAGAGTTGTCAGTCTACCAAACCCTAACCACAGAGTTGTCAGTCTACCAAACCCTAACCACAGAGTTGTCAGTCTACCAAACCCTAACCACAGAGTTGTCAGTCTACCAAACCCTAATCACAGAGTTGTCAGTCTACCAAACCCTAATCACAGAGTTGTCAGTCTACCAAACCCTAACCACAGAGTTGTCAGTCTACCAAACCCTAACCACAGAGTTGTCAGTCTACCAAATCCTAACCACAGAGTTGTCAGTCTACTAAAGCAGAAAGGGTAACCCTAAGCTAATTTCCTGTCATTGTCTGCGTCAATGTCTCTGCACCAAATGGCACACTATTTCCTATATAGTGCGCTACAATAGGCTCTGGTCAAAAGGGCCCTATGGGCTCTGATTAAAAGTAGTGTAGGGTATAGGGTACCATTTGGGACCGTAAGCTCTCTGTCTATCAGTGCCAAGCCTATCTGCCGTCTGCTGGGTGATGTCATCAGTGCTTTCCGGTGCACTAACCCTGTAATGGAGTCAATTTAGCTCCCAGCTCTGTCCTGCTACAGCTGCTACATACCCCATGAAGGACACATTAGCCCACCTTCTCTCTCTCTCTCTCTCTCTCTCTCTCTCTCTCTCTCTCTCTCTCTCTCTGTCTCTCTCTCTCTCTCTCTCTCTCTCCTCTCTCTCTCTCTCTCTCCTCTCTCTCTCTCTCTCTCTCTCTCTCTCCTCTCTCTCTCTCTCTCTCTCTCTCTTTCATTCTCTCTCTCTTTCACCCACCCTCTCTTTCACTCTCTCTATTTCACTCTCTTTCACTCTCTTTCACCCTCTTTCACCCTCTCTCTTTCGCTCTCTTTCACCTTCTTTCTTTCACTCTCTTTCACCCTCTCTCTTTCACCCTCTTTCACCCTCTCTCTTTCGCTCTCTTTCACCTTCTTTCTTTCACTCTCTTTCACCCTCTCTCTTTCACCCTCTCTCTTTCACTCTCATTTTTTCTCTCTCTCTCTCTCTCTCCAGAGTTCATTTTCCATGATTCAGTTCTTTTCATTATAATTTTCATCATAACACCCTCCATGCAATAAATGTTCTCCTGGAAATAACATAACCACACACACACACAACACTTTATGAGGGAATAAACCTCACCATGGCACAGCAGCCGCTGCACACTGCTGAACATATTCATAATCAAATGTTACTCAGGGCTGTAGAGATGCTTGTCCAGGCACACGCAGAGGCTGAGAGTAGAAGAGGCTCAGGCAGAAGCCATCCTGCAGTCGTCTTTGTAGCCAGTTCAACTCTGAGGAACACAGTTTTCCTTCTACCAGAGAGTCAATTCATACTAGATACCCATAGTCATCTCAAGCTCCTCCCCTTACTTCATACTAGATACCCATAGTAATCTATAGCTCCACCCCTTACTTCATACTAGATACCATAGTCATCTATAGCTCCACCCCTTACTTCATACTAGATACCCATAGTCATCTATAGCTCCACCCCTTACTTCATACTAGATACCCATAGAGTCATCTATAGCTCCACCCCTTAATTCCCATCTCCAACAAGGCAGAGTTCATCTGAGCCTATGCTACCCTCCAGTCCTTCGACTTCTTGGCGATGACGGAAACATGGATTACCACTGAAAACACTGCTACTCCTACTGCTCTCTCCTCGTCTGACCATGTGTTCTCGCATACCCCGAGAGCATCTGGTCAGCGGGGTGGTGGCACAGGAATCCTCATCTCTCCCAAGTGGACATTCTCAATTTTTCCCCTGACCCATCTGTCTATCTCCTCATTTGAATTCCATGCTGTCACAGTCACTAGCCCATTTAAGCTTAATATCCTTGTCATCTATCGCCCTCCAGGTTCCCTTGGAGAGTTCATCAATGAGCTTGACGCCTTGATAAGTTCCTTTCCTGAGGATGGCTCACCCCTCACAGTTCTGGGGGATTTCAACCTCCCTACGTCTACATTTGACTCATTTCTCTCTGCCTCCTTCTTTCCACTTCTTTCCTCTTTTGACCTCACCCTCTCACCGTCCCCCCCTACTCACAAGGCAGGCAATACGCTTGACCTCATCTTTACTAGATTGTGTTGTTCTACTAATCTCACTGCAACTCCCCTCCAAGTCTCCGACCACTACTTTGTATCCTTTTCTCTCTCCCTCTCCTCCAACACTACTCACTCTGCCCCTACACAGATGGTAATGTGCCGCAACCTTCGCTCTCTCTCTCCCGCTACTGTCTCCTCTTCCATCCTATCATCTCTTCCCTCTGCTCAATCCTTCTCCCTCCAATCTCCTGATTCTGCCTCCTCAACCCTCCTCTCCTCCCTTTCTGCATCCTTTGACTCTCTATGTCCCCTATCCTCTCGGCCGGCTCGGTCCTCCCCTCCAGCTCCGTGGCTTGATGACTCATTGCGAGCTCACAGAACAGGGCTCCGGGCAGCCGAGCGGAAATCGAGGAAAACTATATTCCCTGCGGACCTGGCATCTTTTCACTCCCTCCTGTCTACATTTTCTTCATCTGTTTCTGCTGCTAAGGCCACTTTCTACCACTCTAAATTCCAAGCATCTGCCTCTAACCCTAGGAAGCTCTTTGCCACATTCTCCTCCCTGCTGAACTCTCTTGCTATCTCTCTCAGAATGACCTTCTTGATCCAAACCAGTCAGGTTTCAAGACTGGTCATTCAACTGAGACTGCTCTTCTCTGTGTCACAGAGGCTCTCCGCACTGCTAAAGCTAACTCTCTCTCCTCTGCTCTTGTCCTTCTAGACCTGTTTTCTGCCTTTGATACTGTGAACCATCAGATCCTCCTCTCCACCCTCTCCGAGCTGGGCATCTCCGGCGCGGCTCACTCTTGGATTGCGTCCTACCTGACCGGTCACTCCTACCAAGTGGCGTGGCGAGAAGCTGTCTCCACACCACGTGCTCTCACCACTGGTGTCCCCCAGGGCTCAGTTCTAGGCCCTCTCCTATTCTCGCTTTACACCAAGTCAATTGGCTCTGTCATATCCTCACATGGCCTCTCCTATCATTGCTACACTGACGACACACAACTAATCTTCTCCTTTCCCCCTTCTGATAACCAGGTGGCGAATCGCATCTCTGCATGTCTGGCAGACATATCAGTATGGATGACGGATCACCACCTCAAGCTGAACCTTGGCAAGACGGAGCTGCTCTTCCTCCCGGGGAAGGACTGCCTGTTCCATGATCTCGCCATCACGGTTGACAACTCCGTTGTGTCCTCCTCCCAGAGTGCGAAGATCCTTGGCGTGACCCTGGACAACACCCTGTCGTTCTCCGCTAACATCAAGGCGGTGACCCGATCCTGTAGGTTCATGCTCTACAATATTCGGAGAGTACGACCCTGCCTTACACAGGAAGCGGCACAGGTCCTAATCCAGGCACTTGTCATCTCCCGTCTGGATTACTGCAACTCGCTGTTGGCTGGGCTCCCTGCCTGTGCCATTAAACCCCTACAACTCATCCAGAATGCCGCAGCCCGTCTGGTGTTCAACCTTCCCAAGTTCTCTCACGTCACCCCGCTCCTCTGCACACTCCACTGGCTTCCAGTTGAAGCTCGCATCTGCTACAAGACCATGGTGCTTGCCTACGGAGCTGTGAGGGGAACGGCACCTCCGTACCTTCATGCTCTGATCAGTCCCTACACCCAAACGAGGGCATAGCGTTCATCCACCTCTGGCCTGCTGGCTCCCCTACCTCTGCGGAAGCATAGTTCCCGCACAGCCCAGTTAAAACTGTTCGCTGCTCTGGCACCCCAATGGTGGAACAAGCTCCCTCACAACGCCAGGACAGCGGAGTCACTCACCACCTTCCGGAGACATTTGAAACCCCACCTCTTTAAGGAATACCTGGGATAGGATAAAGTAATCCTTCTACCCCCCCCCCCTTACCCCAACCCACCCCCCCAATTTTTTATTATTTTTTAAATAAAAAAGATACAAAAAAAAGAAAAAATATACATTGTAAAGTGGTTAACCCACTGGCTATAAGGTGAATGCACCTATTTGTAAGTCGCTCTGGATAAGAGCGTCTGCTAAATGACGTAAATGTAAATGTAACAGTCTCTCCAACCAGAGAAACACTGGAATGACCTATAAACACATTCACTGTGTTTAACATCCCTCCCTCCATTCCCATGTCCAATCCTGCATGATCATGGTATCAGTGGGATGATGAAGTGATAGGGGTATTATTACTTGGCTAGCTAGCTGCCGTGTGCCAACTTTAACTCTATACAGTAGAGAGTGGTCTTTATATAGTCTAGACACCGTCTATACAGTAGAGAGTGGTCTTTATATAGTCTAGACACAGTCTATGTTCATGGTGGGATTAGTGTCAGCACACACACTACTCACTAATTTCCTAAGTCGTCTTAGAGCGTCGTCAGACCGGCAGTGTGTGGTGACTTGCAACCCTGGTGTGAGTCCCAATTGGCACCCTATTCCCTACAGGCCAAGGACAAAGGTAGTGCAATATGTAGGGAAAAGGGGATAATTTGGAACCCAGTCCTGTCTGACCTGTTGATCAAGAACGGTCTCAGTACTCTGCTTCATTCACAGCTATCTCTGGTGACTTACTGGGACAAGCGGAAGTCTGACACACACACAGAACAGAACGAAAACAACACACACAGATGCACGCACACACACAGATGGCATCCCAAGCTGCGTCCTCAGAGCACAGGCCAGCTGGCTGGAGTGTTTACAGACATCTTCAATCTCTCCCTATCCCAGTCTGCTGTTCCCACTTGCTTCAAGATGTCCACCATTGTTCCTGTACCCAAGAAAGCGAAGGTAACTGAACTAAATGACTATCGCCCCGTAGCACTCACTTCTGTAAATCATGAAGTGCTTTGAGAGGCTAGTTAAGGATCATATCACCTCCACCTTACCTGACACCCTAGACCCACTACAATTTGCATACCACTCCAACAGATCCATCCTTGAGATGTTTCTACAACTTGATTGGAGTCCACCTGTGGTAAATTCAATTGATTGGACATGATTTGGTAAGGCACACACCTGTCTATATAAGGTCCCACAGTTGACAGTGCATGTCAGAGCAACAACATTTTACATTACATTTTAGTCATTTAGCAGACGTCTTATCCAGAGTGACTTACAGTTAGTGAGTGCATACATTTTTCATACTGGTTCCCCGTGGAAATCAAACCCACAACCCTGGCGTTGCAAGCGCCATGCTCTACCAACTGAGCTACACGGGACAACCAAGCCATGATGTCTAAGGAATTGTCCGTAGAGCTCCGAGACAAGATTGTGTCGAGGCAAAGATCTGGGGAAGAGTACCAAAAAATATCTGCAGCATTGAAGGTTCCCAAGAACACAGTGGCCTCCATCATTCTTAAATGGGAGAAGTTTAGAACCACCAAGACTCTTCCAAGAGCTGGACGCTCAGCCAAACTGAGCAATCTGGGGAGAAGGGCGCTGGTCAGGGAGGTGACCAAGAACCTGATGGTCACTTTGACAGAGCTCCAGAGTTCCTCTGTGGAGATGGGAGAACCTTCTAGAGGGACAACCATCTCTGCAGCACTCCACCAATCAGGCCTTTATGGTAGAGTGGCCAGACGGAAGCCACTCCTCAGTAAAAGTCACATGACAGCCCGCTTGGAGTTTGCCAAAAGGCACCTAAAGACTCTCAGACTATGAGAAACAAGATTCTCTGGTCTGATGAAACCAAGATTAAACTATTTGACCTGAATGCCAAGTGTCACATCTGGAGGAAACCTGGCACCATCCCTACGGTGAAGCATGGTGGTGGCAGCATCATGCTGTGGGGATGTTTTTCAGCGGCAGAGGCTGGGAGACTAGTCAAATAAAATATACAATTTTATTTGTCACATGCGCCGAATACAACAGGTTCAGACCTTACCGTGAAATGCTTACTTACCAGCCCTTAACCAACAATGCAGTTCAAGAAATAGAGTTATGAAAATATTTACTAAATAAACAAAAGTAAAAAATGAAAATTACAAGTAACACAATAAAATTACATACCAATAACGAGGCTATATACAGGGGGTACAGGTACCGAGTCAGGATCGAGGGAAAGATGAACGGCGCAAAGCACAGAGAGATCTTGATGAAAACCTGCTCCAGAGCGCTCAGGACCTCAGACTGGGGCAAAGGTTCACCTTCCAACAGGACAACGACCCTAAGCACACATCCAAGACAATGCAGGAGTGGCTTCAGGACAAGTCTCTGAATGTCCTTGAGTGCCCCAGCCAGAGGCGGACTTGAACCCGATCGAACATCTCTGGAGAGATCTGAAAATAGCTGTGCAGCGATGCTCCCAATCCAACCTGACAGAGCTTGAGATGATCTGCAGAGAAGAATGGGAGAAACTCCCCAAATACAGGTGTGCCAAGCTTGTAGCGTCATACCCAAGAAGTCTCGAGGCTGTAATCGCTGCCAAAGGTGCTTCAACAAAGTACTAAGTAAAGGGTCTGAATACTTATGTACATTGCCTTGCAAAAGTATTCATCCCCCTTGGCATTTTTCCTATTTTGTTGCATTACATCCTGTAATTTAAATTGATTTTTATTTGGATTTCATGTAATGGACATACACAAAATAGTCCAAATTGGTGAAGTGAAATAACGGAAGAGTGGTGCGTGCATATGTATTCACCCGCTTTGCTATGAAGCCCCTAAATAAGATCTGGTGCAACCAATTACCTTCAGAAGTCACATAATTAGTTAAATAAAGTCCACCTGTGTGCAATCTAAGTGTCACATGATCTGTCACATGATCTCAGTATATATACAACTGTTCTGAAAGGCCCCAGAGTCTGCAACACCACTAAGCAAGGGGCACCACCAAGCAAGCGGCACCATGAAGACCAAGGAGCTCTCCAAACAGGTCAGGGACAAAGTTGTGGAGAAGTAGAGATCAGGGTTGGGTTATAAAAAAAAAATCAGAAACTTTCAACATCCCATAAAGCACCATTAAATCCATTATTAAAAAATGGAAAGAATATGGCACCACAACAAACCTGCCAAGAGAGGGCCGCCCACCAAAACTCACAGACCAGGCAAGGAAGGCATTAATCAGAGAGGCAACAAAGAGACCAAAGATAACCCTGAAGGAGCTGCAAAGCTCCACAGCGGAGATTGGAGTATCTGTCCATAGGACCACTATAAGGACTAAAACACTGTGTTACTATAAGGACTAGACCACTGTGTTGTTACTATAAGGACTAGAACATTGTGTTGTAACTATGAGGACTAGAAAACAGTGTTGTTGCTATAAGGACTAGAACATTGTGTTGCAATAAGGACTATAATACTGTGTTGTTACTATAAGGACTGGAACACTGTTGTTGATATAAGGACTAGAATATATGTGATGTTGCTATGAGGACTATAACAATGTGTCTATACTGCTATTCATTCTTCTCTCTCTATACTGCTATTCATTCTTACATTTACATTTACATTTACGTCATTTAGCAGACGCTCTTATCCAGAGCGACTTACAAATTGGTGCATTCACCTTATAGCCAGTGGGATAACAACTTTACAATGTTTTTTCTTTTTTTTTCTTTTTTTCCTTCCATTTATTAATTTTTTTTTTATATATATTTTTTTTTGTAAAAATGTAAATGTTCCATGTCAACGCAGGTCAATAAGGAAGTGGGCTGGACAGTATCCCAAACGGCACCTTCTTCCCTATATGGTGCAGAACAGGGCCCATGGAGCTTTTTGTCAAAAGTAGTGAACTACATATGGAATAGGGTGCCATTCTCTGGTCTAAAGTAGTGAACTACATAGGGAATAGGGTGCCATTCTCTGGTCTAAAGTAGTGAACTACATAGGGAATAGGGTGCCATTCTCTGGTCTAAAGTAGTGAACTACATAGGGAATAGGGTGCCATTCTCTGGTCTAAAGTAGTGAACTACATAGGGAATAGGGTGCCATTCTCTGGTCTAAAGTAGTGCACTACATAGGGAATAGGGTGCCATTTGGGATGCGTACTATAATCAATTGGTTAACAGATTTTCCCAGTGTGCTTGTAGCTTCATCCTGACCATGATGTGGCCCAAATGGCACCCTATTCCTTGTATTAGCATTTCCCAAACTTGGTCCTGGGGACCCCAAGGGGTGCACGATTTGTTCTTTGCCCTTGTACTACAAAGCTGATTAAAAAAAAAAAAAAAATAAAAACTTCATGATGAGTTGATTATTTGAATCAGCTGTGTAGTGCCAGGGCAAAAAATAAAATAAAAAATAAACGTGGGTTTAACCTGGGTCCCCAGGTCCGAGTTTGGGAAACACTGCCCTATATGGTGCACTATCTTTGACCCGGGCCCCTAGATTTGGGACGCATATGTCCCTGACAAACATTCACTAAAGGTATCCCCTCAGAGCCTTTTAGGCTCATCAAAATTCTAAAAAGACTAATCATCTTCTCTTTCACACACACACACACACGTACACACACACACACACACACACACGCACACACACACACGCACACACGCATACACACACACACACGGACACACACATGGACACGGACACACACACAGACAGGACAGCTTGCTGTGACAATCATGAAGGACATGCTGTTTTATACAAAATGCTTTTTAAATCAAATGGAGAACAGAAAAAAACAGAATCCATCTGACAATTTCATTGGGGTTGTTTGTTTTGTTTTCATTGGGGTTGTTTGTTTTGTTTTCATTGAGGTTGTTTGTTTTGTTTTCATTGAGGTTGTTTGTTTTGTTTTCATTGGGGTTGTTTGTTTTGTTTTCATTGAGGTTGTTTGTTTTGTTTTCATTGGGGTTGTTTGTTTTGTTTTCGTTGAGGTTGTTTGTTTTGTTTTCACTGGGGTTGTTTGTTTTGTTTTCATTGGGGTTAGACCAAATGACAGTCTATTGCCTTTATACTACACTACATTTGACCAGAGCTCATAGGGGAATAGGGTGCATTTGAGATGAATGCTTAGTTAGCAAAACCAGTGTGATAACAGAGTTGTAGATCTGTGGTCTTTGAAGCAAAAGGGAGGAATGGAAAACCCCCTCCTTGGGTTTACATGCAGACATTGAAATGAAGCAGACCCCATGTGATATCTCTGGGCTTTGAAAACCCACAGCAGCCGCTGTGCTGCCTGGCTGTGTTCAAACGATGAGACAGGAGACCACACTCACAGTGTGATTGCACACATGGACGAGAACATGCATGAAAGCATGAATGCACGATCGGGCTCACACACACACACACCAACAAGGCTACCCTTGGGGGATGTAGTGCGTCACTTCACCCAATCCAAACATTGTCTCTGAGTCTATTGAGCCCAGATTAAAGGCTGAGGTCTCATCAGTCCTGCCCTGTGAAGAAACAGAATAAATACATATTGAAGTAATAACACAACCAGGCTGAATCAGGAGGGATGAATCACTGTGGGACGTTTCAAATGGCACCCTGGTCCCTACAGTGAGGGAAAAAAGTATTTGATCCCCTGCTGATTTTGTACGTTTGCCCACTGACAAGACATGATCAGTCTATAATTTTAATGGTAGGTTTATTTGAACAGTGAGAGACAGAATAACAACAACAAAATCCAGAAAAATGTATGTCAAAAATGTTATAAATTGATTTGCATTTTAATGAGGAAAATAAGTATTTGACCCCTCTGCAAAACATGACTTAGTACTTGGTGGCAAAACCCTTGTTGGCAATCACAGCGGTCAGATGTTTCTTGTAGTTGGCCACCAGGTTTGCACACATCTCAGGAGGGATTTTGTCCCACTCCTCTTTGCAGATCTTCTCCATGTCATGAAGGTTTCGAGGCTGACGTTTGGCAACTTGTCACGCCCTGGCTCTGGGAACTCTTATATGTTGAGCCAGGGTGTGTAGGGTCTATGTTTTGTGTTCTATGTTCAGTTTCTAGTTCATGTGTTTTCTATGTTGGCCGGGGTGGTTCCCAATCAGAGGCAACGTGAATCAGCTGTTGCTTGTTGTCTCTGATTGGGAACCATACTTAGGCAGCCTTTTGTGCACTTGTGTTTGGTGGGATCTTGTTCCGTGTTGGTTTGTGTTCATAACCGAGGACTTCACGTTTTGTTTTGTTGTTTTTGTTGTATTGTAAAAGTACTATTAAAGTATGTACTCATATCACGCTGCGCCTTGGTCCACTCATTATGACGATCGTGACACAACTTGAACCTTCAGCTCCCTCCACAGATTTTCTATGGGATTAAGGTCTGGAGACTGGCTAGGCCACTCCAGGACCTTAATGTGCTTGTTCTTGAGCCACTCCTTTGTTGCCTTGGCCATGTGTTTTGGGTCATTGTCATGCTGGAATACCCATCCACGACCCATTTCAATGCCCTGGCTGTGGGAAGGAGGTTCTCACCCAAGATTTGACGGTACATGGCCCCGTCCATCGTCCCTTTTATTCGGTGAAGTTGTCCTGTCCCCTTAGCAGAAAAACACCCCCAAAGCATAATGTTTCCACCTCCATGTTTGACGGTGGGGAAGGTGTTCTTGGGGTCATAGGCAGCATTCCTCCTCCTCCAAACACGGTGAGTTGAGTTGATGCCAAAGAGCTCCGTTTTGGTCTCATCTGACCACAACACTTTCACCCAGTTCTCCTCTGAATCATTCAGATGTTCATTGGCAAACTTCAGATGGGCATGTATATGTGCTTTCTTGAGCAGGGGGACCTTGCGGGCGCTGCAGGATTTCAGTCCTTCACGGTGTAGTGTGTTACCAATTGTTTTCTTGGTGACTATGGTCCCAGCTGCCTTGAGATCATTGACAAGATCCTCCCGTGTAGTTCTGGGCTGATTCCTCACCGTTCTTATGATCATTGTAACTCCACGAGGTGAGATCTTGCATGGAGCCCCAGGCCGAGGGAGATTGACAGTTATTTTGTGTTTCTTCCATTTGCGAATAATCGCACCAACTGTTGTCACCTTCTCACCAAGCTGCTTGGCGATGGTCTTGTAGCCCATTCCAGCCTTGTGTAGGTCTACAATCTTGTTCCTGACATCCTTGGAGAGCTCTTTGGTCTTGGCCATGGTGGAGAGTTTGGAATCTGATTGATTGATTGCTTCGGTGGACAGGAGTCTTTTATACAGGTAACAAACTGAGATTAGGAGCACTCCCTTTAAGAGTGTGCTCCTAATCTCAGCTCGTTACCTGTATAAAAGACACCTGGGAGACAGAAATCTTTCTGATTGAGAGGGCGTCAAATACTTATTTCCCTCATTAAAATGCAAATCAATTTATAACATTTTTGACATGCGTTTTTCTGGATTTTTTTGTTGTTATTCTGTCTCTCACTGTTCAAATAAACCTACCATTAAAATGATAGACTGATCATTTCTTTGTCAGTGGGCAAACGTACAAAATCAGCAGGGGATCAAATACTTTTTTACATATGTATTTGATCCCCTGCTGATTTTGTACGTTTTTTACATATGTACATATGGCTGTACATATGTCTCCCGAGTGGCGCAGTGGTCTAAGGCACAGCATCGCAGTCCTAGCTGTGCCACTAGAGATCCTGGTTCGAATCCAGGCTCTGTCGTAGCCGGCCGTGACCGGGAGACCCATGGGGCGGTGCACAATTGGCCCAGCGTCGTCTAGGGTAGGGGAGGGAATGGCCAGCAGGGGATGTAGCTCAGTTTGTAGAGCATGGCGTTTGCAACGCCAGGGTTGTGGGTTCGATTCCCACGGGGGGTATTAAAAAAATAAAAAATAAAAAAAAATAAAAATGTATGCACTAACTGTAAGTCGCTCTGGATAAGAGCGTCTGCTAAATGACTTAAATGTAATATGGGCTTGATCTCCATAGGGCTCTGGTCAAAGGTGGTACACTATATAGGGTGCCATTCTCTGGTCTAAAGTAGTGCACTATATAGGGAATAGGGTGCCATTCTCTGGTCTAAAGTAGTGCACTATATAGGGAATAGGGTGCCATTTGGGACACAGATTGTGCTTGTTTTAATGCCTTCTGGTTGTGAATATAATTCATTTTAGCCTCTGACCATTCAGAATATATACGTTTGGATCAGGATGCCTAATCTAATCTCCATCCAACATGCCTAACATACTGTATTCCACTACTAGCCTGCCTGTGTGTCTGGAGAGAAGACATCTTGCTGTCTAGAGATAAGAAAACCTGCCTGTCTGGCTGTCTGGGGAGAAGAAAACCTGGCTGTCTGGCTGTCTGGGGAGAAGAAAACCTGCCTGTCTGGCTGTCTGGGGAGAAGAAAACCTGGCTGTCTGGCTGTCTGGAGAGGAGAAAACCTGGCTGTCTGGCTGTCTGGGGAGAAGAAAACCTGCCTGTCTGGCTGTCTGGAGAGGAGAAAACCTGGCTGTCTGGCTGTCTGGGGAGAAGAAAACCTGCCTGTCTGGCTGTCTGGGGAGAAGAAAACCTGCCTGTCTGGCTGTCTGGGGAGAAGAAAACCTGGCTGTCTGGCTGTCTGGAGAGGAGAAAACCTGGCTGTCTGGCTGTCTGGAGAGGAGAAAACCTGGCTGTCTGGCTGTCTGGGGAGAAGAAAACCTGCCTGTCTGGCTGTCTGGAGAGGAGAAAACCTGGCTGTCTGGCTGTCTGGAGAGGAGAAAACCTGCCTGTCTGGCTGTCTGGAGAGGAGAAAACCTGGCTGTCTGGCTGTCTGGAGAGGAGAAAACCTGGCTGTCTGGTTGTCTGGAGAGAATGAAAACCTGGTTTGTCTGTCTGGATGAGAGAGAAAACCTGGTTGGGTCTGGGGGAAAACCTGCTCTGGCCCTTCTGGAGAGGAGAACACCTGGCTGTCTGGAGAGAAGAAAACCTGGCTGTCTGTCTGGAGAGGAGAAAACCTGGCTGTCTGTCTGGAGAGGAGAAAACCTGCCTGTCTGGCTGTCTGGAGAGGAGAAAACCTGGCTGTCTGGCTGTCTGGAGAGGAGAAAACCTGGCTGTCTGGCTGTCTGGAGAGGAGAAAATCTGCCTGTCTGTCTGTCTGGAGAGGAGAAAACCTGGCTGTCTGGCTGTTTGGAGAGGAGAAAACCTGGCTGTCTGGCTGTCTGGAGAGGAGAAAACCTGGCTGTCTGTCTGTCTGGAGAGGAGAAAACCTGCCTGTTTGTCTGGAGGAGAAAACCTAATATACTCCACTACTGGCCTAGCCTGTCTGTCTGTCTGTCTGGAGGAGAAAACCTAAACTAAGATTTTAGAGATTATTACATTGTTGTTGTTTACTCCAGACAGACGTGTCTCCTCGCGTGTCTAGACGTGGGGTGTGTTTCTACATAGGTCAGTAATTTAAGTGTGTGTGTATAAACGTGTGTGTGTTAAGCATGCTCTTAATGACAGGCTTTGCATATCTGGGTGATGAGAATCATTCTGAGGCGTATAGATGAGTCTATATGGTGACATTAAAGCAGTTTAAATGTCTGAAATGAACACAGTTTAGTCACAAGGTTCCTTGCTGCAGGCTGCATTGAC
Source organism: Coregonus sp. 'balchen' (assembly GCA_902810595.1). Classification (NCBI taxonomy): domain Eukaryota; kingdom Metazoa; phylum Chordata; class Actinopteri; order Salmoniformes; family Salmonidae; genus Coregonus; species Coregonus sp. 'balchen'. The sequence goes on from LR778259.1 coordinate 34,136,774, forward strand.
TGACTTAAGAAGAGGGCCACGGGCCCAGGACTGATGCACCATTCAGTGTGACCAACACCAGACCTGGGTTCAAATACTATTTCAAATCATTCCAAATACTTTATCTGTGCTTGATTGAGCTTGCCTGTTGTGATGGAGCCAATCCAAAACTGGAAAGTACACACCCCATCTGGGATTCCAGACAAGGCCAAAGCAAACAACCAAAGTATTTGAAAAAAAATATTTTTTGTCATATGCTTTGTAAACAACAGGTGCAGACTAACAGTGAACTGCTTACTAACTGCTTACTGCAGAGAGAAAGAAAAAAATACAAAAATATTACATGCTATTTAGGTTGGGATTTAAGTACACTTAAAACATCTTTAGCAGGACTTGAACCAGCTGTTATGGGGCTCTGCCAATACTCCCAGACCCAGGGGAGAGGTTGTATCCAGGCTGACAGAGGGCATTCTGGTTGAGGTAACATTCCTCTCTCCCAGAAAGAATTAGATGGGAAAAGTCTCATAAATGTTCATTAGGCTCCGGCTGGAAGGATATGAGGAGAGGAGAAGGATATGACCGAGAGGGAGTGGAGTATTACAGCATGCCGCGTTATTTTTTTTGGGGGGAAAAAAAAATTTTTTTTTTAAAGGGTTTTTTTTGGGGGGGAAAAAGGGGGGGGCCTTTTTTTTAAAAAACCCTTTTTTGGGGGGTTTTAAAAAAAATTTTTTAAAACCCCCCCCTTTTTTTTTTTTTTTTTAAAAAAAACCCCGGGGAAAATTATTAAATTTTTTTTTTGGTTTTCCCCAAAAAATTTCCCCTTTTGGGGGTTTTTTTGGGGTTAATTTTTTTTGGGGGGGGGGTTTTTTCCCCCTTTTTTACCCCAAAGGGGGGGAAAAATTTTTTTAAAAAAAAAAAAAGGGTTTTGGGGTTTTTTTTAAAGGGGCCAAAAACCAAAAAACCCCCGGGGGTTTTAAAAAAAGGAAAAACCCGGGGGAAAAAAAAATTTTGTTAAAAAAAAGGGGGCAAAAAAATTTCAAAATTTTTTTCAAAAAAAAATTTTTTAAAAAAAAAAGGGGGTTTTTAAAATTTTTAAAAAAACAAAAAAAATTTTAAAAAAATTTTTTTTTTTAAAAAAAAAAAACCCGGGTTTAAAAATTCTTTTGGGGGAAAAAAAAAAAAAAAATTTTTTAAAAAAATTTAAATTTTCCCCTTTCCTTTTAAAAAAGGGGGGGGGGTTTGGGGGGAAAAAAGGGGGGGGGGAAAAGGGGGGGGGGGAAGGGGGGGGGGGAGGGGCCTTTTCCCCCAAAAAAAAAGGGGGGGGAAAAAAGGGGGGGAAAGGGAAGAGGGGGGGGGGGGGGGGGGGGGAGGGGAGGGGGGGGCCCCCCTTTTTTTTCCCCCCTTTTTTTTTTTTTCCCCCCCCCGGGGGGGGCCCCCCCCCCTTTTTCCCCCCCCGGGGTTTTTTCCCCCCCCCCGGGGGGGGGGGGGGGGGAAAAAAAGGGCCCGGGGGAAAGGGGGGGGGAAAAAAAAAAAAAAAAAAAGGGGAAAGGGGGGCCCCCCCCCGGGGGGGGGAAAAAAAGGGGGGAAAAAGGGGGGGGGGGGGTTTTTTGGGGGAAAAAAAAAAAAAAGGGGGGGGTTTTTTTTTTTTCCCCCCCCCCCCGGGGGGGGGCCCCCCCCCCCCCCCCCCCCCCCCTTTTTTTTTTTAAAAAAAAAAAAAAAAACCCCCGGGGGGGGGGGGAAAGGGGGGGGGGGGGGAAAAGGGGGGGCCCCCCCCTTTTTTTTGGGGGGCCCCCCCCCTTTTTCCCCCCTTTTTTTTGGGGGCCCCCCTTTCCCCCTTGTTCCTTTTTTCCCTTTTTCTTTTTTTCCCCCCCTTTTTTTTTCCCCCCTTTTTGGGCCCGGGATTTCCGGGGGAAGAAGGGGAAAAAAAGGGGCCCGGGGGGAAAGGGGGGAAAAAATGGGGGGATGGGTTGGGGCGAGGAGGGAGGCCGAGGAAAGGGGGGGGGGGGGGCGTTTTTTTCCCGGGTTTTTTGGCGGTTTTGGGGGAAAAGGGGGGGCGGGAGGGTGAAGAGGATTAGGAAAACTAAACGACTGAGAGTGGAGGGAGAGGACCTTACGAGGGGGAAGGGGGGAAAGGAGGGGAGGGGAAAAACCCAAGGGGGGGGTTTTTTTTAAAAAAGGGGGGGGGGGCCCCGGCCCCTCTTTAACCCAAAAAAAAGGGGGGGGGGGGGGTAAAAAAAAAAAGGGGTCCCCCCCCTTTGGGGAAACTTGGGAAGGGGGGAAGGCGCGGGGGTTTTGGCGTCGTTTTTGGGGAAAAACTTTAAAGGGCCCGTTGTTTTTTAGCCGGGGGGGGGGGGCCCCCCCCCCGGGGCACTTGGGTAAAATGAAATTAGAGGGATGTTACCTCAACAGTTTAGCCAGGATGATGACACAGACACAGATAACACCCTGTGACCTTCATGTTTCAATAGGGTGACTCTTAGACATTGACTTGCTTGCGTCCTTAAAGTCCCTCTGCAACTGTCGAACCAAGGGCCCGGTTGCCAGGGCCCCCCAAAACCCAACAACCCACTACAGACCAGAAGCAGAAGTTAAATTGTAATTTTTGTTTTTAGTTCTCCTGTGCCAATACCCAGGGTTCATTCTGGTTGAGGTAAGATTCCGCTCACCCATTTTCTTTCATTTCATTTTAGTCATTTAACAGACGCTCTTATCCAGAGCGACTTACAGGAGCAATTAGGGTTAAGTGCCTTGCTCAAGGGCACATCGACAGATTTTTCACCTAGTCGGCTTGGAACCAGCAACCTTTTGGTTACTGGCACAACGCTCTTAACCACTAAGCTACCTGCCGCCCCATAAAGCAAACAGGAGGAGACAGCTGGTCCACTCCTCCAGTCAGACTGGGAGACCCTGTGATCCTGTGGAATGGAATGGAGGATGGATCCTCCCCCCTCCTTGTCCCTTGGAGAGCCTGAAGAGCATGTGAAGTGTGTCAGACACTAATCCTATCACTAACTGGCTAGCAGCCTATGCTGACTTTATGGCTCTCTATTTAGCTGGCTGGCTGGCTATCTATCTGCCCGACTAGCTGGCTGACTAACTGCCTGGCAGGCTGGCACTCTGTCCTTGACATGGGTCACATGGGTCCCTGAGTGTCTCTTTGTCCCTGGCTGGGCCCTTGGCTCCAGAGGCACCCTGACCTTAGCTAAGCTGATTAGCATAGCTAGAGACACGGTGAGGGAGTGTGTGTGTGTGTGTGTGTGTGTGAGCTGTGAGATCATATCAAAGCCTCACAGGTTCACCTAGTACTGAGATGGGCCACACACAGACACACAGCAGCTGTTACCCATCTGATACACCTAATCAGGGTGAATCTAATCAATCTTGATGACAATGATTGGCTGATTATAGTTGAATCACATGCGTTAGAGCAGGCCTGGTACAACAGCCTGCAGACCTTGTAGCTAGCGATGTGATGACAGGACATGCTTGATTTCAACATCTGATTAAACTAATTGATTAGTTGATTAGATGCATCAAGTCTGATCACTGAGCTGAAAGAACAGTCACCTACCCAAGTCTGACCTCAGGAAGAGATTACAGTGACGGAGGATGAAAAGAAAGGATGAATGGTACTGGGGCGCAACTTTGGTTTTAGAAGTGGAGCGAACATAATTTTTGGTTTAATTATTTTTATCAAGTCGGATTAACACCACAGAAATACACTACGGAAAAAGAAGGAACAGCACATCAGACATCAGCTCAATGTAATTGAAGAATCCATAGACTCTAACCACTTCTGGGAAAATTGGAAAACACTAAACAAACAAAAACACGAACAATTATCTATCCAAAACGGAGATGTAAGGATGAACCACTTCTCCAACAATTTTGGCCCTATAACAAAGAACAAACAGCAAAAACATATACATGATCAAATGCAAATCTTAGAATCAGCTATTAAAGACTACCAGAACCCACTGGATTCTCCAATTACATTGAATGAACTACAGGACTAAATACAAACCCTCCAACCCAAAAAGGCCTGTGGTGTTGATGGTATCCTAAATGAAATGAAATATACAGACCACAAATTCCAATTGGCTATACTTAAACTCTTTAACATCATCCTTAGCTCTGGCATCTTCCCCAATATTTGGAACCAAGGACTGATCACCCCAATCCACAAAAGTGGAGACAAGTTTGACCCCAATAACTGCCGTGGGATATGCGTCAACAGCAACCTTGGGAAAATCCTCTGCATTATCATTAACAGCAGACTCGTATATTTCCTCAGTGAAAACAATGTACTGAGCAAATATCAAGTTGGCTTTTTACCAAATTACCGTACGACAGACCACGTATTCACCCTGCACACCCTAATTGACAAACAAACCAAAACTAAGGCAAAGTCTTCTCATGCTTTGTTGATTTCAAAATAGCTTTTGATTCAATTTGGCATAATATAATAAATATTATGCCATTTAGCAGACGCTTTTATCCAAAGCGACTTACAGTCATGCGTGCATACATCTTTTTTTTGTTTTTGTGTATGGGTGGTCCAGGGGATCGAACCCACTACCTTGGCGTTACAAGCGCCATGCTCTACCAGCTGAGCTACAGAGGACCACATGAGGGTCTACTATACACATTGATGGAAAGTGGTGTTGGGGAAAAAACATACAACATTATAAAATCCATGTACACAAACAACAAGTGTGCGGTTAAAATTGGCAAACAACAAACACATTTCTTTCCACAGGGTGGTGGGGTGAGACAGGGATGCAGCTTAAGCCCCATCCTCTTCAATATACAGTTGAAGTTTTAATTTTTTTTCCAGAGTGACTTACAGTTAGTGAGTGCATACATTTTCATACTGGCCCCCCGTGGGAAATGAACCCACAACCCTGGCATTGCAAGCGCCATGCTCTAACAACTGAGCTACAGGGGACTACATTGTTTTTTTTGTTTTTTAGTCATTTAGCAGACGCTCTTATCCAGAGCGACTTACAGTTAGTGAGTGCATAATTATTTTTTCCATTTCCATTTTGTAGCCAAATACATTTAAACTCAGTTTTTCACAATTCCTGACATTTAATCCTAGTTAAAAAATTCCCTGTCTTAGGTCAGTTAGGATCACCACTTTATTTTAAGAATGTGAAATGTCAGAATAATAGTAGAGATAATGATTTATTTCAGCTTTTATTTCTTTCATCACATTCCCAGTGGGTCAGAAGTTTACATACACTCAATTAGTATTTGGTCCACACAAGCTCTTAGAACGGGACCGACGAGTGCTGAAGCGTGTATCACAAGAACTGTTAGTCGGGAGCTTCGTGAAATGGGTTTCCATGGCCGAACAGCCGCACACAAGCCTAAGATCACCATGTGCAATGCCAAGTGTCGGCTGGAGTGGTGTAAAGCTCGCCGCCATTGGACTCTGGAGCAGTGGAAACACGTTCACTGGAGTGATTAATCACTCTTCACCACCTGGCAGTCCGACGGACGAATCTGGGTTTGGCGGATGCCAGGAGAACGCTACCAGCCTGAATGGATAGTGTCAACTGTAAAGTTTGGTGGAGGAGGAATAATGTTCTGGGGCTGTTTTTCATGGTTCGGGCTAGGCCCATTAGTTCCAGTGAATAACTTCACCAGGTACTAACAGTATAAAGGTCTTCACCAGGTATTAACAGTATAAAGCACCAGGTATTATCAGTATAAAGACATTCACCAGGTATTAACAGTATAAAGGACCAGGTATTAACAGTATAAAGGTTTTCTCCAGGTATTAACAGTATAAAGTCCTTCACCAGGTATTAACAGTATAAAATCCTTCACCAGGTATTAACAGTATAATGTCCTTCACCAGGTATTAACAGTATAAATGTCTTCACCAGGAATTAACTTTATAAAGACCTTCACCAGGTGTTATCAGTATAAAGACCTTCACCAGGTATTAACAGTATAAATGTCTTCACCAGGTATTAACAGTATAAATGTCTTCACTAGGAATTAACATTATAAAGACCTTCACCAGGTGTTATCAGTATAAAGGCATTCACCAGGTATTTACAGCATAAAGACATTCACCAGGTATTTACAGTATAAAGGACCAGGTGTTAACAGTATAAAGACTTTCACCAGGTATTAAAGAACATGAAAGACTTCCACAATCTGCTTCCTGCTAAACTACAAATTACTAATTCAGCATATTACCTCACTTTTCAGATGGAAACATAGTGTTTCTTTAGATTAGTATTATTGAGTCTAAATGTTGTTTTTAGTTACCAGCTGCTTTGATTCTAACAGGCCTCCTCCTCCTCCTCCTCCTCCTCCTCCTCCTCCTCCTACTCCTCCTCCTCCTCCTCCTCCTCCTCCTCCTGCAGATAAATAGCATTCTGCCTGTTGTGAGCGCCGGAGAAGATGGCTGCCGTTTTACAGCCCTCTAACCAATTGTACTATTATGTGTGTTTTTCTGCGTTATTTGTAATTTATTTTGTACATAATGTTTCTGCCATCGTCTCTTATAACCAAAAAGAGCTTCTGGATATCAGGACAGCGATTACTCACCTCGTATTGGACAAAGATTTTTTCTTCAACGAGGCGGCCGCGAAGGATATCCTACAGACACCCGACAAGGCCCAAATCCCCGTCATTCGCGTGAGGAAGAGACAGAGATATCGTGGACGTAGATCGGGGTGCCTTGTAAGGATCCGACGGCGAGCGAGTAAACTGCCTCTTCCATCAATCCTATTAGCCAATCTTCAATCATTGGAGAACAAATTGGACGACCTAAGATTACGGTTATCCTACCAACGGGACATTAAAAACTGTAATATCTTATGTTTCACCGAGTCGTGGCTGAACGACGACATGGATAACATACAGCTAGCGGGCTATACGCTACATCGGCAGGATAGAACGGCTGACTCCGGTAAGACAAGGGGTGGCGGTCTGTGTATATTTGTAAACAACAGCTGGTGCACACAATCAAATACTAAGGAAGTCTCAAGGTTTTGCTCGCCTGAGGTAGAGTATCTTATGATAAGCTGTAGACCACACTATTTACCAAGAGAGTTTTCATCTATATTTTTCATAGCTGTCTATTTACCACCACAAACCAATGCTGGCATTAAGATTGCACTGAATGAGTTGTACAAGGCCATAAATCAACAGGAAAAAGCTCATCCAGATGCAGCGCTCCTAGTGGCCGGGGACTTTAATGCAGGGAAACTTAAATCCGTTCTACCTAATTTCTACCAGCATGTTAAATGTGCAACCAGAGGAAAAAAAACTCTAGACCACCTTTACTCCACACACAGAGACGCATAAAAAGCTCTCCCTCGCCCTCCATTTGGCAAATCTGACCATAACTCTATCCTCCTGATTCCTGCTTATTAGCAAAAACTAAAGCAGGAAGCACCAGTGACTCGGTTAATAAAAAAGTGGTCAGATGACGCAGATGCTAAGCTACAGGACTGTTTTGCTAGCACAGACTGGAACATGTTCCGGGATTCTTCAGACAGCATTGAGGAGTACACCACATCAGTCACTGGCTTCATCAATAAGTGCATCGATGATGTCGCCCCAACAGTGACCGTACGTACATACCCCAACCAGAAGCCATGGATTACAGGAAACATCCGCACTGAACTAAAGGGTAGAGCTGCCGCTTTCAAGGAACGGGACTCTAACCGGGCGCTTATAAGAAATCCCGCTATGCCCTCCGACGAACCATCAAACAGGCAAAGAGTCAATACAGGACTAAGATTGAATCGTACTACACTGGCTCTGACGCTCGTCGGATGTGGCAGGGCTTGAAAACTATTACAGAGTACAAAGGGAAGCACAGCCGCGAGCTGCCCAGTGACACAAGCCTACCAGACGAGCTAAACCACTTCTATGCTCGCTTCGAGGCAAGCAACACTGAAGCATGCATGAGAGCACCAGCTGTTCCGGATGACTATGTGATCACGCTCTCCGTAGCCGATGTGAGTAAGACTTTTATGCAGGTCAACATTCACAAGGCCGCAGGGCCAGACGGATTACCAGGACGTGTACTCCGAGCATGTGCTGACCAACTGGCAAGTGTCTTCACTGACATTTTCAACATGTCCCTGACTGAGTCTGTAATACCAACATGTTTCAAGCAGAACACCATAGTCCCCGGGCCCAAGGACTCTAAGATAACCTGCCTAAATGACTACCGACCCGTAGCACTGACGTCTGTAGCCATGAAGTGCTTTGAAAGGCTGGTCATGGCTCACATCAACAGCATTATCCCAGAAACCCTAGACCCACTCCAATTTGCATACCGCCCCAACAGATCCACAGATGATGCAATCTCTATTGCACTCCACACTGCCCTTTCCCACCTGGACAAGAGGAACACCTACGTGAGAATGCTATTCATTGACTACAGCTCAGCATTCAACACGATAGTGCCCTCTAAGCTCATCACTAAGCTAAGGATCCTGGGACTAAACACCTCCCTCTGCAACTGGATCCTGGACTTCCTGACGGGCCGCCCTCAGGTGGTAAGGGTAGGTAACAACACATCTGCCACACTGATCCTCAACACGGGGGCCCCTCAGGGGTGCGTGCTCAGTCCCCTCCTGTACTCTCTGTTCACCCATGACTGCATGGCCAGGCACGACTCCAACACCATCATTAAGTTTGCCGACGACACAACAGTGGTAGGCCTGATCACCGACAACGATGAGACAGCCTATAGGGAGGAGGTCAGAGACCTGGCCGTGTGGTGCCAGGACAACAACCTCTCCCTCAACGTGACCAAGACAAAGGAGATGATTGTGGACTACAGGAAAAAAAAGAGGACTGAGCACGCCCCCATTCTCATCGACGGGGCTGTAGTGGAACAGGTTGAGAGCTTCAAGTTCCTTGGTGTCCACATCACCAACGAACTATCATGGTCCAAACACACCAAGACAGTCGTGAAGAGGGCACGACAAAGCCTATTCCCCCTCAGGAGACTGAAAAGATTTGGCATGGGTCCTCAGATCCTCAAAAAAAATTCTACAGCTGCACCATCGAGAGCATCCTGACTGGTTGCATCACCGCCTGGTATGGCAACTGCTTGGCCTCCGACCGCAAGGCACTACAGAGAGTAGTGCGTACGGCCCAGTACATCACTGGGGCCAAGCTTCCTGCCATCCAGGACCTCTATACCAGGCGGTGTCAGAGGAAGGCCCTCAAAATTGTCAAAGACTCCAGCCACCCTAGTCATAGACTCTTCTCTCTGCTACCGTATGGCAAGCGGTACCGGAGTGCCAAGTCTAGGTCCAAAAGACTTCTCAACAGCTTCTACCCCCAAGCCATAAGACTCCTGAACAGCGAATCATGGCTACCCGGACTATTTGCACTGCCCCCCCACCCCATCCTTTTATTCTGCTGCTACTCTTTTAATTATTTATGCATAGTCACTTTAACTCTACCCACATGTACATATTACTTCAACTACCTCAACTAGCCGGTGCCCCCGCACATTGACTCTGCACCGGTACCCCCCTGTATATAGCCTCCCTACTGTCACTTTATTTTACTTCTGCTCTTTTTTTTCTCAACACTTTTTTTGTTGTTGTTTTATTTTTACTTTTTTTGTTAGAAATAAATGCACTGTTGGTTAAGGGCTGTAAGTAAGCATTTCACTGTAATGTCTGCACCTGTTGTATTCGGCGCATGTGACCAATAAAATTTGATTTGTTTTGATTTGATTTGATTTGATTTGTGTGTGTTCCCTGCCTGGTGTTAGGGGTAAGATAGTGATACACTCTTTGAAAAAAGGGTTCCCGAAAAGGTTCTGTGACTGTCCCCAAAAAGGGTTCTTCCTGGAACCAAAAGTGTTTTACCTGCAACCAAAATTATTCTTCAAAGGGTTCTCCTATGGGGACAGCCCGAAGAACCTTATTTGGTTCTAGATAGCATCTTTTTGTTTCTAGATAGCACCTTTTTGGTTCTAGATAGCATCTTGGTAGGAAGAGTGTAGGATGAAAATATGTTCCTAAGACACTGTCACCATGGAAACTATGCAAACAAAGCAGCAAATAGCAAATAATGTAGATATCTCATTCAATTTCTCTTTCCAAGTTCTTCTTTGTAACATGATGGTTGAGACAGGCTTGTATTCACCAGGGCACTGCTAAGAAAAACCCTGTAACTACTTTGGAATAAGCATCCATTGATTTTTTTTAGGAACCAATTTTTCCGCGGCTTTTGAGTTGACTTTTCAATCGTTAATCTCTCTCACAGGCCGGCAATGGGGAAGAGAAAAGGCAGCTCCCCTGGCCCTTCAGTGAGAGTTAAAGGCAGGCGAAGAGAGGGGGAGAGGAGAGGGAGGAGAGATAGGATATGTAGTATGCTGTAGGCTATTCTCGTCGCTCTTCTCTCCTTCTCTTCTCTTTCTCTCTCTCTTCTCTTCGTCCTCTTCTACTTCTCTTCGCTTTCCCTCTTCTCGTCTACTTCTTACTCTCGTCTGGCTCTTCTCTTCTCTTCTCCCGCTTCTTTTGTTCTATACTTCTCTTCTCATTCTCTTCTATCTCGTCTTCTCTAGCTGCTTTGTATTTCTCTTCTTTTCTCTCCTCTTCTCTTCTCTTCTCTTCTCCATCCCTTCTTCTTTTTTCGATTGCACGTTTCTTCTTTTTTTGTTTGCTGATCACAACATGATTGCAACAAATATAGACAATGCTGTCAAAGTGCCAATAAACTCCGTTTCAGGAGGAGTGTGAATGAGCATCAAGTGGGATCACATTTGAGAGAGAGAAAGAGACAGAGAGAGAGAGAGAGAGAGGGTTTCTAGTCCTAACAGAGTTGTGGCACTCAATGCTAACCACCCTGGCTCAGCATTATTCCAAGGCTGTCAGATTTAGAAGAGGTGTGCATCCATGCGTGTGTAGAAGCGCACAGAGAGGTGTGCAAGAGTCTCACTGTCTTCTGGTACAGTGTGTGTGTGAAGAGGTCAGTGAGGCACATGGTGTTTCACTGTTTTTCAAAACAAGACTCTCCTCTGTCTCTCTCTTCTCTTTCCTTATTTTTTTTTTAACCTCTCTCGCTTCTCCCCTCTCTCTCCCCCCCTCTCCCTCCGCTCGAGTTCTCCACTCCTCGCTCAACTCCCCCCCCTCACCTCTCCGCTCTCCCCCTCTCTCCTCCCCTCTCTCCCCTCTCTCTCTCCCCGTCTCTGCGGTCCCCTTCTCTCGCTCCCCTCTCTCTCCTCTCTTCTCCTTTTCTCCTTCTCTCCCCTTCTCTCTCATCCCCTGCGGAATCATCTCCCCTCGATCTCTCGTCTGGCTCTCTCCTACTATCGTCACACTACCTCTCCCTACTCTTCTCTCCTCTCCCCTTCGTGCGTCTCCTCGTAAGTCACTCCGACTCGGCTGCATACCCTTCGTCATCCTCCTGCTCTTGATATGGGGACGATCTCGTCCCTCCTCTCGTCTCTCTCCCCTCTCTCTTTCCACCTCCTCTCGTATGCGGTTCTCGTCACTTCTCCTCTCAGCTCCGATCTCCCCTCGTCTCTCTAAACGTCAGCCCCCATCTCTCATCCCCATCTCCTAGCGTGCATCCGTAGCCATCTCTCCCTTTCTCCCTTGCTTTCCCTCCCGAGATTCCTTCAAGCCCGTCTCTGCTCTCCCCCGCACACTAACCACTTCTGGCGAGTTTTCCTCGGTTTCTAGCTTCTCCTTTTTCTCTTTCTCGCCCACTTGTGTCTTCGCTCTCTCGTCTCTCTCGGGTCACATTCTCTCGACTCTCCTCCTCTCGTCTCATCTCTCTCTGTCTCTCTCTCTCTCCATCAAATAGACCACTCTCTCTTTCTCCCAACCTCCATGTCTAGTCATCTCTCGCCTATCGACGTCTCACCCCTCTCTCATCCAAATCACCTCAAAACTCTCTCGGTCCTCCGATTCTCCTCCGCTCTCGTCTCTTCATCTCATAGAAGAAAGACCGAGAGAATTTGTTTCAAAACAAATCCCCCCACCCCCAACCCACCCCCCCCCCCCCCCCAACCCCAACCCCACCCCCCCCCCCCCCCCCCCCTCCCCACCACCCCACAGGATCTTTTAGGCTTTGATAATTGTTGTTTTTATGTCTTCCTCCTCTCTCTCTCTCTCCTCTCTCTCTCTTTCTCTCTCTCGGTCAGATCCCTCGCCTCGTACGTCGGGGGGCGGACAGGCCGTCCTCTCTTGTCTCTCTTCATCTTCTGTCTCTTTCTCTCTCTCTCTCTCTCAATTCAATTGCAATTGAAGGGCTTTATTGGCATGGGAAACACATGTTAACATTGCCAAAGCAATTGAAGTACAGTGAGGGAAAAAAATATTTGATCCCCTGCTGATTTTGTACGTTTGCCCACTGATAAAGACATGATCAGTCTATAATTTTAATGGTAAGTTTATTTGAACAGTGAGAGACAGAATAACAACAAAAAAATCCAGAAAAAGCCAAAAGCAATTGAAGTAGATAGTAAACAAAAGTGAAATAAACAATAAATATTAACAGTAAACATTACACTCAGAAGTTCCAAAAGAATAAAGACATTTCAAATGTCATATTATGTCTATATACAGTGTTGTAACAATGTGCAAATAGTTAAAGTACAAATGGGAAAATAAATAAACATAAATATGGGTTGTATTTACAATGGTGTTTGTTCTTCACTGGTTGCCCTTTTCTTGTGGCAACAGGTCACAAATCTTGCAGCTGAGATGGCACACTGTGGTTTTTCACCCAGTAGATAAGGGAGTTTTATCAAAATTGGGTTTGTTTTCAAATTCTTTGTGGATCTCTGTAATCTGAGGGAAAGATGTGTCTCTAATATGGTCATACATTTGGCAGGAGGTTAGGAAGTGCAGCTCAGTTTCCACCTCATTTTGTTGGCAGTGTGCACATAGCCTGTCTTCTCTTGAGTGCCAGGTCTGCCTACGGCGGCCTTTCTCAATAGCAAGGCTATGCTCACTGATTCTGTACATACTCAAAGCTTTCGTTAAGTTTGGGTCAGTCACAGTGGTCAGGTATTCTGCCACTGTGTACTCTCTGTTTAGAGCCAAATAGCATTCTAGTTTGCTCCGTTTTTTTGTTAATTCTTTCCAATGTGTCAATTAATTCTCTTTTTGTTTTCTCTCAATTTGGTTGGGTCTAATTGTGTTGTTGTTGTTGTCCTGGGGCTCTGTGGGGTCTGTTTGTGTTTGTGAACAGAGCCCCAGGACCAGCTTACTTAGGGGACTCTTCTCCAAGTTCATCTCTCTGTAGGTGATGGCTTTGTTATGGAAGGTTTGGGAATCGTTTCCTTTTAAGTGGTTATTGAATTTAACGGCTCTTTTCTGGATTTTGATAATTAGTGGGTATCGGCCTAATTCTGCTCTGCATGCATTATTTGGTGTTTTTCGTTGTACACAGAGGATATATTTGCAGAATTCTGCATGCAGAGTCTGATTGGCGCAGTGGTCTAAGGCACTGCATCGCAGTGCTAACTGTGCCACTTGAGATCCTGGTTTGAATCCAGGCTCTGTCGCAGCCAGCCGCGACCGGGAGACTCATGGGCGGCGCACAATTGGTCCAGGGTAGGGGAGGGAATGGCCGGCAGGGATGGAGCTCAGTTGATAGAGCATGGCGTTTGCAACGCCATGGTTGTGGGTTCGAATCCCACGGGGGGCCAGTATAAAAAAATATGTAATCACTAACTGTAAGTCGCTCTGGATAAGACTGTCTGCTAAATGACGTAAATTTGGTGTTTGTCCCATTTTGTGAATTCTTGGTTGGTGAGCGGACCCCAGACCTCACAATGGGTTCTATAACTTATTGAAGTATTTTTAGCCAGATCCTAATTGGTATGTCAAATTTTATGTTCCTTTTGATGGCATTGAAGGCCCTTCTTGCCTTGTCTCTAAGATCATTCACAGCTTTGTGGAAGTTACCTGTGGCGCTGATGTTTAGGCCGAGGTATGTATAGTTTTTTGTGTGCTCTAGGGCAACGGTGTCTAGAAGGAATTTGTATTTGTGGTCCTGGCAACTGGACCTTTTTTGGAAGACCATTATTTTTGTCTTACTGAGATTTACTGTCAGGGCCCAGGTCTGACAGAATCTGTGCAGAAGATCTAGGTGCTGCTGTAGGCCCTCCTTGGTTGGTGACAGAAGCACCAGATCATCAGCAAACAGTAGACATTTGACTTCAGATTCAAGTAGGGTGAGGCCGGTAGAGCTGATGGGCTCTTGGCTAAGGGACTCTCTCCCCCTCTCTCTCTCTCTCTCTCTCTCTCTGTCTCTCTCTCTCTCTCCTCTCTCTCTCTCTCTCTCTCTCTCTCTCTCTCTCTCTCTCTCTCTCTCTCTCTCTCTCTCTCTCTCTCTCTCTCTCTCTCTCTGTCTCTCTCTCTCTCTCTCCCATTCATTATGGGGCATGCTACAGGTAACATGATAAAAACTCAGCCCCCAGTGGGAGGTATAAGTCCACCTTCCGGAGACATTTGAAACCCCACCTCTTTAAGGAATACCTGGGATAGGATAAAGTAATCCTTCTACCCCCCCCCCCCCAAAAAAAATATATATATATATATATATATAAAATAAAATGACAAAAAAATAAACAAAAAAATAATACTTTATTTATAAAAATACATATAAAATTTAAAAAAAATGTAAATTGGTCATCCAACTGGCTATAGGGTGGATGCACCAATTTGTAAGTCGCTCTGGATAAGAATGCACCAATTTGTAAGTCGCTCTGGATAAGAACCTCAAGGTGAAAAGATTCCGAGAAGACCCGTTCAACATGCTTGTTCTCTTATTATCAACAACTGCATCAACATTAAACTCCTCTGTGGAAAGGGTTCTACCTGGAACCAAAAGGGTTCTACCTGGAACCAAATAGGGTTGTTCAAAGGGTTTCCCTATGGGGACAGTCGAAGAACCCTTTTAGGTTCTAGATAGCATCTTTTTATTTTCGAAGAGTGCTGTCCCTGTTCTCCTGCCTTCTTGTTTTTTTTTTTAGATAGAAGAACGTCAAGGAACGTTTTGCTAGCCTCTGGCTAATCCTCCATGAACACGGTAAGTTTTAATATTGACCTGTTGTAGCTAGCTAATGTTTTTACATTTTGTTTAATGACAGTAGCTAAATGTGTGACTTTTCTCTCACAGGAGAGGCATTTTAATGTGAACAATAATAACATTCGAAATGCCTTCTGGAACATGTGAACTTTCATGTGCCTTAATAACAAACTTGTAATCTGTAAATACAAATAAAATAGTTAATGTAAGAGCCCAGTTGGTTTAACCACATCACCAGATCAGTGGGAAAAAGTTGTGATTGACCACTTTCTGGAGGACGATCATGCCATGCTGACTCTCTCTGACGATGAGGAAAACCCTGATTTAGGTAAAAACATTTTCATTGAACCAGACATTGTAGAGTCTTCAGTGTTGTTGTCACTGAAGAAATTGACAGAGTTTGGAATGCCCGATGGAAGCAGCGTATGATTGCAAATGTGGAGTCAAACAGAGAACAAATATATATATAAGCTAACGATCCATCATGTATGACATTCCTGGGACTAAAATTTTTAAAACGTGTAAGTTTACACACTCCCAGGAATGTCATACATGATGGATCATTAGCTTATACACTAACTTTCACACATCTAGATGGCTAGGTGGGGTGGGTGTGGAACCAGAGACAGCAAGGGTTCAAACTGTAGAACCTAGTTCCTACATTTTAATATAAAAATGGATTTTATCAAACAAAACTATGCTACATTTTTTCTCTGGGACCCTTAGGATGACAAATCAGAGCAAGATTACTGAATGTACGTACATTATTTACCTTCAGAGGTGAATGTATCAAACCAGTTGCCGTGATACGTTTTTTGTTGTTGTGCACTCTCCTCAAACGATACGTTAAAGCGTACTGTTAGCTAGCTAGCTAACGTTACGTGTATGAGTTATGTTTTTATCTCATAAATCCATTTGCATTGCTAGTTATAGCCTAATGTTAGCTAGCTAGCTAACATTGAACGTAGTTGGTTAGCTTTAGCTACCTGCAGATTCATGCATGGTGCATGGTTGTATGGGTTGGAATTATGGGTCTTAACAAAAGACTCCACTATGCAAGTAACCATTTCACTGTACTGTTTACACCTTCTGTATCCTCTGCATGTAACAAATAAACATAGATTTTATTTGATATAGTGTTTACCAGAGACGGTGAATAACAACATGACCTGCACCGTAGTCAGATTAGGATATAGTCCAAGAACTAGATAAAGTGTATTTTTACAACTACTTTTTGCTACTACTTTCACCACTTTTAATCTTGAAATCTACTACACTACCATATTCACTCTGTTTAGCACATTGCCTCACACCTGAATCCTTGGTGGGGCTTTAGAGGGTGTGAACGATGTTGAATGGGTGTAAACAAAGAAGAGCTCTCCAGTAGATGTGCCAAAACATTAACAGGCCATTTCCTCAAAAGTGGTGCTTCAACTTTAAAAGCAGAATTACTTTCCCATTGGTCCTCAACTGCTGTGTATGATATACAATTTTCTAGCTCTGAGTCTCTACTTTTATTCACTGTAAAAATCTCAAATTTCAAATTTTGCTACAAAGGACCTAATCAAGGTGGTGGTTCACAAATACTACCGCTGAACTATTAAGAACGTCTTGACCAGTTGGAATTGCTCCGACCGCAAGACCCACCAGATGGTGGTGAAGATGGCCCAGTACATCACTGGGACCGCCTACTCCCACCCATCCAGGACATCTACTCAAAACGGTGCCTGAGGAAGGCCCGCAGCATCATCAAGGACCCCCCAGCCACGAGCTGTCCACACCCTTACTGTCAGGCACACTGTATCGGAGCATGAGGTCTGATACCAACAGGCTCAGAGACAGTTTCTATCTACAATCCATCAGACTCTATTCATATTAATTCGTATTAACAATACAATCTATTTCTAATCAGTGGACTACCTCTAATATTTATACATGCACAAATTAATAACACTGTATTATTAATGACACGTTATTATAATGTGTTTCTGAGACTCCCTTTTGTCCTGATCAAGAGCGGCTGCCCTAGCTAACCCTAGCTAACCCTAGCTAACCCTAGCTAACCCTAGCTAACTAGTATTCTTAAGTTAGCTAGGGATAGCTACGGTTAGATATCCCAAGCTAACCCTTTATCCTGATCAAGATAGGCTGCCCTACCTGACCTTAGCTAACCCTAGCTATCCCTAGCTAACCCTTTGGCCTGATCAAGAGAGGCTGCCCTAGCTAACCCTAGATATCCCTAGCTAACCCTTTGGCCTGATCAAGAGAGGCAGCCCTAGCTGAACTTAGCTAACCCTAGCTATCCGTAGCTAACCCTAGCTAACCCAAAATGTATTTGTCATATGCACAGGATACATACAGTGTGGTGTACAAAGTACAATGAAATGCTTACTTGCAAGCTCTTCTCTCAAACCGTGCTACAGCTATAGACATTTTCAATACAAAATAAGTAATATCTATCTAACCCTATATAACCTAATATCCATGACAATCTGACTCTAGAACCCCTGGAGTCTGCAACCCAGATGAGATATGTTCTCTCCCTTAATCTCTAGAGGATTATGATCCTGACCCCAGTCATTCATACTAGCGAAATATCCATTTTCATTATATTAATATCCAATGTCATTATATCAATATCCATTTTCATTATATCAATATCCCTTTTCAATATTTTAATATTATAACATGTTTGTAGCATTGTTACACAATGAATTTCCGTCATCATTTGATGTGATCAATCTATAAATAATTTTCATCATTTTCAAGTGAGCTCTCAGAATAACTTAAATTCCACCCTACGAAGAACATACAACTTATAACGCATCATCACTGGTGTCCCAAATGGTACCCCCTATTCCCTATGGGGGCATGGTACCCCCTATTCCCTATGGGGGCATGGTACCCCCTATTCCCTATGGGGGCATGGTACCCCCTATTCCCTATGGGCCCTGGTCAAAAGCATTGCATTGACTAGGATGCCATTTGGTACGCACCAATCCGTATTCATAGGATACGTTAGCTTTAGGATACCTTCCTACCTACCTATTGCCTTAAACCATGGTTAAAACTATAATTGTTATATCATGGATTTGAGAGTGGTTACATTTCTCCAGCCCCATCCCTTTTTACCAAAACAGGGGCGAGCAGCACCGCTTTGTTATTAACTGCTGAGTGCCCCTTTAAACAGACCCAGTCACCAGGCATGTGCACAGATACATCCCTAAGGGTGCTGGAGCACTTGACCTTTTGATTGATGGTGGGTTTTTTAATTACATTTTGAATCTCTTTTCTCTCTTGCGACTTTAAATGCAACGAATTGCTAAATCAAACTAGATAATTTCTCCAAAAAAATAAGTCCTCTCCCCAACCCTTTTTCCATCGCCAGCAGCAGCGTGCATGAGCTACCCGCCGAGCGCCGAGCGCCGAGCGCCGAGTTTCAAATCAATACCGCCAGTAGTAGGCTACTGCACACGGCCCTGACAGGCACTCCTACCTACTCCTACCTATGAGCCACATCACATCCTCAATTCAATCAACTCATTCATCCCAGAGGGTAAATTATTTCTGGCAGGCATAGAATGAATAAACATAGTAATATATACAACGAGAAACAGTTTGTCCAAGGTGTCAGGTGTTTCAGGTTTAAAGGACTGTGTTCTCCGGCCTGTAGTTAGGTAGGGAACATCCAACTGCTAGGTGTGTCTGTAAGGCCAGCCCAGCCAAGCCCGGCCCACACAGGGCCATCAGAACCCATGCCACCACCACCATTAATCTAGCAGGGAGGCAGGTCCTCTCATCTCCCCATCTGATTATGAATGAGGTATGGTCTACCTAACCCTGACTATCTAGGTGTAGGTACTGCAGGAGGTGGGGTCTACCTAACCCTGACTATCTAGGGTACTGCACTGCAGGAGGTGGGGTCTACCTAACCCTGACTATCTAGTGTACTGCACTGCAGAGGTGGGGTCTACCTAACCCTGACTATCTAGTGTAGTGCACGCAGGATGTAAGTCACTACCTGACTATCTAGGTAGTACGCGGAGGTGGGTCTACTAACCTGAAATCTAGGGTAGTGTACTGAGAGGTATGGTCTACCTAACCTGACTACTAGTGTACTGCCTGCAGGGGGTGGGGGGCTACCAAACCCCGACTATCTAGTGTACTGCACTGCAGGAGGTGGGGTCTACCTAACCCTGACTATCTAGTGTAGTGCACTGCAGGAGGTGGGGTCTACCTAACCCTGACTATCTAGGGTAGTGTACTGCAGGAGGTATGGTCTACCTAACCCTGACTATCTAGGGTAGTGTACTGCAGGAGGTATGGTCTACCTAACCCTGACTATCTAGGGTAGTGTACTGCAGGAGGTATGGTCTACCTAACCCTGACTATCTAGTGTACTGCACTGCAGGAGGTGGGGTCTACCTAACCCTGACTATCTAGGGTAGTGTACTGCAGGAGGTATGGTCTACCTAACCCTGACTATCTAGGGTAGTGTAAAGATATGGAAGTCAATAAGACTCCTTAGGTCGGATCTACAGGCCAAGATATGCAATTCGTAGAACTGTATATTATAGGTGAAGGGCAGAAAATGAAATTCAATAGGGTGTATTGGAAAAATCAGTAGGCAGAGCCTTTCTGTAGGGTGAATAGACCATAGACAGTGATGAGTGAATACCTGGATAAGCTTAAGTGGCTATATGAAAATATAGAGGACATTCAACTGTGTATAAAAACATGAAAAATATTGGTGAAGCAGGCTACTGTACCTACAAACACAATCCAAAACCCATTCAAAACACACACAATTACTGAAGCTTATTGGAAGCCTGTTGACGCCTCTTTTCAACACAATAAGTGAAAGAGAAGTAGCTACATTTTTTCATCCAACAAGCTGAAATGCTTCTCAGAAATACAGATGCCTATCGATCTGTAAGGAATGACCACAACTCATGCAGAGATGAAAGCCAGGTAATGAAAAGAGGAGAGCACCTGGTGTGCTATATGAGAGAGAGAGAGAGAGAGAGAGAGAGAGAGAAAGAGAGAGAGAGAGAGAGAGAGAGGAGAGAGAGAGAGAGAGAGAATAAGAAGAGAGAGATATAGAGAAGAGAGACGAGAACAGAGAGACAGAGAGAGAGAGTATATCAAGAGAGAGAACATAGAGAGAGAGAGAGAAGAGAGCGAGAGAATATAGAGAGAGAGACGTAGAGAGGAGAGAGCTAGAGAGAGATACAAGGAGATTATACAGATAGATATGATGAAAGAGAGAGCGATAGAGATAGGGGGGAAAAAAAATTTTAAAACAAAAAAAAATTTAAAATTTTTGGGGAAGGGGAAAAAAAAAAAAAAAAAACGCATTTTCAACTAAAACCGGCCCGGGCCCCCCAAAAAAAAAAGGGAAAACGGGGTTTTAACCGAAAAGGGGCCCGGGGTTCGGGGCCCCAAGAAAAGGGGGGGAAAAGAGGGGGAAAAAGGGAGGGGGGGGCCAAAGAGAAAAAAAAGGGGGGGGGGGTTTTTTTTTTTTGGGGGGGGGGGGGGGGCCCCCCCCCCCCCCCCGGGGGGGGGCCCCGGGCCCCCCCGGGGGGGGCCCGAAAAACCCCAAAAGGGGGAGGGGGGGGGAGGGAAGAGGGGAAACCAAAAATTGGGGGAAACCCCCGGAGGAAAAAACCCCCGGGACCCCAAGGGGAAAAACCCCCCCAAACAAGGGGGGGGGTTCCCCGGGGGGAAAAGGATTCGGGGGAAACCCAGGGGGGCCCCCCCCGGGGCGCGGGGGAAAAACGGCTGAAGCTTTGACTAAAGGCTTCCTGAAGGCTCACTCTCTGCAGGGCGTACACTGGACCACACATCCTCACACAACACACACACACACACACACACACACACACACCACACCACACACACACACACACACACACACACACCCTTTCAGACTAGGGGCTCTATTCAAACAAATACAGAACCTTACATCGCTCATGTTTGGAATAAACTCCACTCTCCTTTAAGGACAAATACAGAGCCTTACATCGCTAATGTTTGGATTAAACTGCACTCTCCTTTAAAGACAAATATGGAGCCTTACATCACTCATGTTTAGATTAAACTGCACTCTTCTTTAAGGACAAATACAGAGCCTTACATCGCTCATGTTTGGATTAAAGTCCACACAAAATGTCTGGGAGGTGGATCATCTCACCCCTTTGATTGACTGGGATGCTCTGACCCCTGTCTAAGTCTGTCTTGGGTTGCTGGGATCGTTTGAAACAGGGGTCACAATCTAAAGAGTTGAGATAAAGTGGTACACACTTTGAAAAAATAAGTGCTATCTAGAACCTAAAAGTGTTATTCAGCTGTCCCCATAGGAGAACCATTTGAAGAACCATTGTTGGTTCCAGGTAGAACCCTTTTGGTTCCAAGTAGAACCGTTTAGGGTTACATGTAGAACCCTTTCCACAGAGGTTTCTACATGGAACCCAAAATTATTCTACCTGGAACCAAAAAGGGTTCTCCTATGGGACAGCTGAATAAACTTTTTTTCTGAGAGTGTAGCATTAAAGCGGTATTGAACTTGGATAGCAATTATATGTTTACATGATGACTCTGGTTGCAAAATGTTGGTCACTTTCCCACAATTCCCGGGTTTTCCAGGAAATGATGGGTGGAAGACTCCCAATTGGAGGATTCCCTCCTTGATTTTCCCCTCCTGATTCCAGGCATCCTCCAACTGTGATTTCTGGAAAACTGGGATAACATAGTTTGCGCAAAAGGATGTCATTTTTAAAGCTTTTTCAGGCTGATTCACTCCACAAATCATTACTGAAATGCAACCACTATGACAAACTACAAATTACACTCCCAGAGCACTCACTAAGGATCAGTGTTGCAACTAATATCTGTAATTTACAGTGTCAGCAACACAGTCCTAACTCACGTTGGTTCATGTTGAACACCACCAGTAAATCAGGTGCTGGGTGGGCGTGAGGAACGGCCTGCCGATATTTACGCCGCATTTTTTGCACATCATTCAGTTTCACAATACACATCTATATGTCGAGCAGAATAGGAGCTATCATCTCCTCTCCTTTCTCTACTAACAGATAAACTAGCATCTCTTCTCCTTTCTCTCATGACAGATAAACTATCATCTCCTCTCCTTTCTCTACTAACAGATAAACTAGCATCTCCTCTCCTTTCTCTCCTGACAGATAAACTATCATCTCCTCTCCTTTCTCTACTAACAGATAAACTATCATCTCCTCTCCTTTCTCTACTAACAGATAAACTATCATCTCCTCTCCTTTCTCTACTAACAGATAAACTAGCATCTCCTCTCCTTTCTCTGCTAACAGATACACTAGCATCTCCTTTCCTTTCTCTACTAAAATATCAACTAGAATCTCCTTTCTCTACTAACAGATAAATTAGCATCAAGCAAAAGGTGCAGAATTCGAAGGTTAGGAAAACTGACCACTGGAAACATTGTTGTTTATTATGCGTAGGTTATGAAAACTGACCACTGGAAATGGTGTTGTTTATTATGCGTAGGTTATGAAAACTGACCACTGGAAATGGTGTTGTTTATTATGCGTAGGTTATGAAAACTGACCACTGGAAACAGTGTTGTTTTTTATGCGTAGGTTATGAAAACTGACCACTGGAAATGGTGTTGTGAATTGGACCTTGTTCATTATCAGATCATGTTAAACATCTGCTGTTAGTGTTTACAACCATTGACATTAGTATGACTAATGGACACTATAGAAGGTTTGCAAATTAATGATGCATTTGGTACTTGGCAGGGAGACCCTAGACTGGCTTGTTTGTTTGGCAATGACAGCAGTAACAGGTGTTGGCAAGACAACACAAAACAGATCTGGGACCATCAGGCAAGGCAAGGGAGACCCCCATCGCCTTACCTGTCTGTCTGAAGCCATTTAGTTGTTTCATCCCTCTCCCAGTTCGGTCTTCCATTAGCTAGGGCAACCTTGATGGAGCCTGGTCATTTACGGTGAGTCTTTAGCTCGCACTCCCTCTTCTAGGCTGCTAAACTGCTTCCTAATGCAGGCCTGAGGATGAAGGGATGGATGGATGGATGGATGGATGGAGGGATGGAGGGATGGAGGGATGGAGGGATGGCAGGGATGGAGGATGGAGAGATGGAGGGATGGAGGCATGGAGGGAGGAGGATGGCGGAGGGTGGAGGATGGATGGGATGGAGGGATGATGGATGGAGGGATGGAGGGATGGAGGGATGGAGGGATGGGAGAATAGGAAGAAGGGATCATATTTCATGTCTGGGAGAGTGGATCATAAACACATCATCTACTCTTCCTCCTGCAGCAGTAGGCTAGGCAGTGTGACTACAGGGAGGGAGAGGGGCCAGGCTAGGCAGTGTGACTACAGGGAGGGAGAGGGGCCCGGCTAGGCAGTGTGACTACCGGGAGGGAGAGGGGCCAGGCTAGGCAGTGTGACTACCGGGAGGGAGAGGGGCCAGGCCCTAGGCAGTGTGCACCCGGGGGGGAGAGGGGGGGCCCGGCAGATTGACTACCGGGGGGGGGAGGGGACAGGCTAGGGATTGTGACTACGGGGGGAGGGGGCCAGGCTGCAGTGTTTCACGGGGGGGGGGGGGCCAGGCTAGGCTGGAAAGGGGGGGGGGGCCCGGGGGGGGGAGGGGCCACTATCGTGACTAACCGGGGGGGAAGGGGGGAGGGGTAGCAGTTGGACACAAAACCCCAAAGGGATGGGAGGGGGG
>LR778259.1:34160649-34200649 GCA_902810595.1 Coregonus sp. 'balchen'
TTCGACTCTGTCAATCACTGCATTCTTATTGGCAGACTAAATAGCCTTGGTTTCTCAAATGACTGTCTCGCCTGGTTCACCAACTACTTCTCAGATAGAGTTCAATGTGTCAAATCGGAGGGCCTGTTGTCTGGACCTCTGGCAGTCTCTATGGGGGTGCCACAGGATTCAATTCTCGGGCTGACTCTATTCTCCGTGTATATCAATGATGTCGCTCTTGCTGCTGGTGACTCTCAGATCCACCTCTACGCAGACGACACCATTTTGTATACATCTGGCCCTTCATTGGACACTGTGTTAACAAACCTCCAAACGAGCTTCAATGCCATACAACAATCCTTCCATAGCCTCCAACTGCTCTTAAACGCTAGTAAAACTAAATGCATGCTCTTCAATTGAACGCTGTTTGCACCCGCCCGCCCGACTAGAATCACTACTCTCGGCGGGTCTGACTTAGAATATGTGGACAACTACAAATACCTAGGTGTCTGGTTAGACCGTAAACTCTCCTTCCAGACTCACATTTAGCATCTCCAAACCAAAGTCAATTATAGAATCAGCTTCCTATTTCGCAACAAAGCCTCCTTCACTCATGCTGCTAAACATGCCCTCGTAAAACGGACTATCCTACCGATCCTTGACTTCGGCGATGTCATTTACAAAATAGCCTCCAACACTCTACTCAGCAAATTGGATGTAGTCTATCACAGTGCCATCCATTTTGTCACCAAAGCCCCATATACTACCCACCATTGTGACCTGTACGCTCTCGTTGGCTGGCCCTCACTACATATTCGTCGCCAATCCCACTGGCTCCAGGTCATCTATAAATCACTGCTAGGCAACTCCCCGCCTTATCTTAGCTCATTGGTCACCATAGCAACACTCACCCGTAGTATGCACTCCAGCAGGTATATCTCACTGGTCATCCCCAAAGCCAACACCTCCTTTGGCCGCCATTCCTTCCAGTTCTCTGCTGCCAATGACTGGAACGAACTGCAGAAATCTCTGAAGCTGGAGTCTCTTATCTCCCTCACTAACTTTAAGCATCAGTTGTCAGAGCACCTTACCGATCACTGCACCTGTACACAGCCCATCTGTAATTAGCCCACCCAACTACCTCATCCCCATATTGTTATTTATTTTGCTCATTTGCACCCCAGTATCTCTATTTGCACATCATCTCTTGCACATCTATCACTCCAGTGTTAACACTAAATTGTAACTATTTTGCACTATGGCCTATTTATTGCCTTACCTCCATAACTTACTACATTTGCACACACTGTATATAGATTTTTCTATTGTGTTATTGACTGTATGTTTTGTTTTACCCCATATGTAACTCTGTGTTGTTGTTTTTATCGCACTGCTTTGCTTTATCTTGGCCAGGTCGCAGTTGTAAATGAGAACTTGTTCTCAACTGGCTTACCTGGTTAAATAAAGGTTAAATAAAAATAATAAAAACGACATCTTTGAAATGTTCTATTATTCTACCATCAAACTCAATGAGCCATAAACCAAAACGTTAGAAGAACATTTAACTGTTTCTATCAACTTGCGGTTGTAGTTCTAACCCAGTGGTAAGCAGGCAGCACAAAGCTACATCAAGAAGCAGTCCTCATGAGCGTCGCGCCAGGCTCTTAACTTTTACATCAAGAAGCAGTCCTCATGAGCGTCGCGCCAGGCTCTTAACTTTACATCAAGAAGCAGTCCTCATGAGCGTCGCGCCAGGCTCTTAACTTTACATCAAGAAGCAGTCCTCCTGAGCGTCGCGCCAGGCTCTTAACTTTACATCAAGAAGCAGTCCTCATGAGCGTCAGCGCCAGGCTCTTAACTTTTACATCAAGAAGCAGTCCTCATGAGCGTCGCGCCAGGCTCTTAACTTTTACATCAAGAAGCAGTCACTCATGAGCGTCGCGCCAGGCTCTTAACTTTTACATCAAGAAGCAGTCCTCATGAGCGTCGCGCCAGGCTCTTAACTTTACATCAAGAAGCAGTCCTCATGAGCGTCGCGCCAGGCTCTTAACTTTTTACATCAAGAAGCAGTCCTCATGAGCGTCGCGCCAGGCTCTTAACTTTTACATCAAGAAGCAGTCCTCATGAGCGTCGCGCCAGGCTCTTAACTTTTACATCAAGAAGCAGTCCTCATGAGCGTCGCGCCAGGCTCTTAACTTTTACATCAAGAAGCAGTCCTCATGAGCGTCGCGCCAGGCTCTTAACTTTTACATCAAGAAGCAGTCCTCATGAGCGTCGCGCCAGGCTCTTAACTTTTACATCAAGAAGCAGTCCTCATGAGCGTCGCGCCAGGCTCTTAACTTTTACATCAAGAAGCAGTCCTCATGAGCGTCGCGCCAGGCTCTTAACTTTTGACTGAGGTCTGCGTCCCAAATGTCATGACATGGCCCCAAAAGGGCTCTGGTCAAAAGTAGTGCACTACATAGGGAATAGGGTGATATTCTGGGACTCAGACAAGAGGTTTCACTCCAGATGATTTATGGTTTGGAGCCAAAAGGTATTTCTGGGGGAAGTCAGGGGTTTTCCCACCAGATATAATAACGTTGATTTACGCCGAGGAAGGAGGAGCACACTTTTCATTTTACATTCCAGTAGTGTCCCAAATGGCACCCTATTCCCTATACTTAGATAGTGCACTATATAGGGGTGAACTACTTAGTTAGTGCATTAGGCCTATATATAGGGAATAGGGTGCACTAATTTCGACCAGGGCTCTGGTCAAATGTAGTGCTTTCTACAGGGACTGGGGTATCATTTGGGACGTATACCCCCTTTGTCCCTGGACAGCCCCGTCCACCTCTACCAGTACCAACGGAGGAAGGCACACAAGACAGACCATCATGTCTCAGTCCACATTGAGATAAGGAACACCCAGATGAGTGGAGACTCCCGTCAGACAAAGCCTTTCCTATTGCAGTAGTGTGGGTTGGGGGTTGGGGGTGGGCGGTAGGAAGGGGTTGAGCGGACGGGTGTGTTTTGGAAAATTGCACCATATTCGTCTTGGCCGAAGGCATCCTCTTTTCTGGGTTTCTGTCTCGGGTTTCCATCTCTCCCCGGATGAGTCCCAAATGGCACCCTATATCCTATGTAGGGCACTACATTTGACCAGGACCCACACACTACATAGGGAATAAGGTGCCATTTTGGAACGCACGCCAGTCACAGTGCAGGGCCTTATCATACTGCCCTGCTCTCAGTGGCTGGTTCCAGCGGTAAGATTTCAGGTGCTGGCCCTGGTCTCCAGAGGAACAGGTGTCCCCTCTGTGTCCGGGTGGCAGGGGTCTCGCTGAGGAGGCCTGGGAAAGGGCAGGCACCGCCACAGAACGGTTCTACCTCAGCAGACAGCTAACAGTGGGGCTTTGAGGAGAGGGATAGATTCAGCTCAATTGGCATGCTTAATGGTCGGCGTCCCAAATGGCACCCAATTCCCCTCTATAGCCCCCATGGGCCTCTGGTCAAAAGTAGTGCACTATAAAGGGAATAAGGTGCTATTTGGGATACGCACAAGGTGTCTTCTGTGGAGGTAGCCTAGAAATGGAAAAAAAAAGGACAGACAGAGAAATTCTCCCAATGATTCCTAATGGCTGTAGGAGGTGAAAGGAGTTCTTAATGATGGCAGAGAGAGACAATACATCGATTACTTAAGTTACAAAAAGGAGTAGCAAAAATAATTTAGTCTGACACAAAAGTGATAACAATGCATTATGGGTCATTATGAGATTATTTTGCAGCAAGTGGAGTGATGAAGTATAAACACATGAGACACCACCTCCACTACCAATCTCCCAGACACCACATCTACTACCGGTCTCCCAGACACCACCTCCACTACCGGTCTCCCAGACACATGAGACACCACTCCACTACCATCTCTCAGACACACGAGACACCACCTCCACTACCGGTCTCTCAGACACAATGAGACACCAACCCTCCACTACCAATCTCCCAGACACTGAGACACACCTCCACTTACCGGGTCTCTCAGACACATGAGACACCACCTCCACTACCAATCCTCCCAGACACACGAGACACCACCTCCACTACCAATCTCTCAGACACACGAGACACCACCTCCACTACCGGTCTCTCAGACACATGAGACACCACCTCCACTACCGGTCTCTCAGACACATGAGACACCACCTCCACTACCAATCTCCTAGACACATGAGACACCACCTCCACTACCGGTCTCTCAGACACATGAGACACCACCTCCACTACCAATCTCCAGACACATGAGACACCACCCTCCTACTACCAATCTCTCGACACATGAGGACACCACCTCCACTACCAATCTCCCAGACACCACCTCCACTACCGGTCTCTCAGACACATGAGACACCACCTCCACTACCGGTCTCCCAGACACCCACCTCCACTACCAATCTCCAGACACCACCTCCACTACCAATCTCCCAGGACACCACCTCCACTACCGGTCTCCCAGACACCACCTCCACTACCAATCTCTCAGACACATGAGACACCACCTCCACTACCGGTCTCCCAGGACCACACGAGACACCACCTCCACTACCAATCTCCCAGACACATGAGACACCACCTCCACTACCAATCTCCCAGACACACGAGACACCACCTCCACTACCGATCTCCCAGACCACATGAGACACCACCTCCACTACCAGTCTCCCAGACACACGAGACACCAACCTCCACTTACCGGTCTCCCAGACACATGAGGACACCACCTCCACTACCGGTCTCTCAAGACACATGAGACACCACCTCCCACTACCGGTCTTCAGACACATGAGACACCACCTCCACTACCAATTCTCTCAGACACACGAGACACCACCTCCACTACCGGTCTCTCAGACACATGAGACACCACCTCCACTACCGGTCTCCCAGACACATGAGACACCACCTCCACTACCAATCTCCCAGACACCACCTCCACTACCGGTCTCCCAGACACACGAGACACCACCTCAACTACCAATCTCTAAGACACATGAGACACCACCTCCACTACCAATCTCCCAGACACCACCTCCACTACCAATCTCCCAGACACCACCTCCACTACCAATCTCCCAGACACCACCTCCACTACCGGTCTCCCAGACACACGAGACACCACCTCCACTACCAATCTCTCAGACACATGAGACACCACCTCCACTACCAATCTCCCAGACACCACCTCCACTACCAATCTCCCAGACACCACCTCCACTACCAATCTCCCAGACACCACCTCCACTACCGGTCTCCCAGACACACGAGACACCACCTCCACTACCAATCTCTTAGACACATGAGACACCACCTCCACTACCAATCTCCCAGACACCACCTCCACTACCGGTCTCCCAGACACACGAGACACCACCTCCACTACCAATCTCTCAGACACATGAGACACCACCTCCACTACCAATCTCCCAGACACCACCTCCACTACCAATCTCCCAGACACCACCTCCACTACCAATCTCCCAGACACCACCTCCACTACCGGTCTCCCAGACACACGAGACACCACCTCCACTACCAATCTCCCAGACACATGAGACACCACCTCCACTACCAATCTCCCAGACACCACCTCCACTACCAATCTCCCATTCACCACCTCCACTACCAATCTCCCAGACACATGAGACACCACCTCCACTACCGGTCTCCCAGACACACGAGACACCACCTCCACTACCAATCTCCCAGACACATGAGACACCACCTCCACTACCAATCTCCCAGACACACGAGACACCACCTCCACTACCGGTCTCCCAGACACATGAGACACCACCTCCACTACCGGTCTCCCAGACACACGAGACACCACCTCCACTACCGGTCTCCCAGACACATGAGACACCACCTCCACTACCGGTCTCTCAGACACACGAGACACCACCTCCACTACCGGTCTCTCAGACACATGAGACACCACCTCCACTAACAATCTCTCAGACACACGAGACACCACCTCCACTACCGGTCTCTCAGACACATGAGACACCACCTCCACTACCAATCTCCCAGACACCACCTCCACTACCGGTCTCCCAGACACCACCTCCACTACCGGTCTCCCAGACACCACCTCCACTACCAATCTCCCAGACACATGAGACACCACCTCCACTACCAATCTCCCAGACACATGAGACACCACCTCCACTACCAATCTCCCAGACACATGAGACACCACCTCCACTACCGGTCTCCCAGACACACGAGACACCACCTCCACTACCGGTCTCCCAGACACATGAGACACCACCTCCACTACAAATCTCTCAGACACACGAGACACCACCTCCACTACCGGTCTCCCAGACACATGAGACACCACCTCCACTACCAATCTCCCAGACACATGAGACACCACCTCCACTACCAATCTCTCAGACACATGAGACACCACCTCCACTACCAATCTCTCAGACACATGAGACACCACCTCCACTACCGGTCTCTCAGACACATGAGACACCACCTCCACTACCAATCTCCCAGACACATGAGACACCACCTCCACTACCGGTCTCTCAGACACATGAGGACACCCACCTCCACTACCAATCTCCCAGACACATGAGACACCACCTCCACTACCAATCTCTCAGACACATGAGACACCACCTCCACTACCAATCTCCCAGACACCACCTCCACTACCGGTCTCTCAGACACATGAGACACCACCTCCACTACCGGTCTCCCAGACACCACCTCCACTACCAATCTCCCAGACACCACCTCCACTACCAATCTCCCAGACACCACCTCCACTACCGGTCTCCCAGACACCACCTCCACTACCGGTCTCCCAGACACCACCTCCACTACCAATCTCTCAGACACATGAGACACCACCTCCACTACCGGTGTCCCAGACACACGAGACACCTCCTCCAATACCAATCTCCCAGACACATGAGACACCACCTCCACTACCAATCTCCCAGACACACGAGACACCACCTCCACTACCGGTCTCCCAGACACATGAGACACCACCTCCACTACCAGTCTCCCAGACACACGAGACACCACCTCCACTACCGGTCTCCCAGACACATGAGACACCACCTCCACTACCGGTCTCTCAGACACATGAGACACCACCTCCACTACCGGTCTCTCAGACACATGAGACACCACCTCCACTACCAATCTCTCAGACACACGAGACACCACCTCCACTACCGGTCTCTCAGACACATGAGACACCACCTCCACTACCGGTCTCCCAGACACATGAGACACCACCTCCACTACCAATCTCCCAGACACCACCTCCACTACCGGTCTCCCAGACACACGAGACACCACCTCAACTACCAATCTCTCAGACACATGAGACAACACCTCCACTACCAATCTCCCAGACACCACCTCCACTACCAATCTCCCAGACACCACCTCCACTACCAATCTCCCAGACACCACCTCCACTACCGGTCTCCCAGACACACGAGACACCCAACTCCACTACCAATCTCTCAGACACATGGACACCACCTCCACTACCAATCTCCCAGACACCACCTCCACTACCAATCTCCCAGACACCACCTCCACTACCAATCTCCCAGACACCACCTCCACTACCGGTCTCCCAGACACACGAGACACCACCTCCACTACCAATCTCTCAGACACATGAGACACCACCTCCACTACCAATCTCCCAGACACCACCTCCACTACCAATCTCCCAGACACCACCTCCACTACGGTCTCCCAGACACACGAGACACCACCTCCACTACCAATCTCTCAGACACATGAGACACCACCTCCACTACCAATCTCCCAGACACCACCTCCACTACCAATCTCCCAGACACCACCTCCACTACCAATCTCCCAGACACCACCTCCACTACCGGTCTCCCAGACACACGAGACACCACCTCCACTACCAATCTCCCAGACACATGAGACACAACCTCCACTACCAATCTCCCAGACACCACCTCACTACCAATCTCCCAGACACCACCTCCACTACCAATCTCCCAGACACCACCTCCACTACCAATCTCCAGACACCACCTCCACTACCGGTTCTCCCAGACACACGAGACACCACCTCCACTACCAATCTCTCAGACACATGAGACACCACCTCCACTACCAATCTCCCAGACACCACCTCCACTACCAATCTCCCAGACACCACCTCCACTACCAATCTCCCAGACACCACCTCCACTACCGGTCTCCCAGACACACGAGACACCACCTCCACTACCAATCTCTCAGACCACATGAGACACCACCTCCACTACCAATCTCCCAGACACCACCTCCACTACCAATCTCCCAGACACGACCTCCACTACCGGTCTCCCAGACACACGAGACACCACCTCCACTACCAATCTCTCAGACACATGAGACACCACCTCCACTACCAATCTCCCAGACACCACCTCCACTACCAATCTCCCAGACACCACCTCCACTACCAATCTCCCAGACACCACCTCCACTACCGGTCTCCCAGACACACGAGACACCACCTCCACTACCAATCTCCCAGACACATGAGACACCACCTCCACTACCAATCTCCCAGACACCACCTCCACTACCAATCTCCCATTCACCACCTCCACTACCAATCTCCCAGACACATGAGACACCACCTCCACTACCGGTCTCCCAGACACACGAGACACCACCTCCACTACCAATCTCCCAGACACATGAGACACCACCTCCACTACCGGTCTCTCAGACACACGAGACACCACCTCCACTACCGGTCTCTCAGACACATGAGACACCACCTCCACTACCGGTCTCCCAGACACATGAGACACCACCTCCACTACCAATCTCTCAGACACATGAGACACCACCTCCACTACCGGTCTCCCAGACACATGAGACACCAACCTCCACTACCAATCTCCCAGACACACGAGACACCACCTCCACTACCAATCTCCCAGACACATGAGACACCAACTCCACTACCGGTCTCCCAGACACACGAGACACCACCTCCACTACCGGTCTCCCAGACACATGAGACACCACCTCCACTACCAATCTCCCAGACACACGAGACACCACCTCCACTACCGGTCTCCCAGACACATGAGACACCACCTCCACTACCGGTCTCCCAGACACACGAGACACCACCTCCACTACCGGTCTCCCAGACACATGAGACACCACCTCCACTACCGGTCTCTCAGACACACGAGACACCACCTCCACTACCGGTCTCTCAGACACATGAGACACCACCTCCACTACCAATCTCTCAGACACACGAGACACCACCTCCACTACCGGTCTCTCAGACACATGAGACACCACCTCCACTACCGGTCTCCCAGACACATGAGACACCACCTCCACTACCAATCTCTCAGACACATGAGACACCACCTCCACTACCGGTCTCCCAGACACATGAGACACCAACCTCCACTACCAATCTCCCAGACACACGAGACACCACCTCCACTACCAATCTCCCAGACACATGAGACACCACCTCCACTACCGGTCTCCCAGACACATGAGACACCACCTCCACTACCAATCTCTCAGACACATGAGACACCACCTCCACTACCAATCTCCCAGACACACGAGACACCACCTCCACTACCAATCTCTCAGACACACGAGACACCACCTCCACTACCGGTCTCTCAGACACACGAGACACCACCTCCACTACCAATCTCTCAGACACATGAGACACCACCTCCACTACCAATCTCCCAGACACCACCTCCACTACCAATCTCCCAGACACATGAGACAGGTAAATATATCAGGTGTGAAGAGGGAGAGCTAGAAACAGGTAAATATCTCAGGTGTGAAGAGGGAGAGCTAGAGACAGGTAAATATATCAGGTGTGAAGAGGGAGAACAGGATTAGGTAAATATCTCAGGGGCAAGGGAAGGCCAACACCTCTCACATTATACGCCAGATCATTTTTAAGAGGATTTGTTGACACTGAAGGGCTGCTGTAGGCTTATCTGTAAAGTTGATTGAGGGAATGTTCATCATATTTGAATGTGATGTTAATGCTTTAAACTGGGAAGGTATAAACTTCCAAATGAGTGTCTAAGGGCATTGTCTGGCTAGCCAGTGTGGGTCTGTAGCAGTTACAACAGTTCATTTGCTTTGGGTAAATTAAAAAATATACATTTATAGCAAATAGGCCTATGTACTATTTTGTTGAAATGTTGTCAAATTTAGAGGCAACTTTTTTCTTCAGGTTAAGATTTGACCTCATTTGACCTCGTGTCCACAACAACATTAATCATCAAACTATCCCATCTTGTCACTGTGCAGTGTAATGTATTGTTTTAAAATTAACCTGCCATTCCTACACTTTGACATAAATCACATTCATACACTCCAGCCAGACCATCAATGAGTCCATCTAACCCTGCAGGAAGCCCGGGTACGGCAACAAAGACATTTGCAAATGTCATTAGCGACCTCACAGCGCCTCTCTGCTCTAACCCCAAAGAACGTAGTGATAATATATTGTCATTAAAAACAGTTTTCAGGCTCCTTGAGGATTCATTTGCGCTGACCCAGAATGCAGTATTTTCTTAACACAAGCAGCGGGCTACTTTGATGCTATCAACTTATCCAAACATGGGGAGAGGCGGGAGAGAGAGGAGGCGGCCCTGCCCATCCACTGGCCGCCTTGGTCGGTCCCGCGGAGGACGGCTACGATTAATCATGCTGAAGGCAGCGAGAGCGTGCTCATAAATCGCCCTGCCGGTCCTTAAGGGGAGAAGTCCCAGGGCACCCCGCCGTCATTTATCAAAACTCTCCCACTCCGGAAGCGGAGTAAATAAAACGGTGCGTACGTTGGGCTCAGGGTGGGCGCGGGGCGCAGGGTTCTGTGATGTTGAGCATATCAAGGAGCACATAATGACTTCATTCTGCTGTGAGCGATGTGTTGTTCCCGGGATTTGCCCTGCAGTGCAATAAATAGCAGCATGTCTAGGGCGGGCTGAGCTAACGTAACGTTTCCCTCAAGTGGAGACAGAGAAAAATGAATTTGCCTGTAAAATGTTGATGTGTCTATGAATGTCAGGAAACTGGGCCTATCCGTTAGACTCGTCCACTCTGAAGTTAATACTTCTAATCCACTGGAGAGATGACACGAACTACGTCCACAGGTAGGAAAAGCTAGATAATATGATGGAGACATAAAAAGCTGGACAATATGATGGAGACATGAAAACCTAGACAATATGATGGAGACATGAAAACCTAGACAATATGATGGAGTCATGAAAACCTAGACAATATGATGGAGACATGAAAACCTAGACAATATGATGGAGACATGAAAACCTAGACAATATGATGGAGACATGAAAACCTAGACAATATGATGGAGACATGAAAAGCTAAACAATATGATGGTCATGAAAACGATGATTGTGTACATCCCAAGTGTCTCCATTTTCCCTAGAGCACTACTTTTGACCAGAGCCCGGAATAGGGTGCCATTTGGGATGCAACCATTGGCTTTTCAGGTTAGAGATTTAAATATCTCAGGACTGATCTATAGGCCTACTTGTAAATGTATAGATTAGTGAACTATATGATAAGAAATTGATTCACAGGGTTTGAATGCTATACTCACTCCTCATCACAGTATTGTTACAGTATATAGCTCAAGACTGATTATCAGGTCAGTCAACGCTAACATCCACAGCTCTGACCCTTGTTAGGCTTCCTCAGGGAGACACACACAGACAGCAGTGGAGGTTGGTGGGAGGAGCTGTAGGAGGACGGGCTCATTGCAGTGGCTGGAATGGAATTTATGGAACGGAGTCAAATATGTGTTTTCCGTATGTTTGACGTGCTTGATACCGTTCCATTAAACATGTTCCAGCAATTACAAGTAGCCCATCGTCCTACAGCTCGTCTCACCAGCCTCCACTGACACACACACACACACACACACACACACACACACACACACGGTGTGATAAAAGACAACACATGACCCTTGACCCCGGCCCAGCTGACTCTAACCTCTCCCTGCTATTTATTTTTCCCATCTTTAATGTTGCAGATAGATTTGGGATTCTATCCATTTTTAATGTTTTTATCATTTCTGATTCTCCTAAAACTATTATGATGATTATTATCATTATTATTGTGATTATGATTATTATTAATCTAAACAAAATTTACCATACCACCCCTCCCGTGATTGGAGTAAACTAACGGACAACAATACTGTCACGATCGTCTTGACGAGAAGTAGACCAATACGCAGCGTGTTGAGCGAACATGATTGACTTTATTAAATAAAGCACGAAAACCAAAACAATAGACGACTCGTGAAGTCCACAGTAACAATGACCGTAAAGGAACAAAAACCCACAAACCCAAAGTGAAACACAGACAGTTAAATATGGCTCCCAATCAGAGACAACCAGCAAACAGCTGACACTCGTTGCCTCTGATTGGGAGTCACTCAGTCACACATAGAAATGAACACAACAGAAATACCAACATAGAAATACACCCAATGAATGAACACACCCTGGCTCAACATAATGAGTCCCAGAACCAGGGTGTGACAAATACTTCTACTGCTACATACAGTTATTATCTCTCACATATATGGTACCTGTAGTTAAATAATTATACATACATATATATTCCTAATTTCCTCTTTAAGTGCTGGATTTACCCCCCAGCCGCCAATCACCATTCATTCTGGTCTTAACTCCAACCCTCCCATGTCCACAGATTAACCCATCTTTCCCAGTATAATTTTGCTATTTCCTTTTGCAATACATCCCTCCATTTTACTGTGATGTCTTACGAGGGTCCTGAACATCCCGATTTGATAACATTTCTACCGATATTGTCCTAAAAATAAAATACTTTACCCGAGAGTATAATGATATTTCCCATTGACTCCACAGTTGCAAGATCCTATCTATTTTGCTAAGTTTTCTATCAAAGGTAATAGTTTCAAGATCACTCAACTTTTCCGGACTGTGTACACCAAGCACATCAACTTCACCAACCTCTCCCTGCGTTATCATCTGACCTGGCATTCTCATTGATTCTTGTGTGTGTGTGTGTGTGTGTGTGTGTGTGTGTGTGTGTTATATTGCTTGAAACAAAGGCAAAAAACATCCCCATGGTACATAATTATTCAATAATGACATGAACTGTATATTTATACAGAGCTGCTGTTTAATCATTGTGTGTGTGTGTGTGGTGTGTTTGTGTGTGTGTGTGGTGTGTGTGTGTGTGTGTGTGTGGTGTGTTTGTGTGTGTGTTTATGCGCGTGTGTCGAAGTGTGTGTGTGTTTTTGTCTAATCATCTATTTACTCTTGATTTAAACTAATTACTCTTCCCTAATACAACACAGTCGTTAATATGACTTGATTTAAACAAATTACTCTTCCCTAATTCAACACAGTCGTTAATATGACTTGATTTAAACTAATTACTCTTCCCTAATTCAACACAGTCGTTAATATGACTTGATTTAAACAAATTACTCTTCCCTAATACAACACAGTCGTTAATATGACTTGATTAGATACTGCGTCAGTCAATTACCAGACAACTGGAACCAATTAATTATTATCTATTCACTCTGGAGCAATGACATAGATCAGTAATTTGCATTTATTAGTAATCTGCTTCATCATAAGCGTCATATGATTGTTGCAAGCAAAGATCTACATTTAAAATATGACTTCTTTCCAAATGCACTCAATCTCCAAATAAAACGCCACCCCTCATCATAACTGCAGCAACAGAATTATGACATGGCTTGCCGTTTCAATTACACCATGTGGTGGTGTCTGTTGTGCCGTCTGTAGATTACGATGTGTGTTGACATTTTAATTCCGGCTCATTTTGACATATTTTAGCTGTCAGTCAAACTGTGCAAAAGTGAAACCAAAAGATAATTTCAGCCATTCATTCCTAGTGGTTTAAGTTTGGGATAGGCTTAAAACCAAAAACATTTAAACAAGTGCCAAGCACTAGGATTTAACCTGCGATCAAAGATATTTCTAACTAACCCAAGATATTGCGGTTCATCTGTGTCGTTTACAGTGGAAGCAAATGAAGTGGGAGGTGGGTAAAGCCAAGCACGAGCTGGCGAGATCCTATTGGCACATTGTAGCATGTATTTGAATTTTTTCGTTCGGGAACGCCTCCACTGTGAAGCGCGTGTGTGTACAAACTCAATTCGACCTTGCACTCCTTCTAAACAGCGTGATCTTTTAAAAACTTTGGCAAAGCGTCAAGTCTATGAAACTTATTTTAGATTTGGGAACAGATTTTTTTAAATTTATATCAGATGTTTCATCATGAGAAAATGAACAGAATGTTGGCCCAGTTTCACCTAGTTCCATCCTCTCCCACTACCGGCGACTGGTTCCATCCTCTCCCACTACCGGCGACTGGACTTCCTCTCACCATCATATTTGGTGGTGAGAAAACGTTCTAAACAACGTTCCCTCTAAGATGCTCACCTGCGCGGGCGTTTAGCTCCTGGGACCGCCGCACAGAAAGAAACATCAGCCCTAGCAGAGAAGCACGAGATTGAACTTCTCTCAACTTTCTAGAGTTTTCCCTGTTAGTTAACACTATCAGCGTTTCCCTTTACTATTGTGATCAAATCAACGCATTATTAGCCACTTTCAATGCAACGTACCGAAACAAAACTAACTATCCAGGAGATTTTTTGTTGTTGTCAGGACACATGGGAGTAGGGTTCTATTGCGCTGACAGACACAACTCAGGCCCCAACTCTACACCGACCGGTGCTCCATAACCAATCAGAGCTGCAGTAAATGGCCAAACAGTGCTGCTTGAAAGTGTGTGAACCTCTTGTGCAATTACAGATTTGTTCAGTTTTTACCATGAAATCATCAGTATTTTTGGTCTGACATAACAGGTTTATATTTTATATGTTGGTGTCATACGTGTAGTAGAATAATAAAATTAAAAAGGAATAAATAAAAATAAGTGAACCCCAAGTTGCATTGGTTAACTCAAGTAGGTTTGAGCTCCATCTGTCCACTGTGAAACAAATACTTTACAAATGGGGAGCATTTAACATGACAGCAACTCGGCCTAGAAGTGGACAACCTTCCAAAATATCCCCAAGAGCCACAAGAACAATAATAAATCAGGTAAAAGCCAACCCAAACATAACATCTAGAGATTTGTAGACCTCCGTTGCTGCATCTCAAGTAACTGTGCATGCTTGAACAATAACAAGGACACTGAATCGAAATTCCATTCATGGAAGGGTTGCTAGGAAGAAGCCTCTGCTGTCAAAAAAGAACCAAACTTCCCATCTTAACTTTGCCAGAGACCACCTGGACAAACCTGAAGGTTTCTGAAAGTCCATTCTCTGGACCGATGTGTCCAGAATTGACCTTTTTGGTCACAATCAACACCACTATGTTTGGCGAAAACCCAACACTGCCTACCACCAAAATAACCTTATCCAAACAGTCAAGCATGGTGGTGGGAATGTCAAGATCTGGGGCTGATTTTCCTCCTCTGGACCTGGACGACTCCACATCATTAATTGAACCTTGAATTCTGAGGTATACCAGGAGATTCTTGAACAGAACGTCAGGCCATCAGTCAAGGAGCTAAAGCTGGGCCGAAAATGGTTCTTCCAACAAGACAACGACCAAAAGCATTCAAGCAAATCTACCAAAGAATGGCTCAGGAGAGAGAAGATTTGTGTTTTGGATTGGCCAAGTCAAAGTCCTGACCTAAATCCAATCGAGATGCTGTGGCAGGAACTGAAGCGGCAAGTTCATGCCAGACACCCCTCAAACCTCACTCACGGAGGAGTGGGTAAAAATCCCTCAAAACAGACGTGATTACTGGCTATAGGAGATGTTTAGTCCAAGTTATCGCTGCTAATGGAGATGCCACAAGCTATTGACTGAAGGGGTTCACATATTTTTGCACTCATCAAATCTGAGTTTCTGTTAAATAAACCATTAAAATATATCATATTTTTTTGTTTCTGTCATTTATAAAATAATGACCAGCCCTGTAGGGTTCAAAAACTTTCAAGCAGCACTGTATATGTATCTGTGCCATTCACTTTAAACTGGACTGTGTTTACAGCATGAGCGGTTGTGAGTAGATGCGCTTGTTTTGAGATCAGAGCGAGAGCTACATGTAGCCATGTGTGCACATTTTACTCTCTCTCTCTCTCTGGGATGTGAGCTCTGGGTTTGTCAGCTCCTCTCTGACTCTCTCTCTCTCTCTCTCTCTCTCTCTCTCTCTCTCTCTCTGGGATGTGAGCTCTGGGTTTGTCAGCTCCTCTCTGACTCTCTCTCTCTCTCTGGGATGTGAGCTCTGGGTTTGTCAGCTCCTCTCTGACTCTCTCTCTCTGGGACGTGAGCTCTGGGTTTGTCAGCTCCTCTCTGACACTCTCTCTCTCTCTGGGACGTGAGCTCTGGGTTTGTCAGCTCCTCTCTGACTCTCTCTCTCTGGGATGTGAGCTCTGGGTTTGTCAGCTCCTCTCTGACTCTCTCTCTCTGGGATGTGAGCTCTGGGTTTGTCAGCGCCTCTCTGACTCTCTCTCACTGGGATGTGAGCTCTGGGTTTGTCAGCTCCTCTCTGACTCTCTCTCTCTGGGATGTGAGCTCTGGGTTTGTCAGCTCCTCTCTGAATCTCTCTCTCTGGGATGTGAGCTCTGGGTTTGTCAGCGCCTCTCTGACTCTTTCTCTCTCTGGGACGTGAGCTCTGGGTTAAACTCTCTAACTATCTCTCTCTCTCTCTCTCTCTCTCTGGGATGTGAGCTCTGGGTTTGTCAGCTCCTCTCTGACTCTTTCTCTCTCTGGGACGTGAGCTCTGGGTTAAACTCTCTAACTATCTCTCTCTCTCTCTCTCTCTCTCTCTCTGGGAAGTGAGCTCTGGGTTTGTCAGCTCCTCTCTGACTCTTTCTCTCTCTGGGACGTGAGCTCTGGGTTTGTCAGCTCCTCTCTCTCTCTAACTATCTCTCTCTCTCTCTCTCTCTCTCTCTCTCTCTCTGGGACGTGAGCTCTGGGATTGTCAGCTCCTCTCTGACTCTCTCTATCTCTCTCTCTCTCTGATTTATCAAAATTGGGTTTGTTTTCGAATTCTTTGTGGATCGCTGTAATCTGAGGGAAATATGTGTCTCTAATATGGTCATACATTTGGCAGGAGGTTAGGAAGTGCAGCTCAGTTTCCACCTCATTTTGTGGGCAGTGTGCACATAGCCTGTCTTCTCTTGAGAGCCAGGTCTGCCTACGGCAGCCTTTCTCAATAGCAAGGCTATGCTCACTGAGTCTGTACATAGTCAAAGCTTTCCTTAAGTTTGGGTCAGTCACAGTGGTCAGGTATTCTGCCACTGTGTACTCTCTGTTTAGGGCCAAATAGCATTCTAGTTTGCTCTGTTTTTTTGTTTGTTCTTTCCAATTTGTCAAGTCATTCTCTTTTTGTTTTCTCATGATTTGGTTGGGTCTAATTATGTTGTTGTTGTTGTTGTTGTTGTCCTGGGGCTGTGTGGGGTCTGTTTGTGTTTGTGAACAGAGCCCCAGGACCAGCTTACTTAGGGAACTCTTCTCCAAGTTCATCTCTCTGTAGGTGATGGCTTTGTTATGGAAGGTTTGGGAATCGCTTCCTTTTAAGTGGTAATAGAATTTAACGGCTCTTTTCTGGATTTTGATAATTAGTGGGTATTGGCCTAATTCTGCTCTGCATGCATTATTTGGTGTTTTACGTTGTACACGGAGGATGTTTTTGCAGAATTCTGCATGCAGAGTCTCAATTTGGTGTTTGTCCCATTTTGTGAATTCTTGGTTGGTGAGCGGACCCCAGACCTCACAACCATAAAGGGCAATGGGTTTTATAACTGATTCAAGTATTTTTAGCCAGATCCTAATTGGTATGTCAAATTTTATGTTCCTTTTGAAGGCATAGAAGGCCCTTCTTGCCTTGTCTCTCAGATCGTTCACAGCTTTGTGGAAGTTACCTGTGGCGCTGATGTTTAGGCCGAGGTATGTATCGTTTTTTGTGTGCTCTAGGGCAACGGTGTCTAGATGGAATTTGTATTTGTGGTCCTGGCAACTGGACCTTTTTTGGAACACCATTATTTTTGTCTTACTGAGATTTACTGTCAGGGCCCAGGTCTGACAGAATCTGTGCAGAAGATCTAGGTGCTGCTGTAGGCCCTCCTTGGTTGGTGACAAAAACACCAGATCATCAGCAAACAGAAGACATTTGACATCAGATTCTAGTAGGGTGAGGCCGGGTGCTGCAGACTGTTCTAGTGCCCTCGCCAATTCGTTGATATATATGTTGAAGAGGGTGGGGCTTAAACTGCATCCCTGTCTCACCCCACGGCCCTGTGGAAAGAAATGTGTGTGTTTTTTGCCAATTTTAACCGCACACTTGTTGTTTGTGTACATGGATTTTATAATGTCGTATGTTTTCCCCCCAACCCCACTTTCCATCAATTTGTAAAGCAGACCTTCATGCCAAATTGAGTCAAAAGCTTTTTTTTTTTTTATCAACAGAGCATGAGAAGACTTTGCCTTTGTTTTGTTTTGTTTGTTTGTCAATTAGGGTGTGCAAGGTGAATACGTGGTCTGTCGTACGGTAATTTGGTAAAAAGCCAATTTGACATTTGCTCAGTACATTGTTTTCACTGAGGAAATGAACTAGTCTGCTGTTAATGATAATGCAGAGGATTTTCCCAAGGTTGCTGTTGACGCATATCCCACGGTAGTTATTGGGGTCAAATTTGTCTCCACTTTTGTGGATTGGGGTGATCAGTCCTTGGTTCCAAATATTGGGGAAGATGCCAGAGCTAAGGATGATGTTAAAGAGTTTAAGTATAGCTAATTGAAATTTGTGGTCTGTATATTTTGTCATTTCATTGAGGATACCATCAACACCACAGGATTTTTTGGGTTGAGGGTTTGTATTTTGTCCTGTAGTTCATTCAATGTAATTGGAGAATCCAGTGGGTTCTGGTAGTCTTTAATAGTTGATTCTAAGATTTGCATTTGATCATGTATATTTTTTTGCTGTTTGTTCTCTGTTATAGGGCCAAAAATATTGGAGAAGTGGTTTACCCATACATCTCCGTTTTGGATAGATAGCTCTTCGTGTTGTTGTTTGTTTAGTGTTTTCCAATTTTCCCAGAAGTGGTTAGAGTCTATGGATTCTTCAATTACATTGACCTGATTTCTGACGTGCTGTTCCTTCTTTTTCCGTAGTGTATTTCTGTATTGTTTTAGTCATTCACCATAGTGAAGGCGTAGACTCAGGTTTTCTGGGTCTCTATGTTTTTGGTTGGATAGGTTTCTCAATTTCTTTCTTAGGTTTTTGCATTCTTCATCAAACCATTTATCACTGTTGTTACTTTTCTTTGGTTTTCTGTTAGAGATTTTTAGATTTGACAGGGAAGCTGAGAGGTCAAATATACTGTTTAGGTTTTCTACTGCCAAGTTTACACCTTCACTATTACAGTGGAACGTTTTGTCCAGGAAGTTGTCTAGAATGGATTGAATTTGTTGTTGCCTAATTGTTTTTTGGTAGGTTTCAACACTACTTTCCTTCCATCTATAGCATTTCTTAATATTATTCAGTTCCTTTGGCTTTGATGCCTCATGATTGAGTATTGCTCTGTTCAAGTAGACTGTGATTTTGCTGTGGTCTGATAGGGGTGTCAGTGGGCTGACTGTGAACGCTCTGAAAGACTCTGGGTTGAGGTCAGTGATAAAGTAGTCTACAGTACTACTGCCAAGAGATGAGCTATAGGTGTACCTACCATAGGAGTCCCCTCGAAGCATACCATTGACTATGTACATACCCAGTGTGCGACAGAGCTGCAGGAGTCGTGACCCGTTTTTGTTGGTTATGTTGTCGTAGTTGTGCCTAGGGGGGCATATGTGGGCGGGAATGCTGTCACCTCCAGGTAGGTGTTTGTCCCCCTGTGTGCTGAGGGTGTCAGGTTCTTGTCCAGTTCTGGCATTTAGGTCGCCACAGACTAGTACATGTCCCTGGGTCTGGAAATGATTGATTTCCCCCTCCAGGATGGAGAAGCTGTCTTCATTAAAGTATGGGGATTCTAGTGGGGGGATATAGGTAGCACACAACTCTTCTGTTGAGATAATTTCCTTTTGAATTTCTAACCAAATGTAAAATGTTCCTGTTTTGATTAATTTAATAGAGTGAGTTAGGTCTGCTCTATACCAAATTAGCATATCCCCTGAGTCCCTTCCCTGTTTCACACCTGGTAGTTTGGTGGATGGGACTACCAGCTCTCTGTAACCTAGAGGGCAACCAGTGGGTC
The DNA here is from genome assembly GCA_902810595.1 of Coregonus sp. 'balchen'. NCBI lineage: Eukaryota > Metazoa > Chordata > Actinopteri > Salmoniformes > Salmonidae > Coregonus > Coregonus sp. 'balchen'. The sequence continues at coordinate 34,181,018 of LR778259.1, forward strand.
CGTCTCCTCTATACCATGTTTCTTGTAGGATGACAATATCTGTATTTCCGATTTCTTTGGTGAAGTCCAGATTCCTGCTCTTTAGGCCAAAGGCAGATGACCTCAGGCCTTGGATATTCCAGGATGAAATAGTGAAGGCTTTGTGTTCCATAAAGTGTCTAATGTTGTTGGTTGTGTGGTTTGGCCTCTCTCTCTCTCTCTCTCTCTCTCTCTCTCTCTCTCTCTCTCTCTTTCTATCTCTCTATGAGTGGTGTGAGAAGGTGAGACATAGAGATAAGATCAACCGGAGGTTACCTTTTTCCCCCTCCTCTGTTGTTCCTCCCTCCTTTTCTCTCCTCTGTTGTTCCTCCCTCCTTTTCTCTCCTCCGTTGTCTTTTCCCAACGTTCCCTCGCTACTTCCTGGCAAGGTCGGTGCTGGGTGGCACCCAAGAGTCAGGCAGCCAGAGGGCTAGGGTTACAGCAGGCTGGCTTCCCAAATGGCACCCTATTCCCTATTTTGTGCACTATTTTTGACCAGGCATTGTAGTCAAAGGAATATAGTGCCTGGTCAAAAGCAGTGCATTAACTTGGGATAGGGTTCCATTTGGGACAGACCCTAGCTCTCTGCTCCTCACGGCTCCTCACATGTTTTAACAATTTCCTCCCTCCTCCGTGAAAATTATGCAAATATTTTAGTCCAGTTTCCTCAAGTCTGGAACACCAATTAAGACTGTCTGTTTGGGTTTCAGGACAGGCTGATGAAGGAAGGGGTTTGCAGACAGACAGGTAGGAAGGCAGACAGGGAGGGAGGGAGGGAGGGAGGGAGGGAGGGAGGGAGGGAGGGAGGGAGGGAAAAGGTAGAGGTAAAGGAGAAAGCAAATGAGGAGAGAGTGGAAATGGACTAAAAGAGGAGGAAGGAGAGAGGTTCAAGAATAGAAGGTGGAGGTCATTCACCAACACACATCCCTCCTCACAATTTTCTGGATAGTAACCTATCGATAGGGGAGTATGAACAGACCAGCGACTTAGAGTATATGTCATGATGGATAACTTATGATCCTGATGCGCATCCAGTCACACCTATGTGTCCCAAATGGTGTCCTATTCCATTTAGAGTGCCAACGGACCCTGTCAAAAGTAGTGCACTATAAAGGGAAAAGGGTGCCATTTGGAATGCAGACACAGTGATGGGTTTGGAACCAGTGTGGGTTTCATCACAACAGAACAGAGCATTATTGTCACAGTTTCGGCCGAGGCTGCTCCTCCTCCTGGTTCGGGCAGGCTTTGGCGGTCGTCGTCCCCGGAGTACTAGCTGCCACCGATCTATGTTTCATGTTCGTTTGGTTTGGTCTTAATGTTGTACACCTGTGTCTAGTTAGTCCTCGTTAGTGTTCTATTTAGTTCTCGTTGTGTGTGTCTGTGTTTGTGTGTGATTGCGCCTCTGTTACGTGTTGGAGCTACATTTTTCCCTCCAGTGTTTGGAGTGGTTTCACTGCACATGTTTTGTGCGCAGTTTATTTTGTCGCCTGTGTGCACCTGGTATTCGCCTTCAGGCTTATTGTGCTTTTGTTTGTGTGAATTTAGCACTAAAGCCTTTGAACTGAGCCTCTGCGTCCTGCGCCTGATTCCTACTACACCACACCCACCTTCAGCACCTTATGACAGGAATCACACACCACAATGGAATCAGCAGGATCGGCAGAGAGACGCCTGTGTCGCTCGAGGAGCATATCCGTGGACAAGATGGCCAGATTCGACAACTGGAGACCGCTCTACATGGAGGTATCTAACACCTTGCACCGATGGGAGGCCAGCCGGGTACCCACACCTCCCACCTATCCTGTTCCACCCCATCGGTGGGGTTCCCCCCCCATTCCCTTTTCCCCCCCCGGGGTTCCTCTCCTCCCAGGGCTTTTTGCCCCATTTTTCCTTTTTTTTCCGGGGGTTTTTCCCCCTTTTTTTCCGGTTTTTTCCTACGGGCCCCCCCCTTTTTCACCCTTTTCCCCCAAACGAAGGGGTTTTTTCCCGCCCAGGGGCCTCTTTTCTTCCCCCCGGGCCAGGCGTTGGAGTGGGCAAAACCCCGGGTGGAGGAAAATGGACGCCAACCCACCAAACCAAAGGGTTCTCCCGCCGCCTTCCCCCCTAAGCCGTGTTTTTCAAAACCCCCCCTTGGCCCCCCCGTGGGAAAAACGGGGGGGGAAACTTCAGCCCTTTTTTGAGCAGGGGGAGTACGCGCGGGCGGTTTTCCTCTGCCCGGCCCTTATTCCTTAAATTCGTTTTTGGATTTCCGGGTGGAAAAAGAGCGGGGGTCTCCCCATCGACCTTTTTTCGAGGGGAAACCCTTTACGAGAGGACGTTCAACGTGAGTTGGCCTGCAAGGGATACCCATCTTACATTCGACCCAGTTGGTCGATATGTCCATCCGCTGGACACCCTGCTGGCCACCCTGGACGTCCCGAGGGGAGTCCGTCCATTCGCCCCTCCGGCGCCTCCGAGCCGGCCCTATGGAGCTGGGGGTGCCGGCGCTAGAGAACGGAAGTAGGAGAGCCCGAGGGGGCCTGTCTCCTTGCACAAGTGCGGTCGTGGAGGGCACACTGCGGCCAGTGCTGGGGAGGTTCTCCGGGGGAGAAGACAACAGGCCACGCACTGGGGGGCCTCCCAGGTGAGTAGACGTCCCACTTACCCAGAGCTTTCTGTTGCGCACTTTTGTATACCTGTGTGTTTTCCACAGGTTGCACCTCATTCCCAGCTAAGGCGCTCGTAGATTCAGGCGCAGCTGGGAATTTTGTTGATCGGAAGTTTTGTTTTGAGTTAAGGGGATCCCTCTCCTACCTGTTCACAAACCTTTTTCCCGTTCATGCCTTAGATAGCCGTCCGTTGGGGTCGGGGTTGATCAGGGAGATCACAGCGCCACTTCGGATGTGTGCCGCAGGGGGGTCCATGAGGAGACTATACAGCTGTATCTGATCGACTCTCCTGCGTACCCCAGTGGTGCTGGGGGATTCCCTGGTTAAGCACCCCACAACCCTGCTATTTCGTGGCAACAGAGGGCTCTCGATGGGTGGTCCTGCTCAGTGCGAGGGGCGATGTCTGGGTGTTTCCGTGGGGGGCGACTTCGGTGGAGAGTCCAAACCAAGTGCCCCGCACTGCACATTCCGCCTGAATATGGGGATTTAGCTCTCGTGTTTAGCAAAACTAGGGCGACGCAGTTGCCTCCTCATAGACAAGGGGGGATTGTGCGATTGATCTCCATGCAGGAGCAGCGCTCCCCGGACCTTTGGGGTTTTCCTTTTTTCCCTTTCAGAGGAAAAAAACTTTTGGAGACTTACATAGCCGAATTTTTGGGAGCCCGGGGGAAAATCCTTTCGGCCGGCCCCCCCACTTCTCCCTCCTCTGGGGGGTTTTGGTCCTTTTTTTTTTTTTCCCCCCCGTCTTTTTTTTTTTCTCCCTTTCCTCTCTTCCCCTTCCTTTTTTCCCCTTCCCCCTTTTTTTTCTTTCCCCCCCCCCCCCTGATTCCCCAGGGAACGGAGTCTTTCCCTGGACGTTTTTTTTTCCACCAAAAAACTGGATCTCGGGGAGCGCGTATAACTTGGTGGGGCATTGGGAGGGTGACGAATGGAAGAAAAGCTTTTAAATTACCACTTGGGGGGTCTTTTTTCAATATCTTTTAAATGCCTTTGGGGTTTTGATAAATCCCTCCATCATTTCTTCCCAAACCCCTTCGTAGATGAGTTTTTCCCCCTTTTGGATATGCGGGAAAAGGGGGGGCCCTTTGAAACATTGTTTTACAATTCTTTTTCCCTCCTTCTACCCGACCACCTTACCCTTTTGCGGTCTTGTTTTTTGAACTTTTTTTAAAACCCCCTTTTTTCCCAAGGAGGCAAAAGGAAATGCCCTTTTTTTCCCGGTTCGGCCCCTTTTTTTTGGGGTTTTTCGGTTTTTCCGCTTCAGGGGTGAGAATGGAGGGGGGATCGTGTGTCCGCTGGCGAAATTTGGAAACCCCCCAACTACTGTAAAAAAAGGTTGAAAACAAATCAGGGTTTTTTTTTTTGGGGGGGGGGTTTCCCCTTTTTTTTTTTTTTCCCCCCTTTTCCCCCCGGGGGGGGGGGCCGGGGGGGGGCCCGGGGGGGAAAAAAAAGGGGGTTTTTCCCCGGGGGGGGGGGCCCCTTTTCCCTTTTAAAAGGGGGGGGGGGGGGGGGGTTTTTTTTTTCCCCCCCCCCCCCCCCCCCCGGGTTTTTTTCCCCGGGTTTTCCCCCAAAAACCCCGGGGGCGGGAAAAGGGGGGGGGGTTTTTGTAAAAGGGGGAGGGGGGAAAATTTTTTTTTTTCCCCCCCCCCTTTGGGAAAGGGGGGGCCCCCCCGGGGGGATTAAAAGGGCCCCCCCTTTTTTTTTAAAATTTTAAATTTTCCCCCAAAATTTTCCCGGGTGGGGGGGCCCCCCCCGGGGGGGGCCCGGGGGGGCCCCCCCCCCCCCTTTTTTTTTTTTTGGGGGGGGGGGTTTTTTTTCCCGGGGCCTTTACCCCCCCCCCCCCCGGCTGGGTTGGGTTTTTTTGTTTAATTTTGGGTTTCCCCCTTTTTTTCCCCCCCCCCCCTTTTCCCCCCCCCCCTTTTTTTCCCCAAAAAAATTTTTTTCCCCCTTTCTGGGGGGTTTTTTTTTTTGGGGGGGTTTTTCCCTTTTCCCCCCCCCCCTGGGGGTTTTCCCCCCCCCCCCAAAAACCCCCCCCCCCGGGTTTTTTTTCCCCCCCCTTTTGGGGGAAACCCCCCCCCTTTTTTTTTCCAAACCCCCTTTTTTTATTTTTTTTTCCCCCCCCCCCGGGGCCTTTTCCCCCCCTTCCGGCCCCCCGGGTCCCGGGTTTTTCCCACCCCCCCCCCCCCCTTTTTTGGGGGGCCCCAAAAATTTTGGGGGGGCCCCTTTCCTTTTTGGGGCCCCAAACCCTTTGGGGGGGTTAACCCTTTTGGGGGAAAAAAGGGGGGGGGGGGGGGGGGGTTTTTTTTTCCTTTTCCCCAACCCCCCCCCCCCCCCCCCCGGTTTTGGGGCCCCCCCCCCCCCCCCCCCCAAAAATTTTTTTTTTTTTTTTCCCCCCCCCCCCAAAAAAAAAACCCCCCCTTTTTTTTTTTTCCCCGGGCCCCCCCCTTTTTTTTGGGGCCCCCCCGTCCCCCGGGGCCCTTTCCCCCAAAAGGGCCCCCCCCCCTCCCCGCGGGGGGCCCGGGGGGGGCCCTTTTTTTTTTTTTTTTTTTCCCCCCCCCCCCTTTTTTTTTTTTCCCCCCCCGGGTTTTTTAGGGTTTTTGGGGGTTTTTTTTTCCCCCCGGGTTTAAAAACCCCCCCCGGGCCCCTTTTTTTTTTCCCCCCCCCCAAAAAATTTTTCCCCCTTTCCCCCTTTTTTGGGGGGGTTTTTGGGGCCCCCTTTTTTTTTTTTTTTCCCCCCCCCTTTTTCCCCCCTTTTTTGCCCCCCCCCCTTTTTTTTTTCCGGTTTTCCCCCCCCCTTTTTTGGTTTTTTTTTTTTTCTTTACTTAACCCCCCCTTTTCCCCCTTTTTTTTTTTTTCCCCCCGAGGCCTGGTCTTCTCCTATTCGGGTCTTCCTACTGCCCACAGACTGCTGAGGCCTATTTACCACGTCTTCCGGCTTACGGGGTCCCGAGGAATATGTCTGATCGAGGCCCCAGTTACCCCGGTGTGAGGCGTTTATGGAGCGTTGGGGGTCTCGGTTAGCCTTACCTTGGGGTACCACCCGGAGAGTAACGGCAGTAGAACGTTGTCAACCAGGATGTGGGTAGGTTTCTGAGGTCTTATTGCCAGGACCGGCCTGAGGAGTGGGCGCGTTACATTCCCTGGGCCGAGATGGCCCAGAATTCTCTCCGCCACTCCTCTACCAACCTAACCCCTTTCCAATGTGTATTAGGTTACCAGCCGGTTCTGGCACCGTGGCAGCAGAGCCAGATCGAGGCCCCTGCGGTGGATGATTGGATGAGGCGCTCGGAAGAGACGTGGAACGCTGCCCACGTCCACCTGCAGCGGGCCGTCCGTCGTCACAAGGCGAGCGCCGATCTCCACCGCAGTGAGGGGCCGGTGTACGCACCCGGAGATCGAGTCTGGCTCTCTACCAGAAACCTACCCCTCCGCCTGCCCTGCCGGAAGCTGGGTCGGCGGTTTGTGGGGCCCTTTAAAGTCCTGAGAAGATTGAACGAGGTGTGTTATAAGTTACATCTACCTGTTGAATATAAGAATATTAACCCCTCGTTCCATGTGTCTCTTCTCAGGCCGGTGGTAGCTGGTCCACTCCAGGACAATGAGATAGGAGAGACTCCTCCGCCCCCATTGGACATCGAGGGGGCTCCGGCGTACACCGTTCGGTCCATCTTGGACTCCAGACGCCGGATGGGGGGTCTCCAGTATCTCGTGGAGTGGGAGGGGTACGGCCCGGAGGAGCGGTGCTGGGTGCCGCGGAGGGACATCCTAGACCCATCTCTCCTGTCGGGAGTTCCACCGGGACCATCCCGCGCGCCCTGCTCCGCGTCCTCCTGGTCGTCCCCGAGGCCGGGGTCAGCGCACGGCTGGAGCCGCGCGTCAAGGGGGGGGTACTGTCACGGTTTCGGCCGAGGCTGCTCCTCCTCCTGGTTCGGGCAGGCTTCGGCGGTCGTCGTCCCCGGAGTACTAGCTGCCACCGATCTATGTTTCATGTTCGTTTGGTTTGGTCTTAATGTTGTACACCTGTGTCTAGTTAGTCCTCGTTAGTGTTCTATTTAGTTCTCGTTGTGTGTGTCTGTGTTTGTGTGTGATTGCGCCTCTGTTACGTGTTGGAGCTACATTTTTCCCTCCAGTGTTTGGAGTGGTTTCACTGCACATGTTTTGTGCGCAGTTTATTTTGTCGCCTGTGTGCGCCTGGTATTCGCCTTCAGGCTTATTGTGCTTTTGTTTGTGTGAATTTAGCACTAAAGCCTTTGAACTGAGCCTCTGCGTCCTGCGCCTGATTCCTACACCACACCCACCTTCAGCACCTTATGACAATTATCAATCAGAACAGAGCATTATCAATCAGAACAGAGCATTATCAATCTGTCTCAACGCTCTCAGAACAGAGCATTATCAATCTGTCTCAATGCTCTCAGAATAGAGCATTATCATGATGTCTCAACGCTCTCAGAATAGAGCATTATCAATCTGTCTCAATGCTCTCAGAATAGAGCATTATCAATCTGTCTCAACGTTCTCAGAATAGAGCATTATCAATCTGTCTCAATGCTCTCGGAACAGAGCATTATCAATCTGTCTCAATGCTCTCAAAACAGAGCATTATCAATCTGTCTCAAAACTCTCAGAACAGAGCATTATCAATCTGTCTCAACGCTCTCAGAATAGAGCATTATCAATCTGTCTCAACGCTCTCAGAATAGATCATTATCAATATGTCTCAACGCTCTCAGAACAGAGCATTATCAATCTGTCTCAACGCTCTCAGAATAGAGCATTATCAAGATGTCTCAACGCTCACAGAACAGAGCATTATCAAGATGTCTCAACGCTCTCAGAACAGAGCATTATCAATCTGTCTGAACGCTGTCAGAGTAGAGCATTATCAATCTGTCTCAACGCTCTCAGAATAGAGCATTATCAATCTGTCTCAACGCTCACAGAACAGAGCATTATCAAGATGTCTCAACGCTCTCAGAACAGAGCATTATCAATCTGTCTGAACGCTGTCAGAGTAGAGCATTATCAATCTGTCTCAACGCTCTCAGAATAGAGCATTATCAATCTGTCTCAATACTCTCAGAATAGAGCATTATCAAGATGTCTCAACGCTCTCAGAATAGAGCATTATCAATCTGTCTCAACGCTCTCAGAATAGAGCATTATCAATCTGTCTCAACGCTCTCAGAACAGAGCATTATCAATCTGTCTCAACGCTCTCAGAATAGAGCATTATCAAGATGTCTCAACGCTCTCAGAACAGAGCATTATCAAGATGTCTCAACGCTCTCAGAACAGAGCATTATCAATCTGTCTCAATACTCTCAGAACAGAGCATTATCAATCTGTCTTAACGCTCTCAGAACAGAGCATTATCAATCTGTCTCAACGCTCTCAGAATAGGGCATTATCAATCTGTCTCAACGCTCTCAGAACAGAGCATTATCAATCTGTCTCAACACTCTCAGAATAGATCATTATCAATCTGTCTCAACACTCTCAGAATAGAGCATTATCAATCTGCCTCAACGCTCTCAGAATAGAGCATTATCAATCAGTCTCAACGCTCTCAGAATAGATCATTATCAATCTGTCTCAACACTCTCAGAATAGAGCATTATCAATCTGTCTTAACACTCTCAGAATAGAGCATTATCAATCAGTCTCAACGCTCTCAGAACAGAGCATTATCAATCAGTCTCAACGCTCTCAGAACAGAGCATTATCAATCTGTCTCAACACTCTCAGAATAGAGCATTATCAATCTGTCTCAACACTCTCAGAATAGAGCATTATCAATCTGTCTCAACGCTCTCAGAATAGAGCATTATCAAGATGTCTCAACGCTCTCAGAACAGAGCATTATCAATCTGTCTCAACGCTCTCAGAACAGAGCATTATCAATCTGTCTCAACGCTCTCAGAAAAGATGATTATCAATCTGTCTCAACGCTCTCGGAATAGAGCATTATCAATCTGTCTCAAGGCTCTCAGAATAAAGCATTATCATTCTGTCTCAACGCTCTCAGAATAGAGCATTATCAATCTGTCTCAATGCTCTCAGAATAGAGCATTATCAATCTGTCTCAACACTCTCAGATTAGAGCATTATCAATCTGTCTCAATGCTCTCAGAACAGAGCATTATCAATCTGTATCAATGCTCTCAGAACAGAGCATTATCAATCTGTCTCAACGCTCTCAGAACAGAGCATTATCAATATGTCTCAATGCTCTCAGAACAGAGCATTATCAATCTGTCTCAATGCTCTCAGAACAGAGCATTATCAATCTGTCTCAATGCTCTCAGAACAGAGCATTATCAATCTGTCTCAATGCTCTCAGAATAGAGCATTATCAATCTGTCTCAATGCTCTCAGAATAGAGCATTATTAATCGGTCTCAACGCTCTCAGAACAGAGCATTATCAATATGTCTCAACGCTCTCAGAATAGAGCATTATCAATCTGTCTCAATGCTCTCAGAATAGAGCATTATCAATCTGTCTCAACGCTCTCAGAATAGAGCATTATCAATCTGTCTCAATGCTCTCAGAACAGAGCATTATCAATCTGTATCAATGCTCTCAGAACAGAGCATTATCAATCTGTCTCAACGCTCTCAGAACAGAGCATTATCAATATGTCTCAATGCTCTCAGAATAGAGCATTATCAATCTGTCTCAATGCTCTCAGAATAGAGCATTATTAATCGGTCTCAACGCTCTCAGAACAGAGCATTATCATTCTGTCTCAACGCTCTCAGAATAGAGCATTATCAATCTGTCTCAATGCTCTCAGAATAGAGCATTATCAATCTGTCTCAACACTCTCAGATTAGAGCATTATCAATCTGTCTCAATGCTCTCAGAACAGAGCATTATCAATCTGTATCAATGCTCTCAGAACAGAGCATTATCAATCTGTCTCAACGCTCTCAGAACAGAGCATTATCAATATGTCTCAATGCTCTCAGAACAGAGCATTATCAATCTGTCTCAATGCTCTCAGAACAGAGCATTATCAATCTGTCTCAATGCTCTCAGAACAGAGCATTATCAATCTGTCTCAATGCTCTCAGAATAGAGCATTATCAATCTGTCTCAATGCTCTCAGAATAGAGCATTATTAATCGGTCTCAACGCTCTCAGAACAGAGCATTATCAATATGTCTCAACGCTCTCAGAATAGAGCATTATCAATCTGTCTCAATGCTCTCAGAATAGAGCATTATCAATCTGTCTCAACGCTCTCAGAATAGAGCATTATCAATCTGTCTCAACGCTCTCAGAACAGAGCATTATCAATCTGTCTCAACGCTCTCAGAATAGAGCATTATCAAGATGTCTCAACGCTCTCAGAACAGAGCATTATCAAGATGTCTCAACGCTCTCAGAACAGAGCATTATCAATCTGTCTCAATACTCTCAGAACAGAGCATTATCAATCTGTCTTAACGCTCTCAGAACAGAGCATTATCAATCTGTCTCAACGCTCTCAGAATAGGGCATTATCAATCTGTCTCAACGCTCTCAGAACAGAGCATTATCAATCTGTCTCAACACTCTCAGAATAGATCATTATCAATCTGTCTCAACACTCTCAGAATAGAGCATTATCAATCTGCCTCAACGCTCTCAGAATAGAGCATTATCAATCAGTCTCAACGCTCTCAGAATAGATCATTATCAATCTGTCTCAACACTCTCAGAATAGAGCATTATCAATCTGTCTTAACACTCTCAGAATAGAGCATTATCAATCAGTCTCAACGCTCTCAGAACAGAGCATTATCAATCAGTCTCAACGCTCTCAGAACAGAGCATTATCAATCTGTCTCAACACTCTCAGAATAGAGCATTATCAATCTGTCTCAACACTCTCAGAATAGAGCATTATCAATCTGTCTCAACGCTCTCAGAATAGAGCATTATCAAGATGTCTCAACGCTCTCAGAACAGAGCATTATCAATCTGTCTCAACGCTCTCAGAACAGAGCATTATCAATCTGTCTCAACGCTCTCAGAAAAGATGATTATCAATCTGTCTCAACGCTCTCGGAATAGAGCATTATCAATCTGTCTCAAGGCTCTCAGAATAAAGCATTATCATTCTGTCTCAACGCTCTCAGAATAGAGCATTATCAATCTGTCTCAATGCTCTCAGAATAGAGCATTATCAATCTGTCTCAACACTCTCAGATTAGAGCATTATCAATCTGTCTCAATGCTCTCAGAACAGAGCATTATCAATCTGTATCAATGCTCTCAGAACAGAGCATTATCAATCTGTCTCAACGCTCTCAGAACAGAGCATTATCAATATGTCTCAATGCTCTCAGAACAGAGCATTATCAATCTGTCTCAATGCTCTCAGAACAGAGCATTATCAATCTGTCTCAATGCTCTCAGAACAGAGCATTATCAATCTGTCTCAATGCTCTCAGAATAGAGCATTATCAATCTGTCTCAATGCTCTCAGAATAGAGCATTATTAATCGGTCTCAACGCTCTCAGAACAGAGCATTATCAATATGTCTCAACGCTCTCAGAATAGAGCATTATCAATCTGTCTCAATGCTCTCAGAATAGAGCATTATCAATCTGTCTCAACGCTCTCAGAATAGAGCATTTTCAATCTGTCTCAATGCTCTCAGAATAGAGCATTATCAATCTGTCTCAACGCTCTCAGAATAGAGCATTTTCAATCTGTCTCAATGCTCTCAGAATAGAGCATTATCAATCTGTCTCAATGCTCTCAGAATAGAGCATTATCAATCTGTCTCAACGCTCTCAGAATAGAGCATTTTCAATCTGTCTCAATGCTCTCAGTATAGAGCATTATCAATCTCTCTCAGAGCTAGGTTCTGTCCTGAATGGCACCCTATTCGCTATATAGTGCAGTAGTTTTGTCCCAAGTCCTATGGGCCCAAGTGCGCTACATAGGGAACACGCAACCCTAGATCTACACTCGTCTCTCAGCAGCAGGTATGGTCATATCAGAAGTTACAGCCATGTAAAACCCCTGACAATAGCACAACATTAAACCAGGCCCACTGCTGGGAAAACTGTCCCCTTCTCTCTCCTGTGAATCAAATCACTATCCAACTCTACTGCTTCCTCTCTCTCTCTCTCTCTCTCTCTCTCTCTCTCTCTCTCTCTCCTCTCTCTCTCTCTCTCTCTCTCCCACCCACTCTCTCACCCACTCTCTATCTCTCTCTCACCCCACCAGTCCATTTAAAGACTAACTACTGTTTCTGCAGACTAAATCAAACACGGGAAAAATAGGAAAATAACTGATAGGTCTGAAAAGGGAATGAAGAACCCCCACCCCCCCTCCTCCTTGTCCCAAAACCACCCCACCTCATTGGAAGTCCACTGTCTGCATCCCAAATAGCACCCTATAGTCCATATAGTGCACTACTACCCCATAGGGCCCTGGTCAAAAGTAGTGCACTATATAGGGAATAGGGTGCTATTTGGGATGCACAACATCTCTCTGTCATATAAAGATCTACTGGTTCCAGAAATTCCCCATCGTGTTGAAGAATTTGATCCAGGGACCGTGCTGTCTGGATAAAAGTTCACGTTGCTTTACAAAGGGGGGTGGATTGGGGTCACGGTGCTAAAGCGACCGCCGCGGTTCAAAGGTGGGTATAAACGTCCCGGGGGGAGAGATTCATCTTGATCACAGGGTGAAACCTTTAGAAAGGAGGGCGTGTAATCGCGTTGGGCGTAACGAACCCCATCGTTATTAAATGGTATCGTTTAAAGAAATGGGAGAAAGGGGTCGGTCAAATCTGAATCGAGCGACATTATGAAAAGGTATCATGGGCTATAACCACTGCTGGTGATAGAGATACTAGCCAATACTTGGATGAGATTATCCGTCACCATAAATGCTAACGAATCGAATGTCACACTTAAGAAATACACGTTTGAAAGATCAATTAGGTATTCAAACATCTTTTACCTTACACTGATAGTTGCATTACATTGTTTCTTTTCTCTTATTGCAAAATAGGTAAACCCCACAAAAAGTACCTCATTAGAGTATGATAGAAAAAACAAAACAGATAGCTTGTAAAACACAGTGACGCGACCAAGGCTTCAAAAAACTGATTGTGGAAAAGACTGTCTGTTGGGTGAAGTCGTAAAATATAATATCACCTTAAACTACTCACAGTCAGTCTGACTGTTGGTTGGTTGTAGGCGTACTCCTCCTCTCTTTCCGTTCCTCTTTCTGTCATTCCTTCCCTTATCTCCTCCTCTTTGTCTCACTCCCTCTATTCCTGTCTGTCCCCTGTCCCCCTCCATTCACCCCATCTCTCTCTATCCCTCCCTCCCTCCCTCCCTCCCTCCATCCTCACGGGCCTATGCTGTGGAGGGAGGTAGGGTCTCTGAAAATGTCTCTCTCCCCTCCCTCCCTCCCTCCCTCCCTCCCTCCCTCCCTCCCTCCCTCCCTCCCTTCTCACGGGCCTGTGGTGGTGGTGGTGGTGGGGGGGGGCTTTTCTTTGCTCCAGGTGGTGTAGAGCCACCTGTGTTGTCTTTGTGGCGCTGTCATCTGTCTCCGGGCAGGCTTTGTAGGGTTGCCAGTGTGAGGACAGGCCCGGCACAGACTGGTGATGGAGATACAGCTCCCTGGCCCCAGCCTCTCACAAACGCCACCCTTATTCACTACCTAGTGAACTAGAGGCACTATATCCCTATGGGCCCTGGTCAAAAGTAGTGCACTGTGTAGTGCAGGGAATAGGGGGGTTGTTTAGGGATGCATAAAGCCTCTCACATGAGCCCAGTGTGGCCCCGCTGCACAGAGGAAGCCATCTTCAGATGTTTCAACAACCTCTTCTGTGTGAAATCCTGGGGAAATTCTCACAGTCGCCCATGCTTGTCTTACCTTGTCCATAAACTGCTTACAGGTTAAGGAAAGCAACATCATGAAAAAAAAAAAAAATAATGTATGCACTCGCTCTGGATAAGAGCGTCTGCTAAATGACAACAACAAAAAAATAAGACAAACAAAAATAAAGAGAAGAGAAAAAAAATTATTACAAAAAAAACAAATACGATAGAGTTGATGTTATTGTTTAAAAAAAAAAATGCAAGGAATCTGACAGGATAAGTTTTTTCTAGGATCTGACAGGATTTCTTTTTTGCTAGGATCTGACAGGATCATTAGTTGGTCAGGCAAATTGCAGTCCCTCAAACAGACAAACGTACACAGGTGCATTTCCATGGTCGCCATAATCCCCACGAGAGGTGAAAGTTGGGCCACTTCAAAGAAAAACTTCTAACCTCTGATCCTGCTACTAATGAGTCTCCTCAAGCTATACGTCTGCCTCGGGAGAGTGGGTGTGCCCCCTGCTACCCTGCCTTAGTCCCTGTGTGTGTATACACCGACAAAGGGCTGAAGCGTTACAGATTGCGCAAAAATAAATGTAAAGGTTACTTCCGAGTGAGCTGACATATACAGCGTTGACCGTGAATGCAGTCTCTGCTACGACGTGGGTACATTGCAATCAAATTTCAATAGAATATAGAATATGCCATTTAGCAGAAAGCTTTTATCCAAAGCGACTTACAGTCATGCGTGCATACGTTTTTTTGTGTATGGGTGGACCCGGGGATCGAACCCACTACCTTGGCGTTACAAGCACCGTGCTCTACCAGCTGAGCTGTAAAGCTGAATTTCCACGATACGGATTTAATAGAGCCCTAAGTCACTGCCCTGGCACACACACACATACACACACAAACACACACACACACACACACACACACATATGTTACACTAGTCTAGACAGTAGCAGACAGGCTATATGTGAAAATGTCTTTAGATGAAAGACTATATGTGAACATTTATTTAGATGAATGGCTATATTTGAAAACTTATTTAGATGAAAGGCTATACATGTATGTGTATAGAATTAAAATGTCTGTTTGATGACTGTATGATGTGTGTGTGTGTGTGTGTGTCTCTCTCTCTCGATTTCTCTGTCTCTGTGTGTCTATGCATGCATGTGTGTGTGTGTGTGTGTGTGTGTGTGTGTGTGTGTGTGTGTGTGTGTGTGTCTCCGTATCAGTGTGTGTGATGATAGAACCAACAACCCTCTCTGTCATGCATGGCCTTGGGAATCCTCTACGGATTTAAGGGGCCCTGCTGGGTCGGGAAGCGGCCTTAGAACTGCTAGCACACACTGCCCCCCCCCCCCCCTTCTATTGTCACTGTCCTGACACACACACATACACACACACATACACACACACACACACACACAGACACACACACCCTGTTTGTCTCTTTCCACACCATGGGCTGGCCAAACAGCAGGGTCCTCTGGCTATCCAAAGGGTCAACTCTCCTCTCAACCCTCTCAACCCCTGGGATGCTTTGATCTGACAGGCTGAGAGGGGTCTGAGAGCAAGGAGCTTCGAGGACTGGAGGGGTGGGTTGCAAGTTAGGGTGGGGGGGGGGGGTGGATGTAAAGGGGGGTGGGTTGCAAGTTATGGTGGGGGGGGGGGTGGATGTAAAGGGGGGTGGGTTGGAGTTTGAGGACTGGAGTAGGTGGGTTGGAAGTTAGGGGGGGCGGAGTTGTGTGTTGGAAGTTGAGGGGGGGGCGGGGTGGGTTGTGTGTTTAGGAAGTAGGGGGGCGGGGCTGTTGTGGGGCGAGTTGTGTGTTGGAAGTTGAGGGGGGGGGGCGGGGTGGGATGTGTGTTTAGGAAGTAGGGGGGCGGGGCTGTTGTGGGGGCGAGTTGTGGTCGTGTGTAGGGCTGTTACGGTGACAGTGTTACCGCCACACCGGCGGTCACGAGTCATGAAGGCAGTCAAATTCCACGTGACCTGTTTAGTCTGCGTCCGTAACGGGTCCGCGGTCAAACGACCACCCCTCGTCACTGTCAAACGCTCCCTAAAACACTTTAGCGAGCAGGCCTTCATAATTGACCTGGCCCAGGTATCCTGGATGGATATAGATCTCATTCCGTCAGAAGAGGATGCCTGGTTGTTCTTTAAAAGTGCTTTCCTCTCTATCTTAAATAAACATGCCCCATTCAAAAAATACAGAACTAAGAACAGATATAGCCCCTGGTTCTCCTCAGACTTGACTGCCCTTGACCAGCACAAAAACATCCTGTGGCGTACTGCATTAGCATCAAATAGCCCCCGCGATATGCAACTTTTCAGGGAAGTTTAGGAACCAATATACACAAGCAGTCAGGAAAGAAAAGGCTAACTTTTTCAAACAGAAATTTGCATCCTGTAGCACTAATTCCAAAAAGTTTTGGGACACTGTAAAGTCCATGGAGAATAAGAGCACCTCCTCCCAGCTGCCCACTGCACTGAGGCTAGGAAACACTATCACCACCGATAAATCTACAATAATCGAGAATTTCAACAAGCATTTTGCTACGGCTGGCCATGCTTTCCACCTGGCTACCACTACCCCGGCCACCAGCTCTGCACCTTCCGCTGCAACTTGCCCATGCTCCTTCACACAAATTCAGACAGCTGATGTTCTGAAAGAGCTGCAAAATCTGGACCCCTACAAATCAGCTGGGCTAGACAATCTGGACCCTTTCTTTCTAAAACTAGCCGCTGAAATTGTCGCAACCCCTATTACTAACCTGTTCAACCTCTCTTTCGTAACGTCTGAGATCCCCAGAGATTGGAAAGCTGCTGCGGTCATCCCCCTCTTCAAAGGGGGTGACACTCTAGATCCAAACTGTTACAGACCTATATCCTTCCTGCCCTGCCTTTCGAAAGTATTTGAAAGCCAAGTTAACAAACAGATCACCGACCATTTCGAATCCCACGTACCTTCTCCGCTATGCAATCCGGTTTCCGAGCTGGTCATGGGTGCACTTCAGCCACGCTCAAGGTCCTAAATGATATTATAACCGCGATCGATAATAGACAGTACTGTGCAGCTGTCTTCATCGACCTGGCCAAGGCTTTCGACTCTGTAAACCACCGCATTATTATTGGCAGACTAAATAGCCTTGGTTTCTCAAATGACTGCCTCGCCTGGTTCACCAACTACTTCTCAGATAGAGTTCAATGTGTCAAATCGGAGGGCCTGTTGTCTGGACCTATGGCAGTCTCTATGGGGGTGCCACAGGGTTCAATTCTTGGGCCGACTCTTTTCTCCGTGTATATCAATGATGTCGCTCTTGCTGCTGGTGACTCTCAGATCCACCTCTACGCAGACGACACCATTTTGTATACATCTGGCCCTTCATTGGACACTGTGTTAACAAACCTCCAAACGAGCTTCAATGCCATACAACACTCCTTCAGTAGCCTCCAACTGCTCTTAAACACTAGTAAAACTAAATGCATGCTCTTCAATCGAATGCTGCTGGCACCCGCCCACCCGACTAGAATCACTACTCTCGACGGGTCTGACCTAGAGGATGTGGACAACTACAAATACCTAGGTGTCTGGTTAGACTGTAAACTCTCCTTCCAGACTCACATTAAGAATCTCCAATCCAAAGTCAAATCTAGAATCGGCTTCCTATCGGCTTCCTATTTCGCAACAAAGCCTCCTTCACTCATGCTGCCAAACATGCCCTCATAAAACTGACTATCCGTTTTGGATGGCACTGTCCCATACACTACCCACCACTGTGACCTGTACGCTCTTGTTGGCTGGTCCTCACTGCATGTTCGTCGTAAAACCCACTGGCTCCAGGCCATCTATAAATCACTGCTAGGCAAATCCCCGCCTTATCTTAGCTCATTGGTCACCATAGCAGCACCCACCCATAGTCTGCGCTCCAGCAGGTATATCTCACTGGTCATCCCCAAAGCCAACACCTCCTTTTGCCGCCATTCCTTCCAGTTCTCTGCTGCCAATGACTGGAACGAATTGCAAAAATCTCTGAAGCTGGAGACTCTTATCTCCCTCACTAACTTTAAGCATCAGTTGTCAGAGCACCTTACCGATCACTGCACCTGTACACAGCCCATCTGAAATTAGCCCACCCAACTACCTCATCCCTATATTGTTATTTATTTTGCTCTTTTGCACCCCAGTATCTCTATTTGCACATAATCTCTTTCACATGTAGCATTCCAGTGTTAATACTAATTGTAATTATTTTGCACTATAGCCTATTTATTGCCTTACCTTCATAACTTGCTACATTTGCACACACTGTATATATATTTTCTGTTGTATTTTTTGACTTTATGTTTTTTTACCCCATATGTAACTCTGTGTTGTTGTTTTTATCGCACTGCTTTGCTTTATCTTGGCCAGGTCGCAGTTGTAAATGAGAACTTGTTCTCAACTGGCTTACCTGGTTAAATAAAGGTGAAATAAATAATAAAAAAAAGTCACGGTAATTAGGCTTCTCCAGGCTCTGATGCTGCTAAATGGTCATTAGTAGCCTACCAAACTTGCTAACTGCCTGGTACTCAGCACTCTACTGTCCCTCTAATCACTCTGACATCAATGCAAATGTTTTGAAAATCGAACCAAACACCTCATGAGTCATGAGCTCATGTTGTTGTCAACATTTCTATAGGCTATGCAATTGTGTGAGAAAACAGAGTTTTGATGGCCTCTATTAAAAAGAAGAAGGATCCCATCAGCTTTCTATAGGCTAGGCCTACTATATTTATTTATCTACTTTCCTAATGTTAAGCACATTGCATATCCTACCTGGCTGGCATGAAAATGAACCACGGGAAAAGCGTCCTCCATTCGCTATTTAAGTGCGTAGATGACCCCCCCGGCCCTGTTTCGAGACAGGTGCATGATAATGGTCCATTCTAAATCAAAACTAATTTTACACATATATTATTTAATATATGCAAAGACAAGATTAAATCAAGAATAGTGTGATGGGTGACAATATTAGCCTATCACTTGTGAATGATGTATTATCACTTGTGAATGGCGACAGGTGAGTTTTAAGTTTGGAGAAGAAAGTGTTCATCATAAAAATGCACCTTTATGATAAATGAATTACATGCATAATCGCATTTCCGGTCACCTTTCAGAATGGTGTTTTCCTGCTAATGGAACATTCACGCTTACAGATAGCCTACTGCGCTCATAATGTGAATAAATAGCCTAATAATTTATCAACATTTTAAGCTAAAATGTTCTGATCTGTTGCGTCAGCCTCATTGCTTAAACATGTCCCAGACTATGTTTGGAATATTTATGTCTCGCACAGAATAGAACAGGTCGACTTTTGTACTATGGGGGATAGTAGATTAACATAGGCTAGTGCTTTTTCTGTTTGTTAGGCCAACTCATCTTGTTGGCTGACGAAAAGTAAATGTGGACAGTTCTTCCAATATCTCCAATATGCACCTCGGAATTGGATAAGGACGCATGCAGTTGCGTCCCTGATGTGCCTGTCTTCACTTGTAGCCTGTGAGAAAGACCCGATCAGTTGATGGAGAGCCATGTGAGTGAGAGGTGCTTCGGAGCGCCCAGCACTCAGGGAGAAGAAAATTATAATTATTATATTCAGCCCAAGGGCACAACGGACACTGGCCTCAAAAGGCATAGATTTTTTTAGGGGGCATTACGTTCACACTACTGAGATGCCACCGGGAAATTCGAGGCATTATCAAGCGCTTGTCAAATTGTGAATGAGAGACTGATGAAGTGTGTACAGCCTGCGCATAAAAAAAAAGACAGTTGCATCATGCAGCCTTAGAATGTATTAAAAATCTAAACATATAGCCCAACATTTGTATCACAAATAAAGTTACATAAATAACTCTAAATTAAGCATATAGGAGGACCTGTTTCATTGTTAACCGCTCAACACAGAATAGCCTCATGTGCGCACTATTCAGCTTTGTTCAATTGTATTCTTCATACTATGAAATAATTTAAAATAATGCCATTGAATTCTAAGTAAATCTTGTCTGCTAAATGAACTAGTGTAGCCCACAGCCACATGGCATAGCCAGATCAGGGCCTAACATAAGGACAACTCAGAGT
>LR778259.1:34205649-34343149 GCA_902810595.1 Coregonus sp. 'balchen'
ACAGGTGTGTTACACCTTTTTTTTTTACCCAGCAGAGCTTCACAACAGAGTCGATAACAAAGAGGCTGTGCACCTATTGTAGCCCGGAGAACAATATGGAGGCTGTGAATGAACTAATCCCTTTGGACTGCTGACAGATAGGGCCTTTAAGCAATGTGGGGACCCATTTCATTTGTCCACTGGGCTGGCCCCTCCCTGCCGTCTGACAGGGATGGGAAAAAAAAAAAACCTGGGGGACTTATCTGTCCTGTACAACACACACACACACACACACACACACACACACACACACACACACACACACACACACCGCCCAAAGGAGGGGCTGGCGTGTCTATTGTCTAGCCGTCTTTGTAGAGGCAGATGATGAATGAGGGAGAGAGGGGAGTGACATGGCCGGAGGGGGCGGAGTCTGGGGGTTCTGTCTCTCTCTTGGTGTGTGAAAGCTATTCAGGACGACTCAGGGAGATATCTGTCTCTCTCTCTCTCTGTGTGTGTGTGTGGTGTGTGTGTGTGTGTGTGTGTGTGTGTGTGTGTGTGTGTGTGTGTGTGTTCGTGTGTTCGTGTGTGTGTGTTCGTGTGTGTGTGTGTGTGAAAGCTATTCAAGCTGACCCAGTGACGTATTTGGAGCGAAAGTTGGTCAGGAAACTAATTATTTTGACCCAGAAAAAAGGGATTCAGGTGAATGATGGTGTCACACGAGACACAACACCCAGGGAAAATTGCTTTTGTTGGAAAATACATGTGGGTAACACTACATCACAGTTTCAAACGTAGTGTACGCACATCCAATAATACTATAACACATTCTGCTGTGTGATTATGGTTTCATGAAAAAAAGACATCCTACTTGACATCCATGTGGTGAACAGTTCTGAATGTGCCTCGATGAGGACATTCTATGATGTTGTTCTGTGACTGACTGACTGTCTGTAAAAATACATCCCTGAATGCAGCTGTCTCCAGTCCAAAAACCCAGAGACTGAAGATGAAAATACGTCAGTCAGTCAGTCAGTCAGTCAGTCAGTCAGTCAGTCAGTCAGTCAGCCAGTCAGTCAGTCAGTCAGTCAGTCAGTCAGTCAGCCAGTCAGTCAGTCAGTCAGTCAGTCCAGTCAGTCAGTCAGTCAGTCAGTCAGTCAGTCAGTCAGTCAGTCAGTCAGTCCAGTCAGTCAGTCAGCCAGTCAGTCAGTCAGTGCAGTCAGTCAGTCGTTCAGACAGTCAGTCAGTCAGTCAGTCAGTCAGGTCAGCCAGTCAGTCAGTCAGTCAGTCAGTCAGCAGGCTTCAGTCAGTCATCAGTCCAGTCAGTCAGTCAGTCAGTCAGGTCAGTCAGTCCAGTCAGGTCTTTCAGTCAGTCAGTCAGCAGTCAGTCTTAAGTCAGTCAGTCAGGTCAGTCAGGCCTATCAGTCAGTCAGTCAGTCAGTCAGTCTTCAGTCTCGGTCAGTCAGTCAGTCAGTCAGTCTTCAGGTCAGTCAGTCAGTCCAGTCAGTCAGTCAGTCAGTCTTTCAGTCAGGTCAGTCAGTCAGCTTCGTCAGTCTATCGTCAGTCAGTCAGTCAGTCAGTCGTCTTTCAGTCTTCAGTCAGTCAGTCTTTCAGTCAGTTCAGTCAGTCAGTCAGTCAGTCTTTCAGTCAGTCAGTCAGTCAGTCAGTCAGTCAGTCAGTCTTTCAGTCAGTCTTTCAGTCAGTCAGTCTGTTTTTCAGTCAGTCAGTCAGTCAGTCTTTCAGTCAGTCAGTCAGTCAGTCAGTCAGTCAGTCAGTCAGTCAGTCAGTCTTTCAGTCAGTCAGTCAGTCAGTCTTTCAGTCAGTCAGTCAGTCAGTCTCAGTCAGTCAGTCAGCTCAGTCAGTCAGTCAGTCAGTCAGTCAGTCTTTCAGTCAGTCACGTCTTTCAGTCAGTCAGTCTCAGTCAGTCAGTCAGTCAGTCTTTCAGTCAGTCAGTCAGTCAGTCAGTCAGTCAGTCAGTCTTTCAGTCAGTCTTTCAGTCAGTCAGTCTTTCAGTCAGTCAGTCAGTCAGTCTTTCAGTCAGTCAGTCTTTCAGTCAGTCTTTCAGTCAGTCAGTCAGTCAGTCAGTCAGTCAGTCAGTCTTCAGTCAGTCTTTCAGTCAGTCAGTCAGTCAGTCAGTCAGTCAGTCAGTCAGTCAGTCTTTCAGTCAGTCTTTCAGTCAGTCAGTCAGTCAGTCAGTCAGTCAGTCAGTCAGTCAGTCAGTCAGTCAGTCAGTCAGTCAGTCAGTCAGTCAGTCAGTCAGTCAGTCAGTCAGTCAGTCAGTCAGTCTTTCAGTCAGTCAGTCTTTCAGTCAGTCAGTCAGTCAGTGTGGAGGGAAAAAAACAGCCTATTGACGACAGGTCCTGGTGTAAACCCTTTGTGACCATTGAGAATGGATGGTGAGGGGCCAATAGCCAGGCACAGCGGGCCCCTCCCATTACTGTTGAACAGAGGGAGAGGATAGCTACACATGCCCTGAGAGCACAAACAAATATCTGTTTCTAGAATAATGTTATTAGCAGCGGTATCAGGACAAAGCATCTACCCAAAAAACTGACTGACTGACGGACTGACTGACAGGCAGTCAGAAACAACATGGTAATCCTCTCCTCCTTCCCCTTTATTTAGCCCTCCACACATCCCTCCTCCTTTCTGAGAGACAATGTTGCTGTTTTAATGCTGATTTCTTGAAATTCTACACAAATGGCACCATATTCCCTACATAGTACACTAAATTTTGATCAGAGCCTTATGGAAACCCTGCTAGCTCTGGTCAAATGTAGTGTACTATATAGGGAATAGGGTACCATTTGGGACGCTGGCATGAAGTTAGTGCTTTTGACTACCTGCATTGTCTACAAAGACAGCCTTAATGAACCCCTCTCTCTGTCTCTCTCTCTCTCTCTCTCTCTCGCTCTCTCGACTTTGGATACACAGTTCTTTCCTGTTCATGGAAATTCTCCTTTGAAATACGTTTTGGTCCCCATAAGTTTGGGTGGATTTAATTTTGTGAGTTTATCATGGCTGAAAACACAATTTTCTATTAGCACATGTATCCCACCTGAATAAAGCCAGGGCCAAACACTCAGAGCGTTTCAAGAATTTAATTACAATTGGGGATTAACTTAATTTTTTTAGCGAAAAAATACTAAATACACACTTGTGGTAAGAAAAGGGCTAATTTAAAGTTTATTCTAATAACTATGCAAGAAATAGTCACATATGATGGAGGAAACACATTGTTATCCATTGACATTAGGGTGACTGAATGGGCAGAGAGAACCAAGGGGCTGGTGGAGCAACGATAGACGAAAGAACTAGAGGAACGCGTTTCCAGGGTTTCTCGAATGGACATTATTCTACTGCAGACCTGTACTGACCTCTGCTGGTGAAATGACTGAACTGCGTTTTCTCGCCTTTCCAATGGCTCTTCATAGGTCATATCAATTAGGAAATACGAGTGCTGAAGGTGCTAAAGCACGCCCCCGATACACCAACATTTATTTATTTCCCCACAAAATGTTTGAACTAGGCCTTTATTACTCCTGTATGAGTGGAGAAAACTACTCCTCAACGCGGTTGGCATATTAATTCAATTTGGAAACCTGCAATTTCCACCACTCAACCATGGGCCAACAAATACTAGGCCACCATTTACCCATCGTTCATTCAGTAGGCAAGCATGGTCGAAAGTAAATAGACCGTTTGCCTATTTAAAATGTTTGACAGTACGGGTAGGCTACGGTATGGCTGTGCGATAGGAGCGTGACATCATAGCCCATTTAATCTTAGATCCAAAACCAAGGCAGGAGATAGAAACACAATCATGTGTTGACAAAACAAAATATTGAACAACAATTTGTCTTTTGCATAGAAGTGTGGGCTGCTGTAGCATTTCGCCTAGTTTTAAACGGTTCAAATAGACTAATCAATCTTGCAGAGTGCACGGCCAGTGTTTGGCAGGCGTTTTTAGTCAAAGTCAAGTCACTGCAAAAGACGTAACACATTCTGCCGACACCTTCACAGAAATGTGATCGAATTTGCCATTGCGCTTTTGTTAAAAAAACTGTCATGGCCCAGTTCCAAAGTCTCCAAATCATACAGCAAATGAGGTCGTTTTAGTTACCGTAAAAGGTGAATGGAGGGCGTTTTCCGCTCGTGATAGTAGGACTACGATTTATCAGTGAAAACATGCGTTTATGCAACAGTATGATAAATCCCAATCATTTTGTTACCTGATGACTCCTGGCTGTCCCCAGTCCACCTGGTCGTGCCGCTGCTCCAGTTTCAACTGTTCTGCCTACGGCTTTGGAACCCTGACCTGTTCACCGGACGTGCTCCCTTGTCCCCGGACCTGCTGTTTTCGACTCTCTCTCTCTCTCTACCTCACCTGCTATTTCAACCTCTAAATGCCCGGCTATGAAAAGCCAAGTGACATTTTACTCCTGATGTACTGACCTGTTGCAACCTCTACAACCACTGTGATTATTATTTGACCCTGCTGGTCATCTATGAACGTTTGAACATCTTGAAGAACAATCTGGCCTTAATGGCCATGTACTCTTATAATCTCCACCCGGCACAGACAGAAGAGGACTGGCCACCCCTCAGAGCCTGGTTACTCTCTAGGTTTCCTCCTAGGTTCCTGCCTTTCTAGGGAGTTTTTCCTTCCTAGCCACCGTGCTTCTACATCTGCATTGCTTGGGGTTTTAGGCTGGGTTTCTGTATAAGCACTTTGTGACATCTGCCTTTAGAGGCCATGCAATGCAATACTCATCTTTAAAACAAAAGCAATTTAGGTCAAAATAATTAATATTAACAAAGGAAATAGAGGGACTAACAGTACAATACAAACTGTACCATAGAGGCACAGAATACATTAGAGGAAAAACAAAAAGGAACTTATTTAAGAAAGATCAAGTGTAATATATTATTAAAAAATAAAGCGAACTGGATGGAATATGGGGAAAAACTTACCCAATTATTTTTGAATCTTCAACACAGAAATGCTACCAAAAATGATTTACTGAAACGTGTTACAAATCCCTGCACAGCCTCAGAGAATATCGAGATCATTTTTTGAACCTCTCTGTATTGCAACTGAATTATGATAAGTGCACCAGATTATGTATTGGATCGCTAAAAAATATACATTGTACATTACTGTGTAGTTTACCAATAAAATGGTCTGACGGTGAAGTGGACATACTCAGTATTCAAAACAAAAAGAAAATAAGAAATGATCTCGATACATTTTAATAGAAAGTTAGTAAACCTAAATATGATCTTGACTACCATGGAAGAACCTGTGTATTTGTGGAAAAATCACCCTGATTAACTATTTTAATCCCAGTTTACCTATTTAATTATGGCCTTGCCTACACCTAACGACTTGTTTTAAAAAATATATATATGAGCCAAAAATATTCCACTTTATTTGGAACGGCAAGTCAGATCAAATTAAACAGGCCTATTTATATAATGAATATGAATTCGGAGGGAAGAAATTATTAAATATTAAAACATTAGACCTATCACTAAAGGCTTCAGTCATACAAAAGTTAAATCCGAACTGGTTCTCTAGCAGATTGGTAAGAATGGCTCACCCCGTGTTCTAGAATGGCCTTTTTCCCTTTATTCAGATTACAACCTCTCACTTTCTGTTATTTGAAAATTAAATCATCTCCAAAATATTACTCTTTTAAAACAAGCCATGGAAAGCTGGTTGCAATTTCAGTTTAATACACCAGAAAAGACAGAACAAATATTACAACAAATATTATGGTTAAACTCAAATATACTAATTGATCTTTTTTTTTTATGAAAAAAAAATAAAACGGCATAATCTTTGTAAATTATATCATAAATAGGACTGGTGAAGTTATGTCACACATGCAGCTAATACAATTATATGGAAATGTCTGCTCTGTCAAAAAATTACACCCAACGTTACAGCAAAAATTGAGGAGGCAAGTGGAAAGGGGAGAAGACCAAAATCGTTGACAGAAAATTGTGATTAAAAAAAGTATACCAGTTTCATTTAAGGACCAAAACACTGACATCTGCAAAAATAGTTGGGAAGACATTTTTGATGTACCGATTTCATATACTGTATATGGGGGATACAATCATCCCAGCCCTGCAGATTTTGCTGCGAAGAGACAGAATCATTAGATCATTTGTTTTGGTACTGTCCATATGTAGCTTTTTTTTGGTCGCAGGTTCAGGAATGGCTGAAGAACATTTACCTGGAGCTAACTCTGCAAATAGCACTGCTGGGTGATTTGAAAAGTCTTAGTCAATCGATCAATAATATATAATGTAAAATATACTGTGTCCGTAAAATGTAAATAGTATAAGCTGGATGTAGAAGCCTAAGTATTGCTGTCAATTAGTTTACTCCAATTTGGGGGAGGGTGGTAGGGTTAGGTGAAAATAATAAAGGAACATATATAAAAAGAAAAAAAAAATATATATATTTTACAAAAAATATATGTGGGATTGGAAATGATGCAGGCAATTACAATCTGTCTTTATTATTAAAGAAAATAGTATTTCTGTCTGTAATAAAGCCCTGGGGGAAAAACGTATTCTCATTGGTTGGACCTGGCTCCCAAGACGGTGGGCCTATGCTCTCCCAGTCATGGGAAATCCATAGATTAGGTCCTAATGAAGATATTTACATTGACTGATTTCCTTCTATGAACTGTAACTCAGTAAAATCTTTGAAATTGTTGCATGTTGCATTTATATTTTTGTTCAGTATACTTCAAAAGCAATGTTTCGATATTGGAAGAATTTACATAGAAAATACACATCAAATAATGACCGAGGTATATGCAACTTTAACTTCATTATTGAAATTAGTGGATTCGGCAATTTTAGCCACACCTGTTGCTGACAGTTTTAGAAAATTGAGCACACAGCCATACAATCTCCATAGACAAACATTGGCAGTAGAACGGCCTTACTGAAGAGCTCAGTGACTTTCAACGTGGCACCGTCATAGGATGCCACCTTTCCAACAAGTCAGTTCGTCAAATTTCTGCCCTGCTAGAGCTGCCCTGGTCAACTGTAAGTGCTGTTATTGTGAAGTGGAAACATCTAGGAGCAACAACGGCTCAGCCGCTAAGTGGTAGGCCACACAAGCTCACAGAATGGAACTGCAGAGTGCTGAAGTGTGTAGCGCATAACAATCGTCTGTCCTCGGTTGTAACACTCACTACCGAGTTCCAAACTGCTTCTGGAAGCAATGTCAGCACAATAACTGTTCGTCGGGAGCTTCATGAAATGGCACACAAGCCTAAGATCACCATGTGCAATGGCAAGCTCGCCTCTATTGGAATCTGGAGCAGTGGAAAGGCGTTCTCTGGAGTGATGAATCATGCTTCACAATCTGGCAGTTCGACGGACTAATCTGGGTTTGACGGATGCCAGGAGAATGCTACCTGTCCGAATGCATTGTGCCAACTGTAAAGTTTGGTGGAGGAGGAATAGTGGTCTGGGGTTGTTTTTCATGGTTTGGGCTAGGCCCCTTAGTTCCGGTGAAGGGAAATCTTAACGCTACAGCATACAATGATATTCTAGACAATTTTGTGCTTCCAACTTTGTGGCAACAGTTTGGGAAAGGCCCTTTCCTGTTTCAGCATGACAATGCCCCTGTGCATGTCGAGATCGGTGTGGAAGAACTTGACTGGCCTGCACAGAGCCCTGACCTCAAACCCATCGAACACCTTTGGGATGAATTGGAAAGCCAGGCCTAATCTCCCAACATCAGTGCCTGACCTCACTAATGCTCTTGCGACTGAATGGAAGCAAATCCCTGCAACAATGTTTTCAACATCTAGTACAAAGCCTTCCCAGAATAGTGGAGGCTGTTATAGCAGCAAAGGGGCATTAATGCCCATGAGTTTGGAATGAGATGTTTGACGAGAAGGTGTCCACATACTTTTGGTCATGTGGTGTATCTGCTAAATATCACTTACCCTCCTATTTGTTGACCAGTTGTCTGGGAACACTTCCTTGGCTGCTGTCAAGAACCTCAAAGGGGGGGTTGACCCCTGCTTGTTTTTATGTTTCTACAGGGCATGATTATGTCTGCTCTGTAACAATACAAATGCATCTTAAGTCCATATGAATGACACATTGCAAAAATACTATGCATAAAATGTAGAAAAATGTAATCATAATTTGTATGGGGTATGGCGACCATTGGTTCAACTTACCCCAAGGAAAACATTTTGACTATATTAGCCCCCACAGCTACGAGGACCTCATATTGTAGCTTATAGAGACCGCAAAAAAATAAAAATCTACTTTGGTTTAGATACTGGGATCATGAAACCTCCAACACAATACATTCATTTGACTTGGCGAACATCTGTTGTTTTGGACCTGACTTGTTTACAATTTTTTCCATGTGGATTCTTCCTTCATAGATTCCATGAAATAATGACCTCTTCCTAAATATTTGGTCAAATGTTGTCTGTGGTCTCCTAGAAACACGGGGTGGCTCAACTTACCCCGTTCTCCCCTACTAGCCTACAATGTGAGTTACAAAAAAACAACACATCTGTCAGTCATGGAGGTGGCCTGTGTGGGGTGTGGACTACAGGTGGGTAGGATATTGCCACCTGCCTGAGCGTTCTCCTCACACCACTAGATGGTGCTGTTATTGCAGTGTGGAAGCCACCCTGCCCCAGCTTGTAAAAAGTAGCATAGCTCTTAAAGACATGCTCCGGTACTTGTGTGACTAGTAAGTGTTTAAATTTTTTTAACCTTCCGCTTTGGGCTGGATGTGTCAATGTGTAGTTCACATATGCATATTATATGAGCTGAATTACTGTCTTGCGTCAATTAGCCACGAAATCCCTAGTTTGAATGCGACTGTTTTCCTCTACATTTACCCTCATGTGGGCCAACCCCCTAGCAAATTGAGTTTCAACCAACGAGCTTCAGCCCTTCGCCATTTGAGTGACAGCTAGCAAGACACTCACAGTAAAGAGAGAGAGAGAGAGAGAGAGAGAGAGCGATGACGTGGTGCACATATCTGCACATTTGTGACATAGTACACAATCTTTGGGGACCACTTTCAGAACTACTGGCTAACAAGTGTAAAAAAAGTACCAGAGAATCTCTTTAAGTTTCTAAATAGTGTATTGCTGTTTAAGGATTCTTCTCTTTTGCCAAATAACAATCACACTTGGATAGCCATGGACCTGTATATCAGGGCTATTGGATGAGCCACTCTTTTTCATATGTTTCATGCTGATGTTTCAAAACCAGAGTTGTCAGATACGTTGTTTCCGGTTCTTTTCCGTTGTTGTCTGTCATAGTTGACGTGTACCTAATGATGAAAATTACAGGCCTCTCTCATCTTTTTAAGTGGGAGAACTTGCACAATTGGTGGCTGACTAAATACTTTTTTTTTTTCCCCACTGTACGTTGTTTCCGGGGGGGGGGGGGGGCTCTGTATTCACAGTCAAGTGTCAGATAAGGGGCGTGTCCTAACCAGGGGCGGTGTGTTCAATAGGGCGATATGGGCGACGCACTGCCAAACGGGAAAAGGAAGGGATTTTTTTTCTAATCAATTATATCACGGCAACAGTAGTTATCAGTGTTGTAATCTAGACGTCTGATCTGCCACAGTGCCACTAAATGTCCAATCAGGCTAAAGTCGTGCTTCAAATGGCCCCCCCCCCTTTTGGGGCGATTTCAGTCAGGTTGAAAATCGCCCAGAAGTCTGTCATAGACTCCCATGTAAAATCTATTTTTTTCAAATATCAGAGCTTTCAATACAATCTCTATGGGTTTCTGAGGGCTTGCACTTACGCGCTTTCGTCATACGTAACATATAACCATGAACGTAACTAAGAAAAGAGCGGGTAGCAGCGTCAATCAATTCACTACTTCTATCAAAATGGCTAGGCTTCAGTGCAACTCGATTGTGTCTTTGAAAGAAGTTCCTTTTTGTCGGCGAACAAATGAAGATAAATTGGCAACGAAACAATTAGGACCTCCCAGACCAAATTTAATAATTCAACAGGTTTCTACTAAAGGGGGGAAGTCCTACACCCGAGGATTTTCCAAAAATTGGTATGAACGAAAAACCTGGCTAGCAGGCTGCGATGTAGCTAATGCAGTCTTCTGCTACCCCCTGCTTACTCTTTCACCCTGAAGGCGGCACGGCAGACAGCACCGCTTGGACAGCGACTGGTGTGTAACGGACATGCACCATCTTTCAGGAAAGATTAAGAAACATGAGCTGTCAAAGACCCACATGGATAGCTGTTTGAGATTGTCTGCTTTGGGGAGAGTGAACATTCCCACTCAACTGGATGAGGGATACAGGCTAGCTGTCCGCCGCCACAACGATGAGGTTAGTGTTGATAATCACAAGTTTACTGGAGAACTGAAACTGACAAGGCTGACAAGATAGGACCCTTTTGTCCATTGTTATTGGATAGGAACAGAACTTATAACCAGCTCCTGACCTAAATAGATCTTAGCACAACATTTTACTCAACATATCATATTCCATATTCACTATAACAAATATATTTACTACGACATTAGCAAGAACCGCCACATCCTCAGCCGGCTAATCCAGTGTGTGAAGTTTTGCGGAGTGTTTGAGTTAGCTTTGCGAGGCAAAGATGAAACTGAGGGCTCCACCAACCCTGGTAAGCCAACACTTTTGAGATCAGTCAATAAATGCTTCTGGTATTGACTTATATGCTGCCCCTGTCTTCATATTGTTGCTGGACATATCTTTTTTAAAATGTGTGTAGGTCACCTAAATCATCAGAAAAATTGCCCCCCCTGAGGATTTTTTCAGGAGCCGCCACTGGTCCTAACTGTCATCCTACATTCCCTACACAGTGCACTGCTTTTGACCAGAGCCCTGTTTACTATAAAGGAAAGAGGGTCCCATTTGGGAGCCAACCGTTTACAACTCCATGGGTCGATGATAATATTTTGATTATTAATGGAAAGCCAGAGACTGTACTCCCAAATGGGACCCTCTTCCTTTTATAGTACACTACTTTTGAAACAGAGCACATAGTGACATCTCTATAGCTCTATCCTCATCTGTTGATTAATGGCCAAGCCGTCGTCAATGCATCTTCCTCAATGATAATCAGATACTTATATCTCACTTGTTTTCTCTTGGGTAACAGCACATCTGTGTGGATGTTGCACATGCCAAAGACAGACAAGTACATGGCTGTAACGGTCTTTTGATTTAATACAAAATGCATCTTTCAAGCACATTCAGGGTAAATGTGATACTGTACTTGCCTCTAAAACAGGAGTGGGATTACTGGCAGGTCCTTCTATAGTACTGGCAGGTCCTTCTATAGTACTAGCAGGTCCCTCTATAGTACTGGCAAGTCCTTTATAGTACTGGCAGGGCTTTCTATAGTACTGGCTGGTTCTTCAATAGTACTGGCAGGTCCTTCTATAGTACTGGCAGGTCCTTCTATAGTACTGGCAGGTCTTTCTATGGTAGTGGCTGGTCCTTCTATAGTACTGGTAGGTCCTTCTATAGTACTAGCAGGTCATTCTATAGTACTGGCAGGTCCTTCTATAGTACTGGCAGGTCATTCTATAGTACTAGCAGGTCATTCTATAGTACTGGCAGGTCCTTCTATAGTACTAGCAGGTCATTCTATAGTACTGGCAGGTCCTTCTATAGTACTGGCAGGTCATTCTATAGTACTGGCAGGTCCTTCTATAGTACTAGCATGTCATTCTATAGCACTGGCAGGTCCGTCTATAGTACTTGCAGGGGCTTCTTTAGTACTGGCAGGTTCTTCTATATTACTGGTAGGTCGTTCTATAGCACTGGCAGGGGGTTCTGTACTACTGAGAGGTCCTTCTATAGTACTGGCAGGTCATTCTATAGTACTAGCAGGTCCTTCTATAGTACTGGCAGGTCCTTCTATAGTACTAGCATGTCATTCTATAGCACTGGCAGGTCCGTCTATAGTACTTGCAGGGGCTTCTTTAGTACTGGCAGGTTCTTCTATATTACTGGTAGGTCGTTCTATAGCACTGGCAGGGGGTTCTGTACTACTGAGAGGTCCTTCTATAGTACTAGCAGGTCATTCTATAGTACTAGCAGGTCCTTCTATAGTACTGGCAGGTCCTTCTATAGTACTAGCAGGTCATTCTATAGTACTGGCAGGTCCTTCTATAGTACTGGCAGGTCATTCTATAGTACTGGCAGGTCCTTCTATAGTACTAGCATGTCATTCTATAGCACTGGCAGGTCCGTCTATAGTACTTGCAGGGGCTTCTTTAGTACTGGCAGGTTCTTCTATATTACTGGTAGGTCGTTCTATAGCACTGGCAGGGGGTTCTGTACTACTGAGAGGTCCTTCTATAGTACTGGCAGGGACTTCTATATTACTGGCAGGTCCTTTATAGTACTGGCAGGTCCTTCTATAGTACTGGCAGGGCTTTCTATAGTACTGGCTGGTTCTTCAATAGTACTGGCAGGTCCTTCAATAGTACTGGCAGGGCTTTCTATAGTACTGGCTGGTTCTTCAATAGTACTGGCAGGTCCTTCTATAGTACTGGCAGGTCCTTCTATAGTACTGGCAGGCCCTTCTATGGTAGTGGCTGGTCCTTCTATAGTACTGGCAGGTCCTTCTATAGTACTAGCAGGTCATTCTATAGCACTGGCAGGTCCGTCTATAGTACTGGCAGGTCCTTCTATAGTACTGGCAGGTCCTTCTATAGTACTGGCAGGTCCTTCTATAGTACTGGCAGGTCCTTCTATAGTACTGGCAGGTCCTTCTATAGTACTAGCAGGTCATTCTATAGTACTGGCAGGTCCTTCTATAGTACTAGCATGTCATTCTATAGCACTGGCAGGTCAGTCTATAGTACTTGCAGGGGCTTCTTTAGTACTGGCAGGTTCTTCTATATTACTGGCAGGTCGTTCTATAGCACTGGCAGGGGGTTCTGTACTACTGAGAGGTCCTTCTATAGTAGTGGCAGGTCCTTCTATAGTACTGGCAGGGACTTCTATAGTACTGGCAGGTCATTTTATAGTACTGGCAGGTCTTTCTATAGTACTGGCAGGTCCTTCTATAGTACTGGCAGGTCCTTCAATAGTACTGGCAGGTCCTTCTATAGTACTAGCAGGTCCTTCTATAGTACTGGCAGGTTCTTCTATAGTACTGGCAAGTCCTTTATAGTAGTGGCAAGTCCTTCTATAGTACTGGCAGGTCCTCCTAGAGTACTGGCAGGTCCTACTATAGTACTGGCAGGTCCTTCTATAGTACTAGCAGGTCCTTATATAGTACTGGCAGGTCCTTCTATAGTACTGGCAGGTTCTTCTATAGTACTGGCAAGTCCTTTATAGTACTGGCAAGTCCTTCTATAGTACTGGCAGGTCCTTCTATAGTAGTGGCAGGTCCTTCTATAGTACTGGCTGGTCCTTCAATAGTACTGGCAGGTCCTTCAATAGTACTGGCAGGTCCTTCTATAGTACTAGCAGGTCATTCTATAGTACTGGCAGGTCCTTCTATAGTACTGGCAGGTCCTTCTATAGTACTGGCAGGTCCTTCTATAGTACTAGCATGTCATTCTATAGCACTGGCAGGTCATTCTATAGCACTGGCAGGGGGTTCTGTACTACTGAGAGGTCCTTCTATAGTAGTGGCAGGTCCTTCTATAGTACTGGCAGGGACTTCTATAGTACTGGCAGGTCATTTTATAGTACTGGCAGGTCTTTCTATAGTAGTGGCAAGTCCTTCTATAGTACTGGCAGGTCCTCCTAGAGTACTGGCAGGTCCTTCTATAGTACTGGCAGGTCCTTCTATAGTACTAGCAGGTCCTTATATAGTACTGGCAGGTCCTTCTATAGTACTGGCAGGTTCTTCTATAGTACTGGCAAGTCCTTTATAGTACTGGCAAGTCCTTCTATAGTACTGGCAGGTCCTTCTATAGTAGTGGCAGGTCCTTCTATAGTACTGGCTGGTCCTTCAATAGTACTGGCAGGTCCTTCAATAGTACTGGCAGGTCCTTCTATAGTACTAGCAGGTCATTCTATAGTACTGGCAGGTCCTTCTATAGTACTGGCAGGTCCTTCTATAGTACTGGCAGGTCCTTCTATAGTACTAGCATGTCATTCTATAGCACTGGCAGGTCATTCTATAGCACTGGCAGGTCCGTCTATAGTACTTGCAGGGGCTTCTTTAGTACTGGCAGGTTCTTCTATATTACTGGCAGGTCGTTCTATAGCACTGGCAGGGGGTTCTGTACTACTGAGAGGTCCTTCTATAGTACTGGCAGGTCCTTCTAAAGTACTGGCAGGTCTTCTTTAGAACTAGCAGGTCCTTTTATAGTACTGGCAGGTCCTTCTATAGTACTGGCAAGTCCTTATTTAGTATTGGCAGGTCCTTCTATTGCACTGGCAGGTCTTTCT
The DNA here is from genome assembly GCA_902810595.1 of Coregonus sp. 'balchen'. Classification (NCBI taxonomy): domain Eukaryota; kingdom Metazoa; phylum Chordata; class Actinopteri; order Salmoniformes; family Salmonidae; genus Coregonus; species Coregonus sp. 'balchen'. Next base: position 34,220,066 of record LR778259.1, read on the forward strand.
TTAGTACTGGCAGGTCCTTCTATAGTACTGACAGGTCCTCTATTAGTATTGGCAGGTCCTATATTAGTACTGGCAGGTTCTTCAATATTACTGGCAGGTCATTCTATAGCACTGGCAGGTACTTCTGTACTACTGAGAGGTCCTTCTATAGTACTGGCAGGGGCTTCTATAGTACTGGCAGGTCCTTCTATAGTACTGGCAGGTCCTTCTATAGTACTGGCAAGTCCTTCTATAGTACTGGCAGTTCCTTCTATAGTACTGGCAGGTCCTTCTTTAGTATTGGCAGGTCCTTCTATAGTACTGGCAAGTCCTTCTATAGTACTGGCAGGTCCTTCTATAGTACTGGCAGGTCCTTCTATAGTACCTCCCAGATACTTGCATCTAGCTATTTTGTGCACTATGGAAAATAACGTCTGTGACTACCTAAATGACTGTAAATCCCATAATTACATCTATCTTTGTTTCCCTTGTTATTGTACATCTCTGTGGATGGTTGGTGTGAGGAAGAACCAGGGGGTGAATGTGAGTGGCTGCCTCATCAGCTGGCCTTGCCCATCAGAGTGCCCCGTGTGTCCCATGAGACCGGTTCACAGCCCTGGGAAATTAACCAACCACCAAACAGCTGCAACCCTTCCAGGAGCACGATGAAAAGTCTCTCCTCTCTTCCTCTCCTCTGTCAGCACAAGTTCTAATTATCAGTGTGTCCAATGCACATTTCTGTGTGTGTCCCAACAGAGCTCCCAAAACGTATAGTTTGGGGATTATACCAAAGATACTGCTGGTAGATCAAGAGATAACTGTCACGTCTTGGTGCAGTGTTTTTTTTAACCTTACGTGAGTTTAATTTAGGCCTGGAACACATGACTAAGGTTCAAAGAGTTTGTTGAAGTGGTTTGTTATGGCTGGACTGGGACTGACTGTGGGATAGCCTAACTAACGTACCATCTGGAGAGGGTAGTAGGGACTTCATGGAGGGCTGAGCATTACATAGGAGAGCTGAGACCTACTCAGGAGAGCTGAGACCTTCTCAGGAAGGGCTGAGACCTTCTCAGGGATGGATGAGACCTTCTTAGGGAGGGCTGGGACCTACTCAGGAGGGCTGGGACCTATTCAGGGAGGGCTGGGACCTTCTCAGGGAGGGCTGGGACCTAGTCAGGGAGGGCTGGGACCTAGTCAGGGAGGGCTGGGACCTACTCAGGGAGGGCTGAGACCTACTCAGGAGGGCTGAGACCTACTCAGGAGAGCTGAGACCTACTCCGGAGGGCTGAGACCTAGTCAGGAGGGCTGAGACCTACTCAGGGAGGGCTGGGACCTACTCAGGGAGGGCTGAGACCTACTCATGGAGGGCTGAGACCTAGTAAGGAGGGCTGGGACCTAGTCAGGGAGGGCTGAGACCTACTCAGGGAGGGCTGAGACCTACTCAGGAGGGCTGAGACCTACTCAGGAGGGCTGAGACCTACTCAGGAGGGCTGAGACCTACTCAGGAGGGCTGAGACCTAGTCAGGAGGGCTGAGACCTACTCAGGGAGGGCTGGGACCTACTCAGGGAGGGCTGAGACCTACTCAGGGAGGGCTGGGATCTACTCAGGGAGGGCTGAGACCTACTCAGGGAGGGCTGAGACCTACTCAGGGAGGGCTGGGACCTACTCAGGGAGGGCTGAGACCTATTCAGGGAGGGCTGAGACCTAGTCAGGAGGGCTGGGACCTAGTCAGGGAGGGCTGGGACCTACTCAGGGAGGGCTGAGACCTATTCAGGGAGGGCTGAGACCTAGTCAGGAGGGCTGGGACCTAGTCAGGGAGGGCTGGGACCTACTCAGGGAGGGCTGAGACCTAGTCAGGAGGGCTGGGACCTAGTCAGGGAGGGCTGGGACCTACTCAGGGAGGGCTGAGACCTACTCAGGGAGGGCTGGGACCTACTCAGGGAGGGCTGAGACCTATTCAGGGAGGGCTGAGACCTAGTCAGGAGGGCTGGGACCTAGTCAGGGAGGGCTGGGACCTACTCAGGGAGGGCTGAGACCTAGTCAGGAGGGCTGGGACCTAGTCAGGAGGGCTGGGACCTACTCAGGGAGGGCTGGGACCTACTCAGGGAGGGCTGGGACCTAGTCAGGGAGGGCTGAGACCTACTCAGGGAGGGCTGGGACCTACTCAGGGAGGGCTGGGACCTACTCAGGGAGGGCTGGGACCTCCTCAGGGAGGGCTGGGGGAGAGAGAGGGAGAGAGAGGGAGAGAGAGATGGGGGAAGACGAGGCTGATTGAAGATAGCTTTAGTGAGTCAATACTGATATTTTGCTCATTTTAATCAATAGGCTATCTCACTGCAAGGAACCCTGTATCCTATACTCCCAGTCCCTGTAACACCCAGAGAGACATGACCACACATCATCACCACATCATCATCACACATCATCATCACACATCATCATATACATCACCACATCATCATATACATCACCACATCATCATATACATCACCACATCATCATAGACATCACCACATCATCATAGACATCACCACACCATCATAGACATCACCACATCATCATAGACATCACCACATCACCACATCACCACATCATCATAGACATCACCACATCATCATAGACATCACCACATCATCATAGACATCACCACACCATCATAGACATCACCACATCACCACATCATCATAGACATCACCACATCATCATAGACATCACCACATCATCATAGACATCACCACATCATCATAGACATCACCACATCACCACATCATCATAGACATCACCACATCATCATAGACATTACCACACCATCATAGACATCACCACATCACCACATCATCATAGACATTTGTATTTGTATTTATTAAGGATCCCCATTAGTTCTTGCCAAGGCAGCAGCCACCTTTCCTGGGGTCCAGCAAAATTAAGGCAGTTATACATTTTTAAAAATATTACAATACATTTTACAACATATTTCACAACATATTAAGTGCGTGCCCTCAGGCCCCTCCTCTACTACCACATTTCTACGACTCAACATCCATGTATACGTGTGTGTCGCCGTCCGTTCAACCCAGATGGGTTTATGTGTCTAGCTGGTCCTATCAGATATGATAACCATGACAACCGTAGTGGGTATATAATAGCTGTGACGTAATGTGGATCATACAAGGCTTGTGTGACCAAATCTATTCCCTTTAAAGTGCACTACTTTTGACTAGAGCCATATGGGGCTCTGGTTGAAAGTAGTGCTGTACAGGCTATAGGGAATAGGGTGCCATTTGGTACAGGCTATAGGGAATAGGGTGCCATTTGGTACAGGCTATAGGGAATAGGGTGCCATTTGGTACAGGCTATAGGGAATAGGGTGCCATTTGGTACGCAGCCAATGTGGATAACTCTTTGAGAGAGTGTCCTCTGTCACGGCCTGTGAAACTTAGCCCCTTCTAAAGGGCTTTGGGAGGATCTAATTGATTACAGAACGGTTGAATGCACAGATGTACTGTGACTGCATAAAAGTACTTTATTATGTGAAACAAATATAACTCAGATTGGAAGACTTTTTCACACAGGCAAACTGACACTAGGAAAGTGCCAACCCCATCCCCTGTATTTTCAGCTAATGGTTCATACTATTGAACATTGGATATTGGGAATGGGATATTGGGTATTGGGTATTGGGTATTTAAGCATAAGCCAGAGTGGGTGTGGTATATGGCCAATATACCATGGCTAAGGACTGCTCTAAGGCATGACACAACGTGGTAACTCCCTTAGCCGTGGGAAATTGACCATATATCACAAACCCCTGAGGTGCCTTATTGCTATTATAAACTGGTTACAAATTTAATTAGAACAGTAAAAATAAATGTTTTGTCATACCCGTGGTATATGGTCTGATATACCATGGCTGTCAGCCAATCAGCGTTCAGGGATCGACCCACCCAGTTTATAATGGGTATTGGGTATTGGATATTGGGTACTGGGCATTGGATATTGGGTATTGGGTATATAATATTGTTTTGTATTGGTTTGGGTATTGGTTAGGTATATTGGGTAATTTGGTATTAAGGTATGGATTTGCTATTGGTATTGGGTATGGTATGGGTGGGTATTGGGTATTGGTTTGTATTGGGTATATTGGGTAATTGTGGTATTGGATAGTGTTTTTATATTGGTATTGGTCTTGGTCTTGCTCTTGGCTTGGGTATTGGGTTTGGTTTGGCTCTTGGGTTTGGTTTGGGTTTTGGGTCTTGGGTCTTGGGTATTGGGTCTGGCATCTTGGCATCTTGGTTTGGGTTGCATTTGGCTTTGGGTTTGGGTTGGCTCTTGGGTCTTGGGTCTTTGGGTTTTATGGTTTGGTTTGGGTTTGGGTTGGTTTGGTATTTGGTTCGGTTTGGGTTTTGGGTTTGGTTCTGGTTTGGGTTTGGGTTGGGTTTGGTCTTGTTGGGTTTGGGTTTTTGATTGGGTCTTGGTTGGTTTGGTCTTTCTTGGTCTTGGTGTTTGGTCTTGCGTTTGGTCTTGGGTTTGGGTCTTGGGTTTGGTCTTGGGTCTTGGGTCTTGGGTCTTGGGTCTTGGTGTCTTGGTCTTGGGTCTTGGTTTGGTTTGGTCTTGGTTTTGGTTCTTGGTGTCTTGGGTTTGGTTTGTGTTTGGGTCTTGGGTCTTGGCTTTGGGTCTTGGGTTTGGGTTTGGGTTTGGTTTGGGCTTTGGGTCTTGGTCTTGGGTCTTTGGTCCGTCTTGGGTCTTGGGTTTGGCATCTTGGGTACGGATTTGGGTCTTGGGTCTTGGCTCATTGGGTCTGGTTGGGTTTGTGTTTGGTTCTTGGTACGGTTTGGGTTTGTGTCTTGGGTCTTGGGTTTGGGTCTTGGGTTTGGGTCATTGGGTTTGGTGTTTTGGGTCTTGGGTTTGGGTCTTGGGTATTGGGTTTGGGTATTGGGTATTGGGTTTTGGGTATTGGGTATTGGGTATTGGGTATTGGGATTTGGGTATTGGGTATTGCTATGTCTTTTGGGTGTCTGTCATTGGACATCAACAACTGTAACTGTATGACATAGGTCTGTTCCTGATGATGTATTCTCCACACAAATGGAAATAAAACACAAAACTGCATCCAGTGAAAGCTTTAATGTACGGTGCTATTTACAGCATGGTTTGAAATAACAAAACACAGAGGACTGTGCTTAGACTACGAACAGAACAGACGCTGCATAACAATGAAACAACCATATAAAAACAGCTGTTTCCTTCTCCTAACAGAGCTTTCTCATTAAGGAAATGTTCTCCTTATCTTGCTTTAAGAGTGTCCCCTCCGTCGCTTTGAAGAAGCTGGCCGTTCTAGATGCTTATCTGCAGATTTATTACAAAATGATAAACATGCTCCCAAAGACTCTCCTTACTGCATTACAATTAAAGTTGGAATAGAGTTTCAAGTGAATACTCTGTATGGAGCGAAGAGAGAGAGAGAGAGAGAGATAGAGAGAGAAGAGGAGAGTAGAGAGAGATAGAGAAGAGAGAGAGAGAGAGAGAGAGAGAGAGAAGAATATAGAAGTAGAGAGATAGCTATAGCGATGATAAGAGAGAGAAGAGAGCTCTCTCTCTCTCTTCCTCGCATATCTTCTATCTATCTTCTCTAGCTGCGCTCTAGAGAGAGAGATCTTCAGTCTATTATCTCAATGCTGATTTGTCCTCTGTTGTGTTTTCTCTTCTCATCACTGATTGGTCAGGATATAAAAGCAATATAGAATAAATTCAACTTAGCCCAGAAACTGATCCCACCTGCCCAGAAGCTGATTCCACCTGCCCAGTCTAGGAAAATGAAATGTTCAGTAAAAAGTCAATAAAAAAAAATCACTGATATGGAATATTCTAATATTTTTAGACAAAAGACAAAAAATAGGAAAACGCTATGTCTGGTGCAAACCCAACACCTCTCATCAAGTTGGTCCTCTGTAGCTCAGCTGGTAGAGCACGGCGCTTGTAACGCCAAGGTAGTGGGTTCGATCCCGGGACCACCCATACACAAAAAATGTATGCACGCATGACTGTAAGTCGCTTTGGATAAAAGCGTCTGCTAAAATGGCATATTATTATACTTGGAATTAGTCCCAAACGGCATCCACCCTATTCCCTATATAGGGCAGCATTTTAGTGGACTAGGTAGGGATCAGGGAGCCGGCAGCCAAGGTAGAAGAGGACTGTCCCAGCAGAGAGAGAGATCCCTCCTGTCCTATGATGTAGCGCCACACTGTCTGGCTGTAGAGTTGTCCTTGTTGTCCTCTGATCTACCTACCACAAATGGCCAAGTCTGTGGACAGACAAGAGAGACAGATTGAATAAATAGACATGCTATTTTAATAAATATTGCAACAACAAAAAAAAAAGGCAGCAGGAATAGGAATCATATTTTATTTACCATCAAGGTGTTATTATAGTATCTTAGCCTACATATTGAGTCACAATGTAGACTCATCAATGGTCTGACTCTCACCACCCCTTTCCACAAAAAGCAATGGATGCAACTTGCAAAAGTTGAAAAACGTGTATAGCTACATCATTTGTTTGTTGCATTTTCCTACACATTTTACAAAGCACTTAATTTTTTTTACATGCAATATAATTAGTTGCTCTGGATAAGAGCTTCTGCTAAATGACCAACACATAAATGTCAAATTATAAATGGACATTTGTGTCTTTCAATACCCAAGTTGACAGGGTCAAGTCGGCAGACAGACAGAGACATTATCTAGTAAATAATGCTTCATACCAGGTTGACAGGGTGTACGAAGCTGCTCTCGAAGACGTTGTCTTGTAATAGCTGTCGGAGGTGTGATATATAGCTGGCTGCTAGACGCAGCGTGTCCAGTTTGGACAGCTTGGTATCGACCGGTACCCACGGCAGGCTCGTTTTCAGTCTGGAAAACGCTTTGCTCAGCACCCTCATCCTCGCCCTCTCTCTGGCGTTCGCAGCGTTCCTTTGCGTCTGCCGCCCATCCTTTTGATGACCCCCCTTCAAAAGTAGTTTTCCTCCGGCAGCAGTGCCGTGCGTTCGCTTGGTCTTGACTTCGTGACCGTCGTCAGTACCGAACTCGTCGTCTGAGTACTTGGTGGAAGTGTAATGCCTCTGCGCGATGTTCCGTTTGGATTTGCTGCTTTCAAGTGGTGCATCTGTCCGTTTGTGATGTGTCTCAATGTCCTCTCCATCGCTCACTGAGCCGGTGGACATGTCTGTCTGTTTCACCTGTGCCCTGTAGCAGGACAGAGGAGTCACTGGAGAGGTACAGGTGGGATATACCTGATTGAACCACCTATAATTTGATGCTACGTCTGTATATAGGTGGTTTTGAAATAGACGTTCCACTTCTGCTCCAGGAGTGTGAAGGCTGCTTCTTCAACCAAAATTAAAACGGAAAAAAAAGCATTTAAAAAGTCCCTGGTTGATCCATCTCATACTCAGATGTCAATATGTCATTTCTAGTTTAGGAATGCTGCCATTGTTATCATGTCGTCAGACATAGCCGACCAGTAGATCTAAAGTTTAGTTCAGAATGAAGTGTGTATTCTCTGTACCTCTCTAGTACAGCAAGTCAAGTCTCTGTAAAACTGAAACCTTCCCCCTCTCTCATCCAACTAATTTAAGTGTCCTGGAATTGGCTGGGTGACAGTGTTTTCAGGAACATTTCCCCACCCCTCTCTCTCTCTCTCTCTCTCTCTCTCTCTAAACCAGAGTGATTTTTCCTGTATTTTGGCATTGGAGATGACTTGTTACTCCTTTGCTACTTATTAGGCATCGATAAACAATGTATGACTGGGACATTATCTGGAAATAAGATTATGGTGGAATTTCCCAGATGTTCTGAAATGGTTACGAAACAATAAATATTTTCTGGATCTGTAATTCCATCCTTTTCTCAGACAAGGTGTCCCGTTCGTTTACAGACGGGACAGACCAAGGCGCAGCGTGATATGCATACATGTTTATTTTCACTGAATAAACACCACGACAAAACAAGAAACGAAACGTGAAGTCCAATGTAGCGCACACACAACATACCTACACGGAACAAGATCCCACAACCCACTAGTGCCAATAGGCTGCCTAAGTATGTTCCCCAATCAGAGACAACGAGCGACAGCTGCCTCTGAATGGGAACCACACAGGCCAACATAGAAATACACATAATAGATCAAAACACAGAAAATACAACATAGAAAATCACACGCTGACTCAACAAATAAGAGTCCCCAGAGTCAGGGAGTGACACAAGGACACACTGTGACCTACTGCACTGTATTGTAATGATACGTTTATATTAGAGGTTGATTTATCTACTGGGACAGTGTCACGATCGTCTAGAACAGATGAGGACCAAGGCGCAGCGTTGCAGGCAAACATACTCTTTATTACGAGACACGATCAAAACAACAAACGATACGTGACCAGTTCACGGTCTACCATAAACAGACTAGAAACAAAATCCCACAAACACCAATGGAAAAACAGACTGTATAAATATGGCTCCCAATCAGAGACAGCCAGCAACACCTGACACTCGTTGCCTCTGATTGGGAGCCACTCTGGCCAACATAGAAATAGCACCCATAGAACCAAAACACATTGATCTACACACCCTGGCTCAACATAACAGTGTCCCCAGAGCCAGGGCGTGACAGTACCCCCCCCCTAAAGGCGCGGACTCCGCCCGCGTCAACCAAATACCACAGGGGAGGTACCGGGTGGGCACTCCGCCTAGGCGGCGGATCCGGCTCCGGGCCTTGTCCCCGCTCCCTCTCCAACCCCCCAAAGTACCCCTGGTCCGGTCTGGCCCCGCTGGCTGGAGCTGGACTGCACACTGATGGAGCGGATTGCTCTAGCTCCGGCGTAAAACATCTGACCAGTGCCGAACCAGGCACCAGTGGAACAGGCCCGGGCCGTGCCGGACTGACGACGCCCACCACTGGCTTGGTGTGGAGAACAGGCACGGACCGTGCTGGACTGACAACGCACACCAGTGGCTTGGTGCGGGGAGCAGGAACGGGCCGAGCCGGGCTGACGAAGCGCACCACTGACTTGGTGCGGGGAGCAGGAACGGGCCGAGCCGGGCTGATGAAGCGCACCACTAACTTGGTGCGGGGAGCAGGAACGGGCCGAGCCGGGCTGACGAAGCGCACCACTGACTTGGTGCGGGGAGCAGGAACGGGCCGGGCTGACGAAGCGCACCACTGACTTGGTGCGGGGAGCAGGAACGGGCCGAGCCGGGCTGACGAAGCGCACCACTGACTTGGTGCGGGGAGCAGGAACGGGCCGAGCCGGGCTGACGAAGCGCACCACTGACTTGGTGCGGGGAGCAGGAACAGACCGGACCGTACTGGGGACACACACCACTGGCCCTACACCGGGATCTGGAACGGGCCGGACCGGACTGGTAACACACCCCAGTACCTCTCGCCGTGCCTCTACACCTTCCATCCCCTCTTCGACCAGTGGCCCCCGTAACCTGGCGGCCTCCTCTGCCAACCCGCTGGACCGCTCTATCGCGGCCTCCTGCTGCCCCGACGTCGTGAGCCCCCCCCTAAAAAATTTCTGGGGGTCTCTCCTCCCCGTGGGCCAGGCCTCTATAGTTCTCGCCCAACTCTCGCTCTTCTGCCTCCAACTCCCGCTATTCAGCTCCTCAATTGGCTTGACCCAGTCGAAGCTCTTCCTCCATTGTTCCCAAGTCCACTCTCTCTGCTCTTCACTCGGCTTGACCCAGTCGAGGCTGCCACGGAGATCTGCTAGGGATTTCCCTGGCGATGGCTCCTCGACTCGCTGCTTGGTCCAGTTGTGGTGGGATTTTCTGTCACGATCGTCTAGAACAGATGAGGACCAAGGCGCAGCGTTGCAGGCAAACATACTCTTTATTACGAGAAACGATCAAAACAACAAATGATACGTGACAGTTCACGGTCTACCATAAACAGACTAGAAACAAAATCCCACAAACACCAATGAAAAAACAGACTGTATAAATATGGCTCCCAATCAGAGACAGCCAGCAACACCTGACACTCGTTGCCTCTGATTGGGAGCCACTCTGGCCAACATAGAAATAGCACCCATAGAACCAAAACACATTGATCTACACACCCTGGCTCAACATAACAGTGTCCCCAGAGCCAGGGCGTGACAGACATGGGCAAAGTGAAAACCTACTATACCATTACTGGGTGCCAAATGGCATTCCTAATCCCTACATAGTGCACTACTTTTTACCTATGTAAATCAGCCAACTCAGTGTACTGTGAACAAACACTTCCTCTTACAGCAGCCTACTTCATACACTTTGAGGTTGTTGTTGGAACGTTTTTCCTCATCCTAGTTCCTCTCAGAACATTACTCAGTTTCCTCATCCTAGTTCCTCTCAGAACATTACTCAGTTTCCTCATCCTAGTTCCTCTCAGAACATTACTCAGTTTCCTCATCTTAGTTCCTCTCAGAACATTACTCAGTTTCCTCATCCTAGTTCCTCTCAGAACATTACTCAGTTTCCTCATCCTAGTTCCTCTCAGAACATTACTCAGTTTCCTCATCCTAGCTCCTCTCAGAACATTACTCAGTTTCCTCATCCTAGTTCCTCTCAGAACATTACTCAGTTTCCTCATCTTAGTTCCTCTCAGAACATTACTCAGTTTCCTCATCCTAGTTCCTCTCAGAACATTACTCAGTTTCCTCATCCTAGCTCATCTCAGAACATTACTCAGTTTCCTCATCCTAGTTCCTCTCAGAACATTACTCAGTTTCCTCATCCTAGTTCCTCTCAGAACACTACTCAGTTTCCTCATCCTAGCTCCTCTCAGAACATTACTCAGTTTCCTCATCCTAGTTCCTCTCAGAACATTACTCAGTTTCCTCATCCTAGTTCCTCTCAGAACATTACTCAGTTTCCTCATCCTAGTTCCTCTCAGAACATTACTCAGTTTCCTCATCCTAGTTCCTCTCAGAACATTACTCAGTTTCCTCATCCTAGTTCCTCTCAGAACATTACTCAGTTTCCTCATCCTAGCTCCTCTCAGAACATTACTCAGTTTCCTCATCCTAGTTCCTCTCAGAACATTACTCAGTTTCCTCATCCTAGTTCCTCTCAGAACATTACTCAGTTTCCTCATCCTAGTTCCTCTCAGAACATTACTCAGTTTCCTCATTCTAGTTCCTCTCAGAACATTACTCAGTTTCCTCATTCTAGTTCTCTCAGAACATTACTCAGTTTCCTCATCCTAGTTCCTCTCAGAACATTACTCAGTTTCCTCATCCTAGTTCCTCTCAGAACATTACTCAGTTTCCTCATCCTATTCTCTCAGAACATTACTCAGTTTTCCTCATCCTAGTTCCTCTCAGAACATTACTTCAGTTTCCTCATCCTAGCTCCTCTCAGAAACATTACTCAGTTTTCCTCATCCTAGCTCCTCTCAGAACATTTTACTCAGTTTCCTCATCCTAGTTCCTCTCAGAACATTACTCAGTTTCCTCATCTTAGTTCCTCTCAGAACATTACTCAGTTTCCCTCATTCTAGTTCCTCTCAGAACATTACTCAGTTTCTCATCCTAGTTCCTCTCAAACATTACTCAGTTTTCCTCTCCTAGTTCCTCTCAGAACATTACTCAGTTTCCTCATTCTAGTTCCTCTCAGAACATTACTCAGTTTCCTCATCTTAGTTCCTCTCAGAACATTTATTATTTAGCTAGATGGCAGCATACAGCACAATAAAATCGACTGTGTGGTGGAATGGGAGAGAGGTACACTACTCCAGGGGTTCTCCAACGTCTCCTCGGGGACCCCCATCCCTTCCATGTATTTGAACTATTCCACAGTTAGCTCACCCTGATTCAATTTGTCAACTAATCATCAAGCCCTTGAATAGGTGACTCAACTTGTCAACTAATCATCAAGCCCTTCACTAGGTCAATCAGGTGAGCTAGTTCAGGTCTACAACAACATTGTGAAATGTCTGGTGGTCCCGCGGAGAGGTTTGAGAACCTGTGGTGTAGTGTACAGTCGTGGTCAAAAGTTTTGAGAATGACACAAATACTAATTTTCACAAAGTCTGCTGCCTCAGTTTTGATGATGGCAATTTTCATATACTCCAGAATGTCATGAAGAGTGATCAGATGAATTGCAATTAATTGCAAAGTCCCTCTTTGCCATGAAAATGAACTTAATCCCCCAAAAAACATTTCCACTGCATTTCAGCCCTACCACAAAAGGACCAGCTGCCATCATGTCAGTGATTATCTCGTTAACACAGGTGAGATTGTTGATGAGGACAAGGCTGGAGATCACTCTGTCATGCTGATTGAGTTAGAATAACAGACTGGAAGCTATAAAAGGAGGGTGGTGATTGAAATCATTGTTCTTCCTCTGTTAACCATGGTTACCTGCAAGGAAACACATGCCATCATCATTGCGTTACACAAAAAGGGCTTCACAGGCAAGGATATTGCTGCTAGTAAGATTGCACCTAAAGCAACCATTTATCGGATCATCAAGAACTTCAAGGAGAGAGGTTCAATTGTTGTGAAGAAGGCGTCAGGGCGCCCAAGAAAGTCCAGCTAGCGCCAAGACTGTCTCCTAAAGTTGATTCAGCTGCGGGATTGGGGCACCACCAGTGCAGAGCTTGCTCCGGAATGGCAGCAGACAGGTGTGAGTGCATCTGCACGCACAGTGAGACGAAGACTTTTGGAGGATGGCCTGGTGTCAAGAAGGGCAGCAAAGAAGCCACTTCTCTCCAGGAAAAACATCAGGGACAGACTGATATTCTGCAAAAGGTACAGGGATTGGACTGCTGAGGACTGGGGTAAAGTCATTTTCTCTGATGAATCCCCTTTCCGATTGTTTGGGGTATCCGGAAAAAAGCTTGTCCGGAGAAGACAAGGTGAGCACTACCATCAGTCCTGTGTCATGCCAACAGTAAAGCATCCTGATACCATTCATGTGTGGGGTTGCTTCTCAGCCAAGGGAGTGGGCTCACTCACAATTTTGCCTAAGAACACAGCCATGAATAAAGAATGGTACCAACACATCCTCCGAGAGCAACTTCTCCCAACCATCCAAGAACAGTTTGGTAACTACCAATACCTTTTCCAGCATGATGGAGCACCTTGCCATAAGGCACAAGTGATAACTAAGTGGCTCAGGGAACAAAACAATGCCATTTTGGGTCCATGGCCAGGAAACTCCCCAAACCTTAATCCCATTGAGAACTTGTGGTCGATCCTCAAGAGGCGGGTGGACAAACAAAACCCCACAAATTCTGACAAACTCCAAGCATTGATTATGCAAGAATGGGCTGCCATCAGTCAGGATGTGGCCCAGAAGTTAATTGATAGCATGCCAGAGCGGATTGCAGAGGTCTTGAAAAAGAAGGGTCAACACTGCAAATATTGACTCTTTGCATAAACTTAATGTAATTGTCAATAAAAGCCTTTGACACTTATGGAATGCTTGTAATTATACTTCAGTATACCATAGTAACATCTGACAAAAATATATCATAACACTGAAGCAGCGAACTTTGTGAAGACCAATATTTGTGTCATTCTCAAAACCTTTGACCATGACTGTATCTCTCCCATACCATGATCCCACCCCCACACATCTTGTTCCCCTTTGGTAATAGAAATGTCTGAAGACCTTATCAAAAGTGGCTAATCCTGTGTGCGTTTCACAGAGGGATAGGGTTACTGCAGATGTGGTGTCCTTTCACACGCGGCCCGCGTGCTTCGGCCACAGCTGTCAGCGTTTCCCATGACATCTGGAGCACTGGCATGACTGGGGGGGGGGGGGGGGGGGGGGGGGGGGGGGGGGGGGGGGGGGGGGGGGGGGGGGGGGGGGGTGGTGGTTAGGGGGGGAACCCTGTGCTCTCTCAGGGGATTCCCCAATGCATCATAGACTGTGTCCCAAATGGCACCGTATTCCCTATATAGTTCACTACTATTGACCAGAGCCCTATGGGGGATAGGGTGCCATTTGGGATGCAACTGTTGTACTGCTTTCTTAGCATGCTTCCTTTCCTTGTTTCCTTCCTTTCATCTGCAGTGCAACCCTTCCTCAACCCATTTACATTTACATTTTTAGTCATTTAGCAGACGCTCTTATCCAGTGCGACTTACAGTATATATATATATATATATATATAGATTTTTTTTTTTTCTTCATACCGGCCCCCCGTGGGAAACGAACCCACAACCCTGGCGTTCCAAACGCCATGCTCTACCAACTGAGCTACATCCCTGCCGGCCATTCCCTCCCCTACCCTGGACGACGCTGGGCCAATTGTGCGCCGCCTCTCATGTCGAGGAGGAAGTTACAACCAACCACAGATCTAAGATAAGTTCTTGGCCTCGTTTGTAACTTAAGCGTTACGATGATCGCACCAGATGCATCGTTAATTACGAGCCAACTTTTTTTAAGAGTGTTTTCCCAAACAAGCACGTGGAGAGAACGTTCGCCAAGTGCGTTCGTTAGACCACGTGTCGATACTGATAGGATCGAAAGAAAAGCAGCGCTGCTCTCGGATCAGCTTTCTCCATTCAAATCTTACCTTAACATTATAATTATTCCACAACACTGAAGACGGATCAGCTCCTAGAGAGATGTTACCAATGCATGGCTGCAAATAGGCTATTGAGGCAGCTTAGTATGCTTACCTTATAATAATGCACTAAATCACAGATTGGGAACATCGTTGTCACACAATGAAACATATTGAGGCAAAAATAACAGACAGTAGCCTAGTCGCAAAATAGAACTCAATTGATTGAACAATTAAATTGATTTCAAAATGATTGAAATAACCCATATAGGCCCATGTAGCCTGTCTTTGGATGCAGTCATCTTGGTTTTCATTTGAAGCATGATTTTATTTTTCACTTGTTTTTTTTTTAACAAATACATTGGTCCCGTGTGGCTCAGTTGGTAGAGCATGGCGCTGAACAAAAACAAAAGTAAAAAACTGTAGAGACTCACTACTGTAAGTCTCTCTGGATAAGAGCATCTGATAAATGACTCACTACTGTAAGTCTCTCTGGATAAGAGCGTCTGGTAAATGACTCACTACTGTAAGTCTCTCTGGATAAGAGCGTCTGATAAATGACTCACTACTGTAAGTCTCTCTGGATAAGAGCGTCTGATAAATGAATCACTACTGTAAGTCTCTCTGGATAAGAGCGTCTGATAAATGACTCACTACTGTAAGTCTCTCTGGATAAGAGCATCTGATAAATGACTCACTACTGTAAGTCTCTCTGGATAAGAGCGTCTGATAAATGACTCACTACTGTAAGTCTCTCTGGATAAGAGCATCTGATAAATGACTCACTACTGTAAGTCTCTCTGGATAAGAGCGTCTGGTAAATGACTCACTACTGTAAGTCTCTCTGGATAAGAGCGTCTGATAAATGACTCACTACTGTAAGTCTCTCTAGATAAGAGCGTCTGATAAATGACTCACTACTGTAAGTCTCTCTGGATAAGAGCGTCTGCTAAATGACTCACTACTGTAAGTCTCTCTGGATAAGAGCGTCTGGTAAATGACTCACTACTGTAAGTCTCTCTGGATAAGAGCATCTGATAAATGACTCACTACTGTAAGTCTCTCTGGATAAGAGCATCTGATAAATGACTCACTACTGTAAGTCTCTCTAGATAAGAGCGTCTGATAAATGACTCACTACTGTAAGTCTCTCTGGATGAGAGCGTCTGCTAAATGACTCACTACTGTAAGTCTCTCTGGATAAGAGCGTCTGGTAAATGACTCACTACTGTAAGTCTCTCTGGATAAGAGCATCTGATAAATGACTCACTACTGTACGTCTCTCTGGATAAGAGCATCTGCTAAATGACTCACTACTGTAAGTCTCTCTGGATAAGAGCGTCTGCTAAATGACTCACTACTGTAAGTCTCTCTGGATAAGAGCGTCTGATAAATGACTCACTACTGTTAGTCTCTCTGGATGAGAGCGTCTGCTAAATGACTCACTACTGTAAGTCTCTCTGGATAAGAGCGTCTGGTAAATGACTCACTACTGTAAGTCTCTCTAGATAAGAGCGTCTGATAAATGACTCACTACTGTAAGTCTCTCTGGATAAGAGCGTCTGATAAATGACTCACTACTGTAAGTCTCTCTGGATAAGAGCGTCTGATAAATGACTCACTACTGTAAGTCTCTCTGGATAAGAGCGTCTGCTAAATGACTCACTACTGTAAGTCTCTCTGGATAAGAGCGTCTGCTAAATGACTCACTACTGTAAGTCTCTCTGGATAAGAGCGTCTGATAAATGACTCACTACTGTAAGTCTCTCTGGATAAGAGCGTCTGATAAATGACTCACTACTGTAAGTCTCTCTGGATAAGAGCGTCTGATAAATGACTCACTACTGTAAGTCTCTCTGGAGAAGAGCGTCCGCTAAATGACTGTAAATGTAAACATTTATTTGTAGTCAACTTCATTCTGAAGTTGTCAGACCTATAGCCTAAACATCTTGATTCTATGTCTAGCGGAGATCTTCTGTGAATAAAGTTAAGCAGAAGGGCAAAAAAAGCATCTAACAATAAAATACTGGATAACTCGTAGATGTGCGATGGTTTTTAAGAGCCAGAACGCTCTGGGAAGCACCTTGGTTACTAAAGATACATCGTAAGGTTCTAACGATGATCTTAATCCTATGAAAGCTTTGGGTAACGAGGCCCTGGACTTGATTTCACCAGTCCAGTCCTCTCAGATCAGAATATTTTCATTTAGTACATTTTTTTATGAAACAAAACCCCCCCAAAAAGTTTATCTCCCATGTTAAGTGGAGATAACCTTTTCCCACAACAGCACTGTCAGAATACTCCTCCTCCTTGTTCTAAGGAATATTCCCAGTACATTTGATAGCTATGAGTAGGCCTAGTCATTTCCCCATAATTGGGGTGAAATTGTGATTTTTATTACAATAGTAACTCTGGGCCAATGATAATCTAACGGCACAGCTGAGATCCATGCTCCGTTCTGGTGTCGGACGGGCCATGCCAAGTTCACTAGAAAGAGAAAGGGATGGATGGAGGGAGGGAGGGAGGGAGGGAGGGAAGGAGGGAGGGAGGAGGGAGGGAGGGAGGAGGGGAGGGTGGGAGTGAGGGAGGAGGGAGGGAGGGTGGGAGGGAGGGAGTTTGGGAGGGAGGGAGGAGAGCTACTGTACACCACCGCTCTCCACAGCATCCAGACAGCTGAATGGAGGATGTCTAATTCACACCAGGGCTACGTCCCAATCCCAGATGGCACCCTATTCACTATAAAGGTCCGCTACTTTTGACCAGAGTGATATAGGCCCTGGTAAACAGGATGTAATTTGGGACGTAATCCCCAGCAGCCCACTGAAGCCCCTGCCTTTCGCCCGTATGCTTCCCAGGGTTTTTACCCATCATTTGCTTCAAGAAAAATGCACATTGCTGTTTTTGCGAAGCTTGGCATTGCACTTGTATGGTTCAAATACATTCATGAATTCTAGACACACCGTCAAATAGGCATGTATGACTGGTGGGGTTTAGGTCGTGTCTTTTGTCACAGCATCCCTCCATTGCCTCCTGAGATATATGGTGTTACGGGAACATAGGAACTTCGCAGACCCGATAGGTGTTACTGCTCTGGGTTTAAACGCCCTTTGAAGGCTAAATGGTAGTGACAGCCCCAATACAGTGCCGGTGGAAACGTTTGTTTTGAGCTTGTTTGATACCCACAAGGCCTACATACAGTCACTGTTTCCTTTTCTCTCCAAGGGCAAACCCACTTGTTCATTCATGGCGTCAGTGAGAGGGAGGGGCACTCTGTCCATCAGCTCTGTATTTCCCCCTCTCTCTCTCTCTCTCTCTCGAGAGAGAGAGAGAGAGAGAGGGAGAGAGCCGAAGGAGAGAGTAGAGAGAGAGAGAGAGAGTAGAGAGTCGCGGGAGAGAGAGGCGCGCGAGGCGAGAGCGACGAGAGACGCGAGAGAGAGAGAGAGCGAAGAAGAGAGCGAGCGAGAGAGAGACGAGAAGCGAGTAGAGAGCGAGAGCGCGTAGAGAAAGCAGAGAAGAGAGGAGAGCGATGAGAGCGAGATAGAGAGAGAGATATGAAGCAGAGAGAGGAGGAAGCGGAGGCGAGAGAGAGAGAGAGAGAGGGCGACGAGAGACGAGAGGAAGAGAGAGAAGAGAGAGGAGGAGAGGACAGAGAGAGAGAGCGAGAGCGAGAGAGATGGAGAGAGCGAGAGCGAGAGGCGAGAGCGAGCGAGCGAAGAACGAGAGATGCGAGAGAGAGAGCGAGAGAGAGAGAGAGTATGGAGAGCGCGAGCGATCGAGAGAGAGAGAGAGCGAGACACCCCAGCGCGCGCGAGGCGCGAGCGAGAGAGCGAGAGAGAGAGAAAGTGAGAAAGAGAGAGAAAGACAACTGAGAGAGGAGCGAGAGAGCAGAGGAGAGAAGAGAGAGACGAGAGAAAATGATGAAAGAGAGAGAGAGAGAGAGAGAGAGAGAGAGAGGAGAGAGAGGAACCGAGAGAGAAAATAGAACGAGAGAGAGAGGAGGAGAGAGAGAGAGAGAGAGAGAAGAAGGAGTAGAGGAGAGAGCAAGAGATCAGAGAGAGAGGTGAGAGAGAGAGCGCGAGCGAGAGAGAGAAGCAGAGAGAAAGGAGAGAGAGAGGAGAAAAAGAGAGAGAGGCGGAGAGAGATGAGAAAGAGAGCGAGCGACCGCTTGAGAAGACTCCTCTCCATCTATCGTGCTCCGGATATACCTCTCTCATCTCTGCTCTCATCTCTCTCTCGCCCCCTCTCTCTCTCTCTCTCTGCGTCTCTCTCCCTCTGTCTACGTCTCTCTCTTCCTCTGCTCATCTCTGATCATCTCTCTCCTCATCTCTACTCTCTCTCGTCTCTCTTGGCTCATCATCTACTCTTCTCAGATCTCTCTCGTCTCTCGAATTGGTTCAGGAATGCTCCCTAATCCAAGGGCGCATTCCCTTGCTTCCGTTAATCCCACTCCTTCTCCAAACCGTTTTCTACATGAAAACTTCAGCAGGACCGTCGGGAATACCCTTTGAACTTGTCATCACATTCCCGATTCCTGTATTTATAAAGCGTCTCAAAGTAAGAGGTCTGATTTAGGATCAGTTTTGCCATTAAGATCATATTGAATAAGTTTATATGGACAAGGGGGGGGGATCTGATCAACACTCCTACTTTCATTAATATGGGCCATGATCCAATCCTGGTCCTGACGGCTGAGTTGAATGAAGAGTTGTGGGTTTGATTCCCTTCCGGCATTAGCTGCATACTAAATCTTGAATATAGATGTTGTAATTCTACATCCTGCCTCTATACATCTAGTTAAACATGGTGAAAATGTTGTAATTCTACTTCCTGCTTCTATACATCTAGTTAAACATGGTGAAAATGTTGTAATTCTACTTCCTGCTTCTATACATCTAGTTAAACATGGTGAAAATGTTGTAATTCTACTTCCTGCTTCTATACATCTAGTTAAACATGGTGAAAATGTTGTAATTCTACTTCCTGCCTCTATACATCTAGTTAAACATATTCTACTTCCTGCTTCTATACATCTAGTTAAACATGGTGAAAATGTTGTAATTCTACTTCCTGCTTCTATACATCTAGTTAAACATATTCTACTTCCTGCTTCTATACATCTAGTTAAACTTGGTGAAAATGTTGTAATTCTACTTCCTGCTTCTATACATCTAGTTAAACATGGTGAAAATGTTGTAATTCTACTTCCTGCCTCTATACATCTAGTTAAACATGGTGAAACGTGAATAGGTGTTGTTCACTAAGCGACAGCTAAACCTGATCCTATGTCTGTGTATCACATTGTAATTCTGTATCAGAATGCTACAGTGTATACATAGTGAAACATGAACAGCTGAAAGTCTCTTTGGATAAAAACACCTGACTCTATGTCTTACTCTATGTCATGGTGAGATATTGACTTCCTGTGTCCTTCATCTGCCATCCCGTCTACCACCAGGACATTCATCCATCAGGTCAGGGACTCTACAGACTGACTCAACCAGAGAAGTGCGAGCAAAAGGGGATTTCATCTTTTATAATAGGATTTATGTGTCATCTGATTCATAGTAATATTTTTCAAAATAACATGAAAATGTATTTGCTTCAAGGAGAATATTTCATCCCGGCACAACATTGACCGTGTCCCAACTGGCGCCCTATTCCCTATATAGTGCACTACTTTAGACCAGAGAATGGCACCCTATTCCCTATATAGTGCACTACTTTAGACCAGAGAATGACACCCTATTCCCTATATAGTGCACTACTTTAGACCAGAGAATGGCACCCTATTCCCTATATAGTGCACTACTTTAGACCAGAGAATGGCACCCTATTCCCTATATAGTGCACTACTTTAGACCAGAGAATGGCACCCTATTCCCTATATAGTGCACTACTTTAGACCAGAGAATGGCACCCTATTCCCTATATAGTGCACTACTTTAGACCAGGGCTCATAGGACTCTGGGCTCTTTTCAAAAAGTAGTGCACTATATAGGGAATAGGGTGGCAATTGGGATGCACTCCTTCATTCCAGTCAGAGAGCAAAGTCACAAGGCTATGGGAAACCAGGGAAATGTATTTATCACTGGTTCCTCTATTTAGTCAAGTAAAAAAGCTCCCTCAAATAGGGTCCCAAACCATTAGAGTACTATATACTGTAGGTAGGGTCCCAAACCATTAGAGTACTATATACTGTAGGTAGGGTCCCAAACCATTAGAGTACTATATACTGTAGGTAGGGTCCCAAACCATTAGAGTACTATATACTGTAGGTAGGGTCCCAAACCATTAGAGTACTATATACTGTAGGTAGGGTCCCAAACCATTAGAGTACTATATACTGTAGGTAGGGTCCCAAACCATTAGAGTACTATATACTGTAGGTAGGGTCCCAAACCATTAGAGTAATGGATGGCTGTACTGTACATACTTATTGTTTTGACCATGGGGATAATTTTCCCTCAGGCTCAACAGTCATACATAAGGTTTTGAAGGGTACATTTTACTTGAAGGGGGCATTTTAACATTTTGTCCATCAACATTTGTCCAACAACATGGTCTCTCAGGGGTTTTTACGTCAATCGAAGCCCTTATTTGGGTCCCAAATGGCCCCCTCTATTTCCTATACAGTGCACTCCTTTTCACCAGGGCACTATGGGTAGTAGGGTGGTTGTAAACGACATGGGTTGCCATTTGTGCCACAGCCCCGGTCCACTACTCAGTAGTGTGCCTGATGGACGGAGGGGGACAGGTGCAAAGTTCAAGCTACGACATCATCGGTGGCCATTTTGTGTTTTTTCCTCCCCCCCCCCAACCTTGGTTCCCATGGTCACCACGGTGGTTCCACAGCTGCAGAGCGGAACGAAAATGGTGTGTGACAAGAGATAAACACATGGTCCGCGTCACAAATGGTACCCTATTCCCTTTATAGGGCTACTACTTTTGACCAGAGCTCTATGGGCCCTGATTAAAATGAGTGCACCATGAGGAATAGGCTGCCATTTAGGATGCTGGAAAACATGGAATCAGTGAGGAGGATATCTGCGACTCATTTTAACAGAGTCAACCTGTATTGGAGACCAGATTTAAATGGTTTAATAGTAAACTTTAAGATGTTTTGTGCTTTGACTAATCTAATTTTGATGTTGGGACTTTTAAACAATTTAAGATGTTACACTTGATCCATCAAAAGTACTGGTCCATATGTTTAGAGTTAGGGCTCTGTGAAATGGTTAAACAACAGCTGGTGATAGCAGGCTACTGTCTTTGATATACAGTGGGGGAAAAAAGTATTTAGTCAGCCACCAATTGTGCAAGTTCTCCCACTTAAAAAGATTAGAGAGGCCTGTAATTTTCATCATAGGTACACGTCAACTATGACAGACAAATTGAGAAAAAAAATCCAGAAAATCACATTGTAGGATTTTTTATGAATTTATATGCAAATTATGGTGGAAAATAAGTATTTGGTCACCTACAAACAAGCAAGATTTCTGGCTCTCACAGACCTGTAACTTCTTCTTTAAGAGGCTCCTCTGTCCTCCACTCGTTACCTGTATTAATGGCACCTGTTTGAACTTGTTATCAGTATAAAAGACACCTGTCCACAACCTCAAACAGTCACACTCCAAACTCCACTATGGCCAAGACCAAAGAGCTGTCAAAGGACACCAGAAACAAAATTGTAGACCTGCACCAGGCTGGGAAGACTGAATCTGCAATAGGTAAGTAGCTTGGTTTGAAGAAATCAACTGTGGGAGCAATTATTAGGAAATGGAAGACATACAAGACCACTGATAATCTCCCTTGATCTGGGGCTCCACGCAAGATCTCACCCCGTGGGGTCAAAATGATCACAAGAACGGTGAGCAAAAATCCCAGAACCACGCGGGGGGACCTAGTGAATGACCTGCAGAGAGCTGGGACCAAAGTAACAAAGCCTACCATCAGTAACACACTACGCCGCCAGGGACTCAAATCCTGCAGTGTCCCCCTGCTTAAGCCAGTACATGTCCAGGCCCGTCTGAAGTTTGCTAGAGTGCATTTGGATGATCCAGAAGAGGATTGGGAGAATGTCATATGGTCAGATGAAACCAAAATAGAACTTTTTGGTAAAAACTCAACTCGTCGTGTTTGGAGGACAAAGAATGCTGAGTTGCATCCAAAGAACACCATACCTACTGTGAAGCATGGGGGTGGAAACATCATGCTTTGGGGCTGTTTTTCTGCAAAGGGACCAGGACGACTGATCCGTGTAAAGGAAAGAATGAATGGGGCCATGTATCGTGAGATTTTGAATGAAAACCTCCTTCCATCAGCAAGGGCATTGAAGATGAAACGTGGCTGGGTCTTTCAGCATGACAATGATCCCAAACACACCGCCCGGGCAACGAAGGAGTGGCTTCGTAAGAAGCATTTCAAGGTCCTGGAGTGGCCTAGCCAGTCTCCAGATCTCAACCCCATAGAAAATCTTTGGAGGGAATTGAAAGTCCGTGTTGCCCAGCGACAGCCCCAAAACATCACTGCTCTAGAGGAGATCTGCATTGAGAAATGGGCCAAAATACCAGCAACAGTGTGTGAAAACCTTGTGAAGACTTACAGAAAACGTTTGACCTGTGTCATTGCCAACAAAGGGTATATAACAAAGTATTGAGAAACTTTTGTTATTGACCAAATACTTATTTTCCACCATAATTTGCAAATAAATTCATAAAAAATCCTACAATGTGATTTTCTGGAAATTTGTTTCTCATTTTGTCTGTCATAGTTGACGTGTACCTATGATGAAAATTACACGCCTCTCTCATCTTTTTAAGTGGGAGAACTTGCACAATTGGTGGCTGACTAAATACTTTTTTTCCCCACTGTATACAGTTAAAGTCGGAAGTTTACATACACCTTAGCCAAATACATTTAAACTCAGTTTTTCACAATTCCTGATATTTAATCCTAGCAAAAATGCCCTGTTTTAGGTCAGTTAGGATCACCACTTTATTTTAAGAATTTGGAAATGTCAGAATAATAGTAGAGAATGATTTATTTAAGCTTTTTATTTCTTTCATCACATTCAAAGTGGGTCAGAAGTTTACATACACTCAATTACGCATTGCCTTTAAATTGTTTAACTTGGGTCAAGCGTTTCGGGTAGCCTTCCACAAGCTTCCCACAATAAGTTTGGTGAATGTTGGCCCATTCCTCCTGACAGAGCTGGTGTAACTGAGTCAGGTATGTAGGCCTCCTTGCTCAAACACGCTTTTTCAGTTCTGCCCACAAATGTTCTATAGGACTGAGGACAGGGCTTTGTGATGGCCACTCCAACACCTTGACTTTGTTGTACTTAAGCCATTTTGCATCATCTTTGGAAGTATGCTTGGGGTCATTGTCCATTTGGAAGACCCATTTGCGACCAAGCTTTAACTTCCTGACTGATGTCTTGAGATGTTGCTTCAATATATCCACATAATTTTCATTCCTCATGATGCCATCTATTTTGTGAAGTGCACCAGTCCCTCCTGCAGCAAGGCACCCCCACAGCATGATGCTGCCACCCCCGTGCTTCACGGTTGGGATGGTGTTCTTCGGCTTGCAAGCGCCCCCCTTTTTCCTCCAAACATATCGATGGTCATTACGTCCAAACAGTTCTATTTTTGTTTCATCAGACCAGAGGACATTTCTCCAAAAAGTAAGATCTTTGTCCCCATGTGCAGTTGCGAACCGTAGTCTGGCTTTTTTATGGTGGTTTTGGAGCAGTGGCTTCTTCCTAGCTGAGCGGCCTTTCAGGTTATGTCGATATAGGACTCGTTTTACTGTGGATATAAATACTTTTGTACCTGTTTCCTCCAGCATCTTCACAAGGTCCTTTGCTGTTGTTCTGGGTTTGATTTGCACTTTTCGCACCAAAGTACGTTCATCTCTAGGAAACAGAACGTGTCTCCTTCCTGAGCGGTATGACGGCTGCGTGGTCCCATGGTGTTTACACTTGCGTACTATTGTTTGTACAGATGAACGTGGTACCTTCAGGCATTTGGAAATTGCTCCCAAGATGAACCAGACTTGTGGAGGTCTACAATTTTTTTTCTGAGGTCTTGTCTGATTTATTTTCATTTTCTCATGATGTCAAGCAAAGAGGCACTGAGTTTGAAGGTAGGCCTTGAAATACATCCACAGGTAGACCTCCAATTGACTAAAATGATGTCAATTAGCCTATCAGAAGCTTCTAAACCCATTACATCATTTTCTGGAGTTTTCCAAGCTGTTTAAAGGCACAGTCAACTTAGTGTATGTAAACTTCTGACCCACTGGAATTGTGATACAGTGAATTATAAGTGAAATAATCTGTCTGTAAACAATTGTTGGAAATATGACTTGTGTCATGCACAAAGTAGATGTCCTAACAGACTTGCCAAAACTATAGTTTGTTAACAAGAAATGTGTGGAGTGGTTGAAAAACGAGTTTTAATGACTCCAACCTAAGTGTATGTAAACTTCCGACTTCAACTGTAAACATCTCCTATTCTATTTTGCCCTCACATTTGCACATTTCACTAATCAATTTGTGTAAGGAAAAATTGCTGACACCGTTGGTACAGATTCTTCAGACTGCACACTAGGAGAGATGCAATGGTTCTGTGGCATTTACTGTGACCTTCTGGAAAATGACCTTAACCAAAAAAGGTTTCCCATAAATTCCTATTTGAGTGTTCCTCAAATCAGGAAGAATTGAGAACGGAGTGAATCCTTCCAACTAGGATTCTGGAAAACCTGGGAATTTTGTGGGAATGTTACAGGAATAGGGCGGCATATGGGTTGCATCCTTGGGCTGCAAACTTTATGCTGGAATCCATCTAGATGATGTCAGAATGTTCTACAAACACGCTATCATTCCCACAGTGTGTTTCCTAGCCCAGGGCATAGAGAACCACCGTTCAGCTGAGAGAACCACTTTCAACTCTTCCTTCGGAAGCTAGTGTTGCGGACAAAATACAGAGAAGATATCAACTCTTTCAGACAAGAGCCCACATCTGTCTGTGATCTGTACGCAGCATCAGTCAGTTAATCACTACACCCTTTCACCCAGCCCTGGCTAGCCTTTCCCTACACCAGGCTACTGTACCCCACTTTACCCAGCCCTGGCTAGCCTTTCACTACATCAGATTACTCTACCCTCCCCCCCCCCCCCCCCCCCTTTACCCAGCCCTGGCTACACCAGGCTACTTTACCCCCCCTTCACCCAGCCCTGGCTACACCAGCCTACTGTACTCCCCCCTTTTACCCAGCCCTGGCTAGTCTTTTGCTACACCAGCCCACACCCCCTGGCTCTTACCCAGCTCTGTTCTAAAACCAACAAGCTAACAGGCTAGCCTTTTGCTACACCAGCCCACACTCCCTGGCTCTTACCCAGCTCTGTTCTAAAACCAACAAGCTAACAGGCTAGCCTTTTGCTACACCAGCCCACACCCCCTGGCTCTTACCCAGCTCTGTTCTAAAACCAACAAGCTAACAGGCTAGCCTTTTGTAATGCTCAACAACTGTGTCAAGGCTCTGGAATAACACCAGGGTTCTCACACGCACACACACCCAAAAACAAAAGTGATTTGCACACAAAATGGCAAATATGTGAAGATCCTTCTCAGTAAATTTTATTGGGGTTTCTTCTTGAAAACAGAGAGCAAGGGGAACAGGCTCACACAGACTTAATGGCTAACATCCCTCTACAGTGTCTAAGGCTGTCACGAATCCCCCCGGTACTGCTGCTCATTCCGTTCACCAGCTCCGGAGGTCAACGTCACCGGCCTTCTAGGCATCACTGACCTGGTTCATTACCACCAACCCCAGGACTGTCTTGTCTCACTACGCACACCTGGTTCCCATTCCCCCTGATTAGTACGTGTATATGTGTGCCGTCTGTTCCCCATTGTCCATTTTTGTCCCATGTCCGTTGGTCTCGTGAGTACCGTGTATAGTGCTCTGGTTGTTTACGGGTCTCGTCCCGTGTATTGTGTAGAGGTTACACCTCACTCTTTGTTTGGGTTACATCCCATTTGTATATATATATACACATGTTTGTGTTAGGTGGAGTAAATTAAACCCCTAATATGTATTCCTGCGCCTGTCTTCAAATCATTATACAACACGACAAAGTCTCAACCACTGTCTGTCCGTAGAGTATATAAACAGGGTCTCCCTTGAACCAACCCGACCCTCAAACTCAGTGTCTGTCAACGGTGAACCAGGACCTCAACCAACTACACATATCATTGTAATGCATAATACTGGTCAAACGTTAGTCAGAGGAGTTTCCAAAAATGTTCTCCTTTACTGACTGCTGCTGCTGCAGGTGACCATGGGAACCAAGAGTCAGTTGGAGGAGTTGCTTAGGCAACCAAAGACTAGTTTCCTATCACACCATGTTTCAGCAAGGAGCAACAACGTTTAATCATGTCGTAAAGAGTCCATGTCACCGCAGGAAAGGTCAGCAGCTTCAAGTCAGCTGTTATTTCCATACAAACAAAATATGATATTTTTTGTAACGTTTATGCCATAAAAGTTGACTTAATGTTTAACGGATTTAATTTTTTTTTGGGGGGGGGATTTAAAAAATCAATAAATGTGACCCCTTGTAAAAGTACTAAACAACCTTATTACAAAACCTATCGACCTTCCCAAGATATTTGATCCTT
Organism: Coregonus sp. 'balchen'; assembly: GCA_902810595.1. Classification (NCBI taxonomy): domain Eukaryota; kingdom Metazoa; phylum Chordata; class Actinopteri; order Salmoniformes; family Salmonidae; genus Coregonus; species Coregonus sp. 'balchen'. The sequence continues at coordinate 34,247,294 of LR778259.1, forward strand.
TTAGTTTAATGGTTTTGGAATGACAGTCACAGGGACCAGGGTTTGAGTCCTGGTCAGGGTAACCCCCTAATTAACTACATTGGCGTCAGGAGTTGGATAGCACCATTGGAAACCTGTCCTGGCTGAGTTTTAGGCACAGTTCATTTTTCAGAGGCAAAGCTTTACAATTTTTTATAATTGATGTTCTGAAGTATATATCAGTCTACTAAAGTAATCAGACCTATTCTTATTATAACTAACAAAATAAAAACGCTAAGTGTTTTCATCTTTCATGAGCTAAAATAAAATATCCCATAAATTTTGCATTAACACAAAATGTGTATTTATCTTAGGATTTTGTGCACACATTTGTTTACATCCCTGTTAGTGAGCATTTTTCCTTTGCCAAGATAATCCATCCACCTAACAGGTGTGGCATATCAAGAAGCTGATTAAACAGCATTATCTTTACATAGGTGCAACTTGTGCTGGGGCCAATAAATAGCCACTCTAAAATGTGCAATTTTGTCACACAACACAGATGTCTCAAGTTTTGTGGGAGCGTGCAATTGGCATGCTGACTGCAGGAATGTCCACCAGAGCTGTTGCCAGAGCATTGAATGTTCATTTCTCTACCAACGTCGTTTTATAGAATTTGGCAGTACGTTCAACCAGCCTCAGAACTGCAGACCACGTGTAACCACGCCAGCCCAGGACCTTCACATCCGGCTTCTTCACCTGCGGGATCGTCTGAGACCAGCCACCCAGACATCTGATGAAACTGAGGAGTATTTATGTCTGTAATAAAGCCCTTTTGTGTGGAAAAACTCATTCTGAAGTGGGTGGGCCTATGCCCTCCCAGGCCCACCCATGGCTGTGCCCCTGCCCAGTACTGTGAAATCCAGATTATGGCCTAATGAATTTATTTCAATTGACTGATTTCCTTATATGAACTGTAACTCAGTAAAATCGTTGAAATTGTTGCATGTTGCATTTATATTTTTGTTCAGTATAATTCAGTCATATTTATAGGTCTCTATAAAATCCAATAAATGTTTCTGAAAATTCTGTTGTGTTATTTTCCAAATTCCGTTTTCTCTGTTTTATTTTCTCAGGTTTCAGATTTGTCCAAATCCTTTCAGGTTTTCACTCTCAAATACACGTTTTTTAAAATATAATAACAACAACATTTGATGTTCTAAGTCCACATTTTTGAGTTTAATGTAAACTTTTTTGTAGTTCCCTTTAATTTAACTGTGCACTTAGCAAGGCCTTATTCATTTGGTTGGCCTTATTCATTTGGATGGCATTATGACTGTTATTTTATCCATAATCATTGGTTACACGATTTGACAGTAAATGTGGCAGCCCTACTCAATACACACATAACCTGTCCCCTTTGAGAAAGTATTTTGGGGTCTATAAGAACTGGGTTTATACCGACTAGGTTAGTGTTTATAGTTCGGTGTCATGTGGATAGACCCAAGTAGATGGTTTGTAGATGTTTAGTAGATGTTCAATAACTGTCAACAACATTTCAACTAACCCTAACCTAATCCTTATCCTAACCTTAACCCTTACCTTTACACTAACCCTAGCCCTAACCCTAACCCTAACCGGAACCTTAGCAAGCAGTTGCATATCAACCAATAGTTAGTTGATAGTTTGACCATCTGTAGATCATCTGTTGAGTCTATCCAGACCATCTGTAGATCATCAGTTGGGACTATCCAGACCATCTGTAGATCATCTGTTGGGACTATCCAGACCATCTGTAGAGGATCAGTTGGGACTATCCAGACCATCTGTAGAGGATCAGTTGGGACTATCCAGATAAAGTGGGACTAATTGTTCCATTGTGATTTCCCCCCACATACACAACCGTTCAACATTTTCGGGTCACTTAGAAATGTCCTTGTTTTTGAAGAAAAATCCATTTTATTGTCCATTCAAATTACATCAAATTGATCAGAAATACAGTGTAGACATTGTTAATGTTGTAAATGGCTATTGTAGCTGGAAACGGCTGCTTTTTAATGGAATATCTACATAGGCGTACAGAGGCCCAATATCAGCAACCATCAGTCCTGTGTTCCAATGGCACGTTGTGTTTGCTAATCCAAGTTTATCATTTTAAAAGGCTAATTGATCATTAGAAAACCCTTTTGCAATTATGTTAGCACAGCCGAAAAAACTGTTGTGCTGATTAAAGAAGCAATAAAACTGGCCTTCTTGATACTAGTTGAGTATCTGGAGCGACAGCAATTGTGGGTTCGATTACAGGCTCAAAATGGCCAGAAACAAATAACTTTCTTCTGAAACTCGTCAGTCTATTCTTGTTCTGAGAAATGAAGACTATTCCATGCAAGAAATTGCCATGAAACTTAAGATCTCGTACAGCGCTGTGTACTACTCCCTTCACAGAACAGCGCAAACTGGCTCTAACCAGAATAGAAAGAGGAGTGGGAGGCCCCGGTGCACAACTGAGCAAGAGGACAAATACATTAGAGTGTCTAGTTTGAGAAACAGACACCTCACAGGTCCTCAACTGGCAGCTTCATTAAATAGTACCCGCAAAACACCATCTCAACGTCAACAGTGAAGAGGTGACTCTGGGATGCTGACCTTCTAGGCAGAGTTGCAAAGAAAAAGCCATATCTCAGACTGGCCAATAAAAAGCCAAGATTAAGATGGGCAAAAGAACACAGACACTAGACAGAGGAAGATTGGAAAAAAAGTGTTATGGACAGACGAATCGAAGTTTTGAGGCATTCGGATCACAACGAAGAACATTTGTGAGACGCAGACCAAGTGAAAAGATGCTGGAGGAGTGCTTGATGCCATCTGTCAAGCATGGTGGAGGCAATGTGATGGTCTGGGTGTGCTTTGGTGGTGGTAAAGTGGGAGATTTGCACAGGGTAAAAGGGATCTTGAAGGAAGGCTATCACTCCATTTTGCAACGCCATGCCATACCTCAATTTCCTCCTACAACAGGACAATGACCCTCCAAACTATGCAATAACTATTTAGGGAAGAAGCAGTCAGCTGGTATTCTGTCTATAATGGAGTGGCCAGCACAGTCACCAGATCTCAACCCTATTGAGCTGTTGTGGGAGCAGCTTGACCATATGGTACGTAAGAAGTGCCCATCAAACCAATCCAATTTATGGGAGGTGCTTCAGGAAGCATGGGGTGAAATCTCTTCAGATTACCTCAACAAATTGACAACTAGAATGCCAAAGGTCTCCAAGGCTGTAATTGCTGCAAATGGAGGATTATTTAACGAAAGCAAAGTTTGAAAGACACAATTATTATTTCAATTAAAAAATCATTATTTCTAACCTTGTCAATGACTACATTTCCAATGCATTTTGCTATATTTCCTATTCAAACTCATTTCATGTATGTTTTCATTGAAAACAAGGACATTTCTAAGTGACCACAATCTTTTGAACGGTAGTGTGTATGAGCATGATTTGGCACTTTTTATTAGTTCCATGCAAAATATTACCATTCAGTTACAGTATGTTTCAAACGGGTTAAAATATAAAAGATACGCACTATTTCAAATTATTTCAATCTTATGCAATCACGCACCAATTCAAATTATTTCAATCTTATGCAATCATTATTACATGCATACAAGCATACAGTAGGTATGATGTCACAGAGACAAGTATAGCATTTGCCGAGAGAGAGAGAGAGAGAGAGAGAGAGAGAGAGAGAGAGAGAGAGAGAGAGAAGAGATACAAAAAGTATCCTACAAGAAGTTTTAAATCAGTTACATTATTGTATATATACAGATGATAATCTACTGTATTTTTTTATTCTGCTATATTAATATGGTTTAAGTTCACTAACGGTAATATCTTAGTTGTCATATAGTTGATGGTCACCAGTTAAGGTGAAGTATTCAACACGTTATTGCCCTTGATGGCCTTCATCAGCGGGATCCACTTAGAGCCCTTGGCCTGACCCCAGTTTGACCTCTGCCTGTCACCTTTGACCTCTGTGGGCCCATCATGTTCATCTGCCTCCGAGGTGATCTCCATCTTCTGGATCATCAGCTTTATCAGGTCGTGTTGCTTCTCCAGCACACTGGATATCTCCTTTAGTCTGTATAGGAACACATAGAAACATATATACTGGATATCTCCTTTAGTCTGTATAGGAACACATAGAAACATATATACTGGATATCTCCTTTAGTCTGTATAGGAACACATAGAAACATATATACTGGATATCTCCTTTAGTCTGTGTAGGAAATGTGAGAGCGAGGGACACTGTTTTTACACACAAGACCACTAGAGGCTGCTCACACACCATCCAACCCCTAGCACTCCTTTACACACCAACCAAACCCCTAGCACTCCTTTACACACCATACAACACATTTGAGTCATTTAGCAGACGCTCTTATCCAGAGCGACTTACAGTTAGTGCATACATTACGTATATCTTTTTTTTCATACTGGCCCCCCGTGGGAATCGAACCCACAACCCTGGCGTTGCAAACGCCATGCTCTAACAACTGAGCTACATCCCTGCCGACCACTTGTGCGCCGCCCCATGGGTCTCCCGGTCGCGGCCGGCTACGACAGAGCCTGAATTCGAACCAGGATCTCTAGTGGCACAGCTAGCACTGCGATGCAGTGCCTTAGACCAAGCACCCCTTTACACACCATACAACACCATACAACACCTAGCACTCCTTTACACTCCATACAACCCCTAGCACTCCTTTACACACCATACAACCCCTAGCACTCCTTTACACACCATACAACCCCTAGCACTCCTTTCTGATCGTAAGTGTCACCTGTACTTCTGTTTGCGTAGTTCAGCTTCGACAGGGGTTGAATTGGATGAGTTGGTCAATAGACGAGTTCGCACTTCGTTGGCCTCTCCTCGACTCCAGAACTTCAGTATGGAGGCCATTTGAACAAACAAACAGGTAACCAGTGATTACTGCACAGCTCTTTCATTATTTAGCATAGAGATGGAGAAAGTCTAAGAAGATCATATATGTTGAATATATATACAGTGGGGAGAACAAGTATTTGATACACTGCCGATTTTGCAGGTTTTCCTACTTACAAAGCATGTAGAGGTCTGTAATTTTTACCATAGGTACACTTCAACTGTGACAGACGGAATCTAAAACAAAAATCCAGAAAATCACATTGTATGATTTTTAAGTAGTTAATTTGCATTTTATTGCATGACATAAGTATTTGATCACCTACCAACCAGTAAGAATTCCGGCTCTCACAGACCTGTTAGTTTTTCTTTAAGAAGCCCTCCTGTTCTCCACTCATTACCTGTATTAACTGCACCTGTTTGAACTCGTTACCTGTATAAAAGACACCTGTCCACACACTCAATCAAACAGACTCCAACCTCTCCACAATGGCCAAGACCAGAGAGCTGTGTAAGGACATCAGGGATAAAATTGTAGACCTGCACAAGGCTGGGATGGGCTACAGGACAATAGGCAAGCAGCTTGGTGAGAAGGCAACAACTGTTGGCGCAATTATTAGAAAATTGAAGAAGTTAAATCACTCTCGGTCTGGGGCTCCATGCAAGATCTCACCTTGTGGGGCATCAATGATCATGAGGAAGGTGAGGAATCAGCCCAGAACGACACAGCAGGACCTGGTCAATGACCTGAAGAGAGCTGGGACCACAGTCTCAAAGAAAGCCATTAGTAACACACTACGCCGTCATGGATTAAAATCCTGCAACGCACGCAAGGTCCCCCTGCTCAAGCCAGCGCAGGTCCAGGCCCGTCTGAAGTTTGCCAATGACCATCTGGATGATCCAGAGGAGGAATGGGAGAAGGTCATGTGGTCTGATGAGACAAAAATAGAGCTTTTTGGTATAAACTCCACTCGCCGTGTTTGGAGGAAGAAGAAGGATGAGTACAACCCCAAGAACACCATCCCAACCGTGAAACATGGAGGTGGAAACATCATTCTTTGGGGATGCTTTTCTGCAAAGGGGACAGGACGACTGCACCGTATTGAGGGGAGGATGGATGGGGCCATGTATCGCGAGATCTTGGCCAACAACCTCCTTCCCTCAGTAAGAACATTGAAGATGGGTCGTGGCTGGGTCTTCCAGCATGACAACGACCCGAAACACACAGCCAGGGCAACTAAGGAGTGGCTCCGTAAGAAGCATCTCAAGGTCCTGGAGTGGCCTAGCCAGTCTCCAGACCTGAACCCAATAGAAAATCTTTGGAGGGAGCTGAAAGTCTTCATTGCCCAGCGAAAGCCCCGAAACCTGAAGGGTCTGTATGGAGGAGTGGGCCAAAATCCCTGCTGCAGTGTGTGCAAACCTGGTCAAGACCTATAGGAAACGTATGATCTCTGTAATTGCAAACAAAAGTTTCTGTACCAAATATTAAGTTCTGCTTTTCTGATGTATCAAATACTTATGTCATGCAATAAAATGCAAATTAATTACTTTAAAATCATACAATGTGATTTTCTGGATTTTTGTTTTAGATTCCGTCTCTCACAGTTGAAGTGTACCTATAATAAACAATACAGACCTCTACATGCTTTGTAAGTAGGAAAACCTTCAAAATCGGCAGTGTATCAAATATTTGTTCTCCCCACTGTACATACTGTATACAGTGTCCTGACTAAAACAGAGATCAATAGACACCTATATACTGTTAGCCCATAACTAATCATTATTTTTTGCCTCTGCTATTGAACGCTTTCATCGTTTTGTACACTCAGTGTATAATCTACATTTATCAACTATCTCTATATCATTTGCTATTGAAGACCTCAAAAGACAATCTAAATATAATAATAATAATAATATGCCATTTAGCAGACGCTTTTATCCAAAGCGACTTACAGTCACGTGTGCATAAATTTTTACGTATGGGGTGGTCCCTGGGATCGAACCCACTACCCTGGCGTTACAGGCACCGTGCTCTACCAATTGAGCTACAGAGGTCACCTGTTACAGGAGGGGGGGGGGGGGGGGTCGCAGTTCCGGAGCAACCCACTAGGTGTCATCCTCCGACAACCTTAGGCACCTCCTCACTCACAGTCTGGACTAATCATCATCCTATTGGTCTCACCTGTGTCTCCCTGTTCACCTGTGTCTACCTGTTCACCTGTGTCTACCTGTTCACCTGTGTCTACCTGTTCACCTGTGTCTACCTGTTCACCTGTGTCTCCCTGTTCACCTGTGTCTCCCTGTTCACCTGTGTCTCCCTGTTCACCTGTGTCTACCTGTTCACCTGTGTCTCCCTGTTCACCTGTGTCTACCTGTTCACCTGTGTCTCCCTGTTCACCTGTGTCTCCCTGTTCACCTGTGTCTACCTGTTCACCTGTGTCTCCCTGTTCACCTGTGTCTACCTGTTCACCTGTGTCTACCTGTTCACCTGTGTCTCCCTGTTCCCCTGTGTGTTTATGCCCTCACTTCCCTGTGTTCCCTTGCTCAGTTTTCTCTGCTAGTTTCTCTATGTCCAGCAGTACTACTCAGTGTCTGATCGGAGGCCTGTGTACAGGTATTTGAGAAGTGTTGTCCCTGTTTCGTTATTTGTTTCAGTCGTAGGTTGTATTCCGTATTCAGGCGGTTTTTGGAGGCTTATTTGCTCCAACTTTCTTTTATAGTGATAAGTCCGTTATTTTGTATTTTGGCTTCGGGACCACCAGTAAAGGTCCTTGTTTCACCATCTCTGCCTACTGCCTACTGTCTATCCTGCACCGCACCTGGGTCACACCTCACACCGACCCTCACAGTCACCAATAACTCTACTTCTCCTTTTAAGTCATATTTTGCTATATCTATCATTCCAGTGTTAATACGAAATTGTAACTATTTTACATTATGGTCTATTTATTGCCTTACCTCCATAACCTACTACATTCGCACACACTGTATATGTATATATATTTTCTGTTTGTATTTTTGACTTTATGTTTTGTTTTTAGGGCCATGTTTAAACAGCGTGCTGATACTACTATAGCATCCATTTTGTATTTTAGATTGTAATCCTACTCTGAGATGCTTTATGAATACAGGCCCAGGTACCACACCCACCCTGGAGCACTTGCGGTTGGGGTAGATGGTGATGGATGACTGGTCCACTCTCTTCAACAACCAGTACGGCATCTTCTCCTCCAGGTTGGTGTGGAGCTCAATCTGACATAGAAAAAAAAACATCAATGCCTTCAGTCAACAATATCCGCAAGTATGGCATTTCGTCATATTGAGTACGTTGAGAAGGGTTGACCTATATCTTGGTATACTAGTACAGTATGATGAGGAAGTGATGTTGACCCAATCAGAACAACTTTACAATGACACTAAAACAAGTGCCCATTAGCTGTTCAAATGTGTAACATTCCTCAAAACACCTTAAATCACCCTAAAAAAAAAAAAAAAAAAAAAATCTTATCAAACGGACAGAGTGTTAACCAGCTCCATACCTGCATGGCTATTCTCTTCAGAGCGGCACTTCTCTGTACCTCAGCGATGTCTCCGACCGCCAAACCAATCTACAGCACACCCAAAGGGACACCAATAGGAACCATCAATATTTGGATTTGGCAACTATCCATTGACAATTAGCATTGACCTCCCGTAGTCTCTTTCCTGTGAAAAGTGGGGCTGCATTTCAATAGTCTGAAGCGGTTTCCCGTCCATGTCTCCTTCCATTCATCAATACAGATCTTTAAAGAAAGGAGACCAGAGAGGAAGCCACTTTAGATTGTTGAGATGGGATCCCTTAGATCGATGGTGTCAAACTCATTAATCTGCCAAAATGAAGATAAAATGCAATGCAGACATATCACTATTCAGCCTGGTCTCATTGACTACACGTAACATAGTAAAGTTAATCCAGGGCAACCAAATAAGAGTGAGTGAGAAAAGACGAGTGAATTCTACTAGATAAAATGCCAAAATGAGCCTAGCTAACGTTAGCATTAGCCACCTAGCTAATGTTAGTGACAACAAATTGTAATTCGTAACATATCAGAAGTTTTGTAAATTCGTAACATATTGTACAAATTGTAATTCGTAACATATCATACGAAATGTATGATGGACATCCACAAATTAATACATACCAAACAAAGCGTAACATATCATACTAATTGGAGTGTCCCGGATGTATGTTTACTATTTCCAGGAGCAATTAGGGTAAGTGCCTTGCTCAAGGGCACATTTACGTCATTAGCAGACGCTCTAGTCCAGAGCGACTCACAAAATTGGTGCATTCACCCTATAGCCAGTGGGATAACACTTTACAATATTTTTTTATTTTTTTGGGTGGGGGGGGGGGGGGGGGGGGGGGGGGGGGGGGGGGTTAGAAGGATTACTTTATCCTATCCAGGTATTCCTAAAGAGGTGGGGTTTCAAATGTCTCCAGGAAGGTGGTGAGTGACTCCGTGTGGGGTGGGGGGGGGGGGGGGTGGGGGGGTTAGAAGGATTACTTATCTATCCAGGTATTCCTTAAAGAGGGGGGTTTCAAATGTCTCCGGAAGGTGGTGAGCGACTCCGCTGTGTGTGTGTGGGGGGGGGGGTAGAAGGATTACTATGTTAAATCTGAGTATGACAGTGACATTACCTCATTCGCTTCCCGCTTCCAGAGCATTGGCGTCCGAATACCGATACTAGCTAACTAAAATAGTATGCTAAAAAATAACATTTTGTAGTACCTGTATGTGAAATGTTCAAAATAGTACTCCAAATGCGTTATTTACATTTTACATTTTAGTCATTTAGCAGACGCTCTTATCCAGAGCGACTTACAGTTAGTGAATACTTCTCCTGTCTTATCCAGTGTCCTGTGTGAATTTAAGTATGCTCTCTCTAATTCTCTCGTTCTCTCTTTCTCTCTGAGAACCTGAGCCCTAGGACCATACGTCAGGACTACGGGCATGATGACACCTTGCTGTCCCCAGTCCGCCTGGCCTTGCTGCTATTCCAGTTTCAAACTGTTCTGCCTGCGGCTACGAAACCCCTACCTGTCCCAGACCTGCTGTTTTCAACTCTTAATGATCAGCTATGAAAAGCCAACTGAGAGACCTGAGCCCTAGGACCATACGTCGGGACTACCGGCCGTGGTGACTCCTTGCTGTCCCCAGTCCGCCTGGCCTTGCTGCTATTCCAGTTTACAGAGGCGACTATCAGTTAGTGATCCATATTTTTTTTACTGGCCCCCCCGTGGAACGAACCCCACAACCTGAGCGTTTGCAAACGCCTGCTACATCAACGAGCTACATCCCTGCCGGCCATTCCCTCCCCTACCCTGGACAACGCTGGGCCAATTGTGCGTCGCCCATGAGTCTCCCGGTCGCGGCCGGCTGCGACAGAGCCTGGATTCAAACCAGGATCTCTAGTGGCACAGTTAGCACTGTGATGCAGTGCCTTAGACCACTGCGCCACTCAGGAGCCCCATCTAATGCGCGATTGAGTTGACTCCCGCCATTCATTCATTTTGTTACAGCATGTCAATTTATCTGATTATCATCTGTTGTCAAACAGGTGAGTGGGAAAAGACTAGTGAATTCAACTAGATAAAACACCAAAATGAGTATGCATTTTAAGTATTTGGTCACCTACAAACAAGCAAGATTTCTGGCTCTCACAGACCTGTAACTTCTTCTTTAAGAGGCTCCTCAGTCCTCCACTCGTTACCTGTATTAATGGCACCTGTTTGAACTTGTTATCAGTATAAAAGACACCTGTCCACAACCTCAAACAGTCACACTCCAAACTCCACTATGGCCAAGACCAAAGAGCTGTCAAAGGACACCAGAAACAAAATTGTAGACCTGCATCAGGCTGGGAAGACTGAATCTGCAATAGGTAAGCAGCTTGGTTTGAAGAAATCAACTGTGGGAGCAATTATTAGGAAATGGAAGACATACAAGACCACTAATAATCTCCCTCGATCTGGGGCTCCACGCAAGATCTCACCACATAGGGTCAAAATGATCACAAGAACGGTGAGCAAAAATCCCAGAACCACACGGGGGGACCTAGTGAATGACCTGCAGAGAGCTGGTACCAAAGTAACAAAGCCTACCATCAGTAACACACTACGCCGCCAGGGACTCAAATCCTGCAGTGCCAGACGTGTCCCCCTGCTTAAGCCAGTACATGTCCAGGCCCGTCTGAAGTTTGCTAGAGTGCATTTGGATGATCCAGAAGAGGATTGGGAGAATGTTATGTGGTCAGATGAAACCAAAATAGAACTTTTTGGTAAAAACTCAACTCGTCGTGTTTGGAGGACAAAGAATGCTGAGTTGCATCCAAAGAACACCATACCTACTGTGAAGCATGGGGGTGGAAACATCATGCTTTGGGGCTGTTTTTCTGCAAAGGGACCAGGACGACTGATCCGTGTAAAGGAAAGAATGAATGGGGCCATGTATCGTGAGATTTTGAGTGAAAACCTCCTTCCATCAGCAAGGGCATTGAAGATGAAACGTGGCTGGGTCTTTCAGCATGACAATGATCCCAAACACACCACCCGGGCAATGAAGGAGTGGCTTCGTAAGAAGCATTTCAAGGTCCTGGAAGGGCCTAGCCAGCCTCCAGATCTCAACCCCTTAGAAATCTTTGGAGGGAGTTGAAAGTCCGTGTTGCCAGCGACAGCCCCAAAACATCACTGCTCTAGAGGAGATCTGCATGGAGGAATGGGCCAAAATACCAGCAACAGTGTGTGAAAAACTTGTGAAGACTTACAGAAAACGTTTGACCTGTGTCATTGCCAACAAAGGGTATATAACAAAGTATTGAGAAACTTTTGTTATTGACCAAATACTTATTTTCCACCATAATTTGCAAATAAATTCATAAAAAATCCTACAATGTGATTTTCTGGATATTTTTTTCTAATTTTGTCTGTCATAGTTGACGTGTACCTATGATGAAAATTACAGGCCTCTCTCATCTTTTTAAGTGGGAGAACTTGCACAATTGGTGGCTGACTAAATACTTTTTTTCCCCACTGTATGTAGTACGCTAGTATGGTTATTCAGACAAGGCCAGTGTCTTAAACAACACAGGAGGAGAGCACATGACCGCAGCGAACTGAAAACCATAAGTAGCCCAGCTTTAGAACAGGACATGTATTATTGGGAAAATGCTCTAAATAGCAAGTTGTTCAGTTCTGTTTATTTTCATACCAATAGATGAAACGAAAATTGAACTAGCCTACTGGTCGAATGAATGAAAATAGCAATTAGGCTACAGCTATCAAAACCTATATTTTTATAGCAATAAAATTGCTTTTGGGTTTCAAATGGTCACCAAAAAACAAGGGCTCCCCCACCTCCCAATTCCCAATTAAATGAACCCCTGGCTATGACATAACAACAAGGCTTATGCCTACAAGGAAGAGTTCAAGCTGGCAGCTGCTCTCGCAACCAAATATTAACATTTAAAAGGAGATGTACAGTGCCTTCAGAAAGTACTCTTGTTTTATTACAGCCTCAATTCAAAACTGTTTAAATTGAGATTTGAAAATAGTTTTTCTTTCTCACCGATCTACACACAATTCCCCATAATGACAAAGTGAAAACATGTTGAGGGGTGTGACGTTTTCCACATTTTGTTGTGTTACGGAATGAATATAAAATTGATTAAATTGAGATTTGAGAACCCCTGAGTCAATACTTTGTAGAAGCACCTTTGGCAGTAATAACAGCTGTCTTTCTGGGTAAGTCTCTAAGAGCTTTCCACACCTGGATTGTGCAACATTTGCCCATTTATTATTTTCAGAATTCTTCAAGCTCTGTCAAATTGATTGTTGATCGTTGCTAGACAACCATTTCCAAGTCTTTCTATAGATTTTCACGTAGATTTAAGTCAAAACTGTAACTCAGCCAATAAGGAACAGTCACTGTCTTCTTGGTAAGCAACCCCAGTGTAGATGTGGCCTTGTGTTTTAGGTTATTGTCCTGCTCCCAGTGTCTGGTGGAAAGCAGACTGAACCAGGTTTTCCTCTAGGATTTTGCCTGTGCTTAGCTCCATTCAGTTTATGTTTCATGCTGAATAACTGCTCAGCCTTTATCGATTACAAGCATACCCATAACATGATGCAGCCACCACTATGCTTGTAAATATAGAGAGTGGTACTCAGTGATATGTTTGGGGCAAATCCAACACAACACTTTGTATTCAGGACAAAAAGTTAATTGCTTTGCCACATTTTTTGCAGTATTACTTTAGTGCCTTGTTGGAAACAGGATCCATGTTTTGGAATATTTTTATTCTATACAGGCTTCCTTCTTTGTACTCTGTCAATTAGGTTTGTATTTTGGAGTAACTACAATGTTGTTCATCCATCCTCAGTTTTCTCCTATCAGAGCCATTCCACTTTGTAACTGTTTTGAAGTCACCATTGGCCTCATGGTCAAATCCCTGAGTGGTTTCCTTCCTCTCCGGCAACTGAGTTACGAAGGACGACTGTATTTTTGTAGTGACTGGGTGTATTGATATATCATCCAAAGTGTAATTAATAACTTCACCATGCTCAAAGGGATATTCAATGTCTGCTTTTTTTTTTTTACCCATCTACCAATAGGTGCCCTTCTTTGCGAGGCATTGGAAAAGCACCCTGGTCTTTGTGGTTGAATCTGTGCTTGAAATTCATTGCTCGACTGAGAGACCTTACAGATAATTGTATTTGTGGGGTACAGCGATGAGGTAGTCATTCAAAAATCAGGTTATACACTATTATTACACACAGACAGAGTTCATGCAACCTATAATGTGACTTGTTAAGCACATTTTTACTCAAATCAAATCAAATTTTATTGGTCACATGCGCCGAATACAACAGGTGCAGACATTACAGTGAAATGCTTACTCCTGAACTTATTTAGGATTGACATAACAAAGGGGTTGAATACTTATTGACTCAATACATTTTAGCATGTCATGGGGTGTGAATACTTTCTGAAGACACTATCTACTGATTGGATAGTTCCATCTGAGCTACTGGTGTTAATCTCATCCTTTAACTTTTATTTTTGGTTGAGTTGGAGATTTGAATCAAACATATAATTTGTTAATCTGTCAACAAGGTAATAGGCTCTTTTTTTTATATTTTCAAAAGTGATATTGAATTGTGTTTGGTTGTCAATGAAACCAAATATCAACATTAAAATATATTAATATTATGCTTCCATTTGTGCCACTGACTTCTGGCTTAAATTCCAGTTTGTCTACATGTTAATAATTGATATTTTGGATTCACGTCTCTATCTCAACCCAAAAATCTAAGTTAAAGAATGATTAAATCAAATCAAATGTACTTTACATTATTTCATTTAGTCCTATTGTTTAACTTTGATTTTTGTTTGAGATGGAGACGTGAATCCAACATATTGTATTAATTTGTAGATAAACTGGAATTAAAGTCAGGCTACTGTAAATCAAAGATGGAAATATCCAGGCAGAAGATACACCTCTTTTACATGTTGATATTTGGTTGTGTTGACAACCGAACACAATTCAACATCACTAAATATCATTACATTTGAAATCAACCAGAGCTTGAAACCCTAGGCCTATTGTAAACTTTTTTTTTTTTTTTTTTTTTTAATTCTGGGTTGAATTGAACCAATAGCTGTTTATGGTTTTGCAAATGCTATATTGACATACATAACATCATTGATTATATACAGTCGTGGTCAAAGGTTTTGAGAATGACACAAGTATTGGTCTTTACAAAGTTCGCTGCTTTAGTGTTATGAGATATTTTTGTCAGATGTTACTATGGTATACTGAAGTATAATTACAAGCATTCCATAAGTGTCAAAGGCTTTTATTGACAATTACATTAAGTTTATGCAAAGAGTCAATATTTGCAGTGTTGACACTTCTTTTTCAAGACCTCTGCAATCTGCCCTGGCATGCTGTCAATTAACTTCTGGCCCACATCCTGACTGATGGCAGCCCATTCTTGCATAATCAATGCTTGGAGTTTGTCAGAATTTGTGGCTTTTTGTTTGTCCACCCGCCTCTTGAGGATTGACCACAAGTTCTAAATGGGATTAAGGTCTGAGGAGTTTCTTGGCCATGGACCCAAAATGTATTTTGCCTTATGGCAAGGTGCTCCATCATGCTGGAAAGGCATTGTTCGTCACCAAACTGTTCTTGGATGGTTGGGAGAAGTTGCTCTCTCGGAGGATGTGTTGGTACCATTCTTTATTCATGGCTGTGTTCTTAGGCAAAATTGTGAGTGAGCCCACTCCCTTGGCTGAGAAGTAACCCCACACATGAATGGTCTCAGGATGCTTTACTGTTGGCATGACACAGGACTGATGGTAGCGCTCACCTTGTCTTCTCCGGACAAGCTTTTTTCCGGATGCCCCAAACAATCGGAAAGGGGATTCATCAGAAAAAATGACTTTACCCCAGTCCTCAGCAGTCTAATCCCTGTACCTTTTGCAGAATATCAGTCTGTCCCTGATGTTTTTCCTGGAGAGAAGTGGCTTCCTCGCTGCCCTTCTTGACACCAGGCCATCCTCCAAAAGTCTTCGCCTCACTGTGCTTGCAGATGCACTCACACCTGACTGCTGCCATTCCTGAACAAGCTCTGCACTGGTGGTGCCCCGATCCCGCAGCTGAATCAACTTTAGGAGACGGTCCTGGCGCTTGCTGGGCTTTCTTGGGCGCCCTGACGCCTTCTTCACAACAATTGAACCTCTCTCCTTGAAGTTCTTGATGATCCGATAAATGGTTGATTTAGGTGCAATATCCTTGCCTGTGAATCCTTTTTGTGCTTAGCAATGATGACGGCACGTGTTTTCCTTGCAGGTAACCATGGTTAACAGAGGAAGAACAATGATTTCAATCACCAACCTCCTTTTAAAGCTTCCAGTCTGTTATTCTAACTCAATCAGCATGACAGAGTGATCTCCAGCCTTGTCCTCGTCAACACTCTCACCTGTGTTAGCGAGACAATCACTGACATGATGGCAGCTGGTCCTTTTGTGGCAGGGCTGAAATGCAGTGGAAATGTTTTTGGGGGGAATAAGTTCATTTTCATGGCAAAGAGGGACTTTGCAATTCATTGCAATTCATCTGATCACTCTTCATGACATTCTGGAGTATATGAAAATTGACATCATCAAAACTGAGGCAGCAGACTTTGTGAAAATTAGTATTTGTGTCATTCTCAAAACTTTTGACCACGACTGTACAAGTGATAAAGTATGGTCACATTATAATTAGCTCTGTTAAACCTACCCTTTGGAATTACTCTGATAGCAACAGTAAATCTATTTAGTTTTTTTAATGGAGATCTCTCAACAATCATTCTCACGATAGCACATTGGTAATAGTCAGTGACAAAACCAATAAATACCAATAAATACCAGAGATGGACTTGGACCCCTGGATGGGACAGGATAGCTGCAGATCAGGGAGGGGCAACTTTTGTAGGCCCGCCGATCAATTTCCAAAGTTAAAAAAAAAAAGTTTTTTTTTTTTTTACTCAGTCAGGGTCTCAAATTACTGTTGAGAGTTAGAATAGTCGAATGCACAAGCTGAAATTTCGAAATGTGTTTGTGCATCAGCATTTTTTCTGTTGTTATGTCAGTCACTGACAGTCACTCAATTAGCCCATGACAGCTAACATCTTTTAGATTGGTAAATCGGCCAGCTCTCTAAAATTGCAGTAATCATGGTGAAATTACCAACCGGGGGGGGGGGGGGGGGCCCATTGATTTTGTGAGTCACTCTTAGATATCATACTAAAAACGGCAAACATTTCTCTCTTCCTTAATGGCAACAGAATTGCAGGAAATTAGCTGTAAAACTGCTAATTTTTCTCTCTTCCTTAATGGCAAAATGGGTAGAATTGCTTCTCTCCTCCCCATGGCAAAATGTGTAGATTTGAAGGAAATGTAAATTGGATGAGTTATTTTTTGTGCAGGCCAGGACATCATCATGGAGAGGCTTACCATCATGTTCATCAGCAGGATGGGCATGAAGATGATAAACATCACCAACAAATAGAAGGTGAGGAAGGGAAATGGAAATTTGTTGTCTAGGTATATGTCCAGAAAGTTGCTTTGGTAATTCAGTTCTCCGACCATCATCACAAAGATCTGGATCACCGACAGGTCCAGTCGCTCAAACTCTTTCTAGAGAGCGAGAGAGAGAGCGAGAGAGAGCGAGAGAGAGCGAGAGAGAGCGAGCGAGAGCGAGCGCGAGAGAGAGAGAGAGATTTTAGTTCCATCATATCTCATATCTTCATTGATTTGAGGAAATTACAGATGACCTATGTAGGCCTTATACAAAACAATGTGTTGTTTAAAGTGGGACCAGTGTTTCTAATGTCTCTTCTCACCTGGTTGAGCATGAGAGCGTAAAAGCCCAAAGGGGAAAGCCAGCATCAGAAAGCAGAACAGCAACAGGATTTTAAACAACGTCCTCGCAATCTCCTGAAACATCACCACGTAGATCCCAAAGTGCTCAAACCTGGAAAGAAAAAAATACAAGACCCATGAGCACCAACATGTGAAGTAAAAATGGTACATAGGACATAGGAGCATGTACATAGGAGCATGTCAAATTGGGTGTCAAATGAAAAGCGAAGAGTCTTTATTTTGGAGAAAGGAAGGCATAGATACTTTTTTTTTTTTAAACCATTTTCCATTTGAATAATTAGGAACAAGTAATGGCTTTGATATCTGGTCAAAACAAATGGAAAAGGGGTCTTGGAAACCATATACCAGAAAAAGTCTTAAAAGGTATCAAATACATCAAAACACAACTATATTGAAGTAAAAAGCCCCTGCCAAATAATATATTATATATTTTATATATATAATACATCTTATATTTAGTTTTGGACAAATTATTTTCCTTGTAATTCCACTACCAAAAACCCACATATCTTTATGATATTTTTCAGATTTCTCTCCTTCATGAGGAGGGATAATGAACGTTAACTGAAGTCACAAGTAAAGGTAGACCTAACATTTAGTTCTAGTGTTCATGAATTATGAAGTGATTAAAAGTCGTAATTCTGTTACCAAAGTATGACAGAATTACAGAAAAATCTTTCACGGAATTACTGCAGGTGAATTGGCTACAATGGAAATCACAGTAGTCACAAACCACAGTGGGTCTCCTGCTACTGTCCTCCTGCTACTGTCCTCCTGCTACTGTCCTCCTGCTACTGTCCTCCTGCTACTGTCCTCCTGCTACTGTCATACTGTTATGTTCAGCTCATAGGGTCTCCTGCTACT
The DNA here is from genome assembly GCA_902810595.1 of Coregonus sp. 'balchen'. Lineage (NCBI taxonomy): Eukaryota > Metazoa > Chordata > Actinopteri > Salmoniformes > Salmonidae > Coregonus > Coregonus sp. 'balchen'. The sequence continues at coordinate 34,265,527 of LR778259.1, forward strand.
GTCCTCCTTCCACTGGTATACTGTTATGTTCAGCTCATAGGGTCTCCTGCTACTGTCCTCCCTTCCACTGGTATACTGTTATGTTCAGCTCATAGGGTCTCCTGCTACTGTCCTCCTGCTACTGTCCTCCTGCTACTGTCCTCCTGCTACTGTCCTCCTTCCACTGGTATACTGTTATGTTCAGCTCATAGGGTCTCCTGCTACTGTCCTCCTTCCACTGGTATACTGTTATGTTCAGCTCATAGGGTCTCCTGCTACTGTCCTCCTTCCACTGGTATACTGTTATGTTCAGCTCATAGGGTCTCCTGCTACTGTCCTCCTTCCACTGGTATACTGTTATGTTCAGCTCATAGGGTCTCCTGCTACTGTCCTCCTGCTACTGTCATACTGTTATGTTCAGCTCATAACTGTTTTCTTTGTCTTTCTGTTGTCTGGTGGACAAAGCAAGAGTGTTAAAACAGTCTGGAAAACCCCTCCTTCTGTCTTTCTCTGCCTCTCTCTTCTCTATCTCCAGTTAAACGTCACCTCTCCCGGCTCTTACTGACGCCTACCCATGAGCCCCCTCTCTTTCCATTTACTGTAACCCGCAATTGACCCACTTAGCACCGACTGAGACCGGACGTCCATGGACGTTGAAAATAAGTTTACATTTGGTCTGTCCACCCTGGCTTTGATTTCAAAGTCTACAGACGTCATTTTTTGGTCCGGACCCGGCCTAGACTTCAACGTCTACAGACATTGATTTTTTTGGTCCGACCAAGACCGGCCTTGATTTGGCCCAAACATAGACGTCCGTGATTGGTGACCGGACCAAATCTGAAGCGATCATAAACGTCTTGGTTTCACAGGTTTGACAGCACAGTACAGTAATGAAAAGCAGAGTATAGTACAGTAGAGTATAGTACAGTAGAGTATAGTACAGTAGAGTACATTAGAGTAGAGTACCGTATAATGTACTGTAATGTACTGAACTCTACTCTACTTTTCTACTGTATTGTACTTTATTGAACTCAGTACTGTGATGTACTGTGATGTCCAAACTTGTGAAACATAGATGTCTATGATTGGTTCATATTTGGTCCGGTCCAACCAAATTTGGTCTTGTTTGGGGGCGGAACTCATTACAATAATAACCAGTGTGTAGAATATATACCTTTGTGTTCCTATTCTCACCATGAAGAGCACGACATTCTTATCCATCATTATGTATTGCTGTATAGCACAGATCAGGGACCCATGATGAAATTCCGTATTTCTGAGTCTCAGCGTATTTCCGTTACCAATCAATCAGTCAGTCAGTCAATCAATCAAACAACTCCATTGATTTGTGCACTAACAATCATCATAAAAATGAACAATCTGTAAATGACAGTAAAACAACGTTGTAATCTCGCTAGACAGAGACAAATCGGCTACATTGTTTGTTGGTAAATACCTTTGGAGATAGAGGAGGAAGTTAACCCATGACATGATAATGGCCAGCGCCCCAGCCTGCCAGTGCCAGGACCCCTCAGCGTTGAGGAACAGGGCGATTACGAAGACAAGAGAGAAGATGATTGAGTACCAGTCCTGAATGTTGGAGATGTCCTTCAAGTAACTCAAACGCTATTGAGGGAAAACAAGAGAATGTTATTTACACCAAAACCAAAACTAGAACTTAGAGCTTCAGCACCCAATGGACTTCAATGCACGAGTTACAACACTTTTTTTTTCTTTTGAGTGTTTTTCAAGTTAGGATAAGGCCTTCAAATTCTAAATTACCGTAGCTTTACTGAACACACCTTTCACTGATTTTGTATTACGAAACTCTGTTGAATGTCCCGACTGTAAGTCACTCTGGCTAAGAGCGTCTGCTGTACGACTTAAATGTAAATGTAGCCCGAAAAGATCCAGAACGACATTCCAACCTTTCAAACAGATTTCCGTATAATCACCCTATTACAGAACGCTTTCATGATTCGTCATGATGAGTGATGGTCTGCATGTTGTCACGCCCTGACTCGTGGGACTCTAGTATGTTGAGTCAGGGTGTGGATATTCTATGTTAGTATTTCTATGTTCACTTTCTAGGTTTTGTGTTTCTATGTTTGGCCGGGTGTGGTTCCCAATCAGAGGCGGCTGTCGCTCGTTGTCTCTGATTGGGGATCATACTTAAGTAGCCTGTTTGCATCATTAGTTGTGGGATCTTGTTCCGTGTTAGAGGCTTGTTTTGTGTTTAGCCTGAGGACTTCACGTTACGTTGTTTTTGTTGGAGTGTTTATTTTGTTAAATAAACATGTATGCATTTCACGCTGCGCCTTGGTCTGACCCGTCCTTCAACGTCCGTGACAGCATGTCCTCCACCCGCTCATACTGTGTGAAGGTTTCACCACGCAACATATACAGTTGAAGTTTACGTACACCTCCAACTGACTCAAATGATGTCAATTAGCCTATCAGAAGCTTCCACAGCCATGACATCATTTTCTGGAATTTTCCAAGCTGTTGAAAGTCACAGTCAACTTAGCATATGTAAACTTCTGACCCACTGGAATTGTGATACAGTGAATTATAAGTGAAATAATCTGTCCGTAAAAACAACTGTTGGAAAAATGACTTGTGTCATGCACAAAGTAGATGTCCTAACCGACTTGCCAAAACTATAGTTTGTTAACAAGACATTTGTGGAGTGGTTGAAAAAAACGAGTTTTAATGACTCCAACCTAAGTGTATGTAAACTTCCGACTTCAACTGTATTTATGGATCTGGGCACTGTGATAAAGGCACATTACTGTACCGGCGTAGGACAATGTTTTTTCCCCCTAATGTGCCTGACTATGAAAAGCCAACTGACATTGACTCCTGAGTTGTTGAACTGTTGCACCCTCTATACCCATCATGGTTATTATCTGACCCTGCTGGTCATCTATGAATGTTTTGAATGATCAAAAACAATCTGGCCTTAATGGCCATGTACTCTTAAATCTCCACCCGGCACAGCCAGAAGATGACTGGTCACCCCTCAGAGCCTGGTTCCTCTCTAGGTTTCTCTCTAGGTTTCTTCATCTTGTCAGATGTTTGAATACCTTGGGAGTATTCTAAAGCCAGATTGTCTCCATGTACCATATAACATTACATTCACATTTACATTTACATTTACATTTACGTCATTTAGCAGACACTCTTATCCAGAGCGACTTACAAATTGGTGCATTCAATTTATGGGAGTATTCTAAAGCCAGGCTGTATTCCATGTGTCACATAATTTTTTTAAAAATAAAACTCAGCACTCTTTATTTCTCAGGAGGAATGGAACAAATTGGCACAAGCTAATTCCAGTACTGCTCGGATTTAGAACACTCTCAAGGGTAAGAATAAAGTTTGATTTTAGATTGAAATGTCTTCCTAAGGTTAAGACTTCAGGAAGGTAAACTGATTCTAGATCCGTGCTTAGAGCAACATTGTCCTACTCCAGTATATTAATTTGCATGCAATTTGAGGATTTTTTGAGGAAAGTAAGCTGATCCTAGATCAGTACCTGATGGTACATCTGCATCACTTCCTTCCCCATGGAGTAGATGTTCATCACTAGCACCATCACCATGCAACTGGACAGGAAGGAATCTTGCTGTGGGGCAAAGAAAAAAAAAAAAAAAATAAAAAAAAAGTTAGATTCAGATTGTGAATGTTGCTTCCATCAAAACGTAGTGTATGTTCAACCGGAGGATTGTGAATGTGTGCTTGGGGTTATTGTCTGGCTGGAAAATCAACTGGAAGATCAACTTGCGGCCAAGTTTCAGTCTCCTGGCAGAGGCAACCAGATTTTTGGCTAAAATGTCCTGGTACCTGGTAAAGTTCATGATGCTGTTGACCTTAACAAAGCTCCAGGACCAGTGGAAACAAAATAACCCCATGGGGCTATTTTGCTTCCACTGCCAGTTTCTGCAGAGCGTGAGGTGTGAGTGTCGTGATGAATCAATTCCAGTTCATAATGAAATCGAGTCGTTATGAGTCGTTTCCAGTTCATAATGAGAGGTGTGATCAATTGTTTCCAGTTCACAATGAAAGAGATTCATGATGAATCGTTTCCAGTTCATAGTGAAAGAGAGTCATGCTAAATCGTTTCCAGTTCATAATGAAAGAGAGCCGCGATGAATCGTTTGCAGTTCATAATGAGAGTGACTAAATAAAGTAATAGGACATCAGAATGGCACCGGAGGAGATGGCTGCCGTTTTACGGCCGCTTAATCAATTGTGCTATTGGGTGTTTCTATGCATTATTTGTAACTTATTTTGTACATAATGTCTCTGCCACCATCTCTTATGACCGAAAAGAGCTTCTGGATATCAGGACAGCGATTACTCACCTCGTACTGGACAAAGATTTTCTATTTAACGAGTCGGACGCGAAGGATTTACTTCAGACACTCGACAAGGCCCAAATCCCCGTCATTCACATGAAGAAGACACAGAGATATCGGGGACGTAGGTCGGGGTGCCTTGTAAGGATCCGACAGCGAGTGGGTAATCTGCCTCTACCATCAGTCCTATTAGTCAACGTACAATCATTGGATAACAAAATGGATGAGCTCCGATCAAGAATATACTACCAACGGGAAATTAATAACTGTAATATCTTATGTTTCACCGAGTCGTGGCTGAACGACGACATGGACAACATACAGGTGGCTGGGTTTACGCTGCTTCGGCAAGATAGAACAGCTGCCTCCGGTAAGACAAGGGGTGGCGGTCTGTGTATATTTGTAAATAACAGCTGGTCCGCCATTGGACTCTGGAGCAATCAATCACGCTTCACCATCTGGCAGTCCAACGGTCGAATCTGGGTTTGTCGGATGGCAGGAGAATGCTATCTGCCCGAATGCATAGTGCCAACTGTAAAGGCTGTTTTTCATGGTTCGGGCTAGGCCCCTTAGTTCCAGTGAAGGGAAAACGTAACGCTACAGCATACAATGTACTTCCAACTTTGTGGAAACAGTTTGGGGAAGGCCCATTCCTGTTTCAGCATGACAATGCCCCCATGCACAAAGCGAGGTCCATACAGAAATGGTTTGTCGAGATCCGTGTGGAAGAACTTGACTGGCCTGCACAGAGCCCTGACTTCAACCCCATCGAACACCTTTGGGATGAACTGGAACGCCGACTGCGAGCCAGGCCTAATCTCCCAACATCAGTGCCTGACCTAGCTAATGCTCTTGTGGCTGAATGGAAACAAGTCCCCGCAGCAATGTTCCATCATCTAGTGGAAAGCCTTCCCAGAAGAGTGGAGGCTGTTATAGCAGCAAATGGGGGACCAACTCCATATTAACACCCATGATTTTGGAATGAGATGTTCGATGAGCAGGTGTCCACATACTTTTGTAAATGTAGATTAGGACCGTTTGAGCGGTTACACTTTTATATGATGTGTTAAATTGCTTACAACATAAAAATCATTGTGCTGCCTTATTTATAGACCTTTCGAAGGCCTTTGACATTGTTGACAATCACATTCTCATTCAAAGGTTGACTGAAATAGGCCTGGATCAGCCTTCTTGCAAGAGGTTTGAGAATTATCTGTCAGACAAGGACACAAGCTGTGATTTCTGATGGTGTCAAGTCAAGGTATCTCGATATCACTAAAGGTGTGCCAGAGATGTTGATTTTGGGACCTGTCCTCTTTACTATTTATATAATTTAATATTGGTTTATATGCAAAAACTTGTGCCATTCATCTGTATGCTATTGCCCCTACGGCTAAACAGGCTATTTTGTCGCCTTGCAGAAAGTCCTTCTTGATTGAATATTGGTAGTTAATGCAGGAAAAACTAAATGTAGGCTGTTTTCTAATTCTCTTAGAAATATTTGAGATGGCTTACACATTTATGCCTTGAATGGTTCTTTTCATTGAGCAGGTTCCCGCCTATAAATATCTCTGCTTTTGGATTGGACAAGGAACTAATGTAAAAAAAAAAAAAAAAAACATACTGATGAGCTAGTTAAAAAGCTAATATTTAAAGTGGGCTTCTATTTTTTTTTCAGAAATAGATATTGCGTATTCCTAAACAGCAGGATGCAGATTGTACAGTCAACTTCCCTGCCAGCTCTTGACTACGGTGACTCCATTAACCAGAATGCAGCAGCCACTACTCTTAAGCCTTTGGACCCAGTCTACCATAGCGCCCTTCGCTTTATCACAGGAGACAGTTATAATACTTACCACTGCGTCCTGTATCAATATGTTGGCTGGTCCTCATTAAAGTCCCCCTAGATCACTTCACTATTCCCTTTTTTTGTTAACAAAGCTCTACTACACAAGCGTCCAACTTACCTCACTATGTTGTTGAAGTATAAAAACACGAGATACCAAACCCCGTTCACGGGACTCCACCAAAATTACAATTAATCTGCTTTTAGTTTTTACCGCTGGAACAACTTGCAGAACTAATTACAATTAGATGTTCTCGGGCAGTTTAGAGTGTTAATAGAGGACATAGTAGTTGAGGACTGTAACATTTTTTCTTCTTATATTTTTTATTTTATTTTACAGTGCATTGATCGCCGTTTTGTTTCATATTGTATTGTACTGTGTTGTTGTGTTATGAGACCCTGGTGTCAATTTGTTTCCCTGAATAAATAAAGAATAATAATAAATGCTTACACATCATGAAATATATTGAGGCACAAATGACAGACAGTAACCCTAGTATTTAGCTAAATAGAATTCAATTGAATGAAAATATATAGGCCCTACGTAGCCTGTAATGTATTCATCTTTTGCAGTCATCTCGGTTTTCATTTGAAGCACAGTTTTATTCTTCGCTTGTTTGCAACAATTGCAAAGACATTGGTAACTTTGTATTTGTAGTCAACTTTCTTCTGAAGTCATCAGCGGTCACAGAGAGATGGATCAACCTCTTTATTCTGTGTTTAGCGGAGATCTTCTGTGTATGAAGTGGCCTGCACACAATACTCCATAATGTCAAAGTGGAATTATGTTTTTCAACATTTTTTACAAATTAATACAAAATCAAAAGCTGAAATGTCTTGAGTCAATACGTATTCAACCCCTTTGTTTTGGCAAGCCTAAAAAATGTACTTAACAAGTTGCATGGACTCATTATGTGTGCAATAACAGTGTTTAACAATGATGTTTTTATGACTACCTCATCTCTGTACCCCACACATGCAATTATCTGTAACATCCCTCAGTCGAGCAGTGAATTTCAAACACATTTACGTCATTTAGCAGTCACTCTTATCCCGAGCGCCTTACAGTAGTGAGTGTATGCTTTTTTATATTTGTTCATACTGGTTCCCAGTGGGAATCGAACCCACAACCCTGGCGTTGCAAGTGCCATGCTCTACTAACTGAGCTACACAAGACATTATGGCTCAGAATCAACTGCAAAGACCAGGGAGGTTTTCCAATGACTCACAAAGAAGGGCACCTATTGGTAGCAGCCATTGACTATCCCTTTGAGCATGGTGAAGTTATTAATTACACTTTGGATGGTGTATCAATACACCCAGTCACTACAAAGATACAGGCGTCCTTCCTAACTCAGTTGCCGGAGAGAAAGGAAACCGCTCAGGGATTTCACCATGAGGCCAGTTACAGAGTTTAAATGCTGGGATAGGAGAAAACTGAGGATGGATCAACACCATTGTAGTTACTCCACAATACTAACCTAATTGGCAGAGGGAAAAGAAGGAAGCTTGTACAGAATAAAAATATAGCAAAAAATGCATCCTGTTTGCAACAAGGCACCAAAGCAACACTGCAAAAAAATGTGGCAAAGCAATTCACTTTTTTGTCCTGAATACAAAGTGTTATGTTTGGGGCAAATCCAATACAACACATTACTGAGTACCACTCTCCATATTTTCAAACATAGTGGTGGCTGCATCATGTTATGGGTATGGTTATAATCGTTAAGGACTGGGCAGTTTATCAGGTTAAAAAATAAACAGAATGAAGCTAAGCACAGGCAAAATCCTAGAGGACAACTTGGTTCAGTCTGCTTTCCACTAGACACTAGGAGATGAATTCACCTTTCAGCAGGACAATAACCTATAACACAAGTCCAAATCTACTCTGGAGTTGCTTACCAAGAAGACAGTGAATGTTCCTGAGTGGCCCAGTTACAGTTTTGACTTAAATCTGCTTGAAAATCTATGGCAAGACCTGAAAATGGTTGCCTAGCAACAATCAACAATCAATTTGACAGAGCTTGAAGAATTCTGAAAAGAATGACGGGCAAATGTTGCACAATCCAGGTGTGGCAAGCTCTTAGAGACTTACCCAGAAAGACTCACAGCTGTAATCGCTGCCAAATGTGCTTTTACAGAGTATTGACTCAGGGGTGTGAATACTTATGTAAATGAGATGTTTCTGTATTTCATTTTAAATAAATGTGCACAAAAAAAATGTCAACATGTTTGCACTTTGTCATTATGGAGTATTGTGTTTAGATGGGTGCGATTTTTATTTATTTTCGCATTTTGAACGCAGGCTGTAACACAACAAGATGTGAAATTAGTCGACGGGTATGACGGGTCTGACGGGTATGACGGGTATGACGGGTCTGACGGGTATGACGGGTATGACGGGTATGACGGGTCTGAATACTTTCTGAAGGCGCTGTAGGTGGTTGTCGGGAGGCAGTCGGTAAATAAGAATTATTTTCAACTTTAGTAACAACGGTTTTGGGAAACAACTCGGCTACTAAAAATATATAATATAATATGGTTCTAACGATGATCTTAACGCTACGAAGGCTCTGGGAAACGAGGCCCAACGGGGGGGGGGGGTGTCTTCCCTTCACCTTCTGGACAAGGGAGTAAGTTATCTTAGTTATCAGAGTTACACATTATCTCTGCCATGAAGTCACCTACTGTGTCCCCCAAATGGCACCCTATTCCCTATATAGTGCACTACTTTTGACCAGAGCCCTATGACACCCTATTCCCTATATAGTGCACTACTTTAGACCAGAGCCCTATGACACCCTATTCCCTATATAGTGCACTACTTTAGACCAGAGCCCTATGACACCCTATTCCCTATATAGTGCACTACTTTAGACCAGAGCCCTATGACACCCTATTCCCTATATAGTGCACTACTTTAGACCAGAGCCCGATGGGCCCTACATGGGAATATAGTACCCCTATAGTGTGTCCTGTCAGACCTCTGGGTGTCATCCTTCTTATATATCTACAGACAGTTGCAGTGTGTGTGTGTGTATGAATCGACTCGGTAACCTGGTTCCTGGACTTTAGACACCTGTCTTTCTATAGCAGCGTTTTTTCCCAAACTCGGCTCTCGGGACCTTAAGGTGTAAACACGTTGGTTTTAGCCCTATAGCACTACACAGCGTGTTCAAATGTTCAAAGCTTAATGATGAGCTGATTATTTGAATTCCTCAGGACAGAGATGGTATCTATAGTAGTGTGTTGTTTAAAGAAATGAAAATCCCCTCCATTAATCTGTTTGCCCACTAGACCTTGTACATAGTAACGATCATACGTTATTTTTAATCCCTCTTGTGTTATTCACTAGCCAATCCATGTAGCTCTCCTCCCATGCACTCACTTTTATTTTTGTTGGTCAACACAAAGCATCTGCTCTTTTCACTACACACACACACACACACACACACACTATTACAGCTGAGTCCACAGCACCTGGCGGTTGACAGCCATGCAGCGGGTATCAACGTGCAGTACCTCTCTGAAGGAAATGGGCACCATGGTGACAGCTGTGGTGTTGTCAGGGCCGGTGTAGTCCAGGCTGGGTCTCAGGCTCACTATGAGGTGGGTGAGAGGAAGCAGGCCAAGCAGGTACAATAACAGGTTCAGAAGGTGAGCAGCGCTCCCGTAGGCCACCCTGCAGTTGGGAACAGAAGAATCGTAACCGCTTCAATTAACAGAAGAAGAAAAAAATACCTGCCCACAGCAAGTGGAAAACCAACGTTCATCACTCTGAAGTAGGGTGTTTCTGGTAATTTTCTCAAAATTCCTAGGTTTTCCAGAAATCTTGGTTGTAAAATTCCTGAAACTTTCCCCAATTTCCCAGATTTTCCAGAAATCTTGGTTGTAGAATTCCTGAAACGTTCCCCAAATTCCCAGATTTTCCAGAAATCTTGGTTGTAGAATTCCTGAAACTTTCCCCAAATTCCCAGATTTTCCAGAAATCTTGGTTGTAAAATTCCTGAAACTTTCCCCAACTTATTCCCTTCTTATTCCGCCGGGAATCTTTCAACCAGGATTTCTGGAAAACCTGGGAATTTGGGGAAGGTTTCAGGAATTTTGCAACCCTACTGTGAATACTAACCACTTCATAGAATAATTGTAATACATGTAGGGAATAGGGTGCCATTTAGGATGTAGAATACTAACCACTTCATCTCCAGGTATTTCTTGCAGACGGGGTGTGTGAGGAGCGACATGCTGTTGTAGTTTACCATCGCCTCAGAGAGAGAACAACAACAGGTTGGTGATTATGTGGATCATTGAGATCGGATAATAATCTCTGTCTGAATAGCAAGGGAAAAACCCCAGCAAACTGGTTGGTCTTTGATGCTTCCAACAGTTTATGGATCTTTTGTACCCCTACGTTTCGTTCTCAATAGACCTTCACCAGACTGTTTATAGATCTGTCTGTCGCAGGGATCCCCGTTCTGTTACATGCATGCTTGCTCTTAACAATAGATCTACAATAGAAATCTAAGGAGATAGTTTTGTACTTGTATTGTAGCCACTTACATTCAGAGCGGCGAGTGGCTGGATCTTCACACTTTTGTCAATATTTGAGTGCTTCTTCAGTGCTATCGGTGCCTGAAGCCACTGGAAATTGTACTCAATCTACACAACAGAAAGAAACTGTATGAAAATGATAGCAAATACATCAATCCCTTTTTCTGTAATTATACAGTATTGAGTGTGTATCGTAGTGTAAGGCTGAAGATAAGAATGGAAACCTGGCAGGGACGCTGCGACTTCACGTTTCACAATAAAAGTCCCACACATTATGTTATCACAATAAAAAAAAGTCTCACAGTAGAATTTACACACATGATAGTCAGGACTGTTGCTGTCATCGTCCGACTCTCTGATGCAGCGGTCCAGTAGGTGCTGAGGAGGTTAGAGGGAGATAACAGGGGACATTATCATCAGGGAGATAACAGGGGACATTATCATCAGGGAGATAACAGGGGACATTATCATCAGGGAGATAACAGGAGACATTATCATCAGGGAGATCACATGGGACATTATCATCAGGGAGATAACAGGGGACATTATCATCAGGGAGATAACAGGGGACATTATCATCAGGGAGATAACAGGGGACATTATCATCAGGGAGATAACAAGGGACATTATCATCAGGGAGATAACAGGGGACATTATCATCAGGGAGATAACATGGGACATTATCATCAGGGAGATAACAGGGGACATATCATCATGGGAGGATAACAGGGGACATTATCATCAGGGAGATAACAAGGGACATTATCATCAGGGAGATAACAGGGGACATTATCATCAGGGAGATAACAGGGGACATTATCATCAGGGAGATAACAGGGGACATTATCATCAGGGAGATAACAGGGGACATTATCATCAGGGAGATAACAGGGGACATTATCATCTGGTTAATCATCTGGTTAGCACTGCAAAATTCTAGTAACTTTCCATAAATTCCCAATTTTTCCAGAAATCCTGGTTGGAGGATTCCGGATTTCCTGCTTATTCCCTCCTGATTTCGGGAAACTTCCAACTGGGATTTCTAGAAAACCAGGGAGTTTTGGGAAAGTTTATGGGAATTGTATTTAAAAATAAATAAATAAAATATTATCCCAATTTCAAACTTGTCTCATCGCTGCAACTCGCCAAACAGGCTCGGGAGAGGCGAAGGTCGAGTAATGCGTCCTCCGAAACATGACCCGCCTAACCACGCTTAACCCGGAAGCCAGCTGCACCAACGTGTCAGAGGACACACTGTTCAACTGACGACCGAAGTCAGCCTGCAGGCTCCCGGCCCGCCACAAGAACGTGTTGAGCCAAGTAAAGCCTCCCCCTGGCCAAAACCCTCCCCTAACCACGCTGGGCCAATTGTGCACCACCCCATGGGTCACCCGGTCAGTAATGACACAGCCTGGGATTGAACCCCAGGCTGTAGTGACGCCGCAACACTGCGATGCAGTGCCTTAGACCGCTCCACGACTCGGGAGGCCCAAGTTACCAAAATGATGCAACGCCACACACTGGTTAAATACTTTTCCAACACATTAATTTATAAAGGCAATGCCCAAGCACAAGCCTATCATCACAAAACCTTATTTTATCAAGTCAGTTGACTGAGAACAACACCAATGATGACTACATACAGTGGGCATATATAAGTATACACAGTTTCATTGCTACATGTTGCTATCATTTCACAATAACATACTGTATTGGAATTGTTCAGGTGTGTGAGGGCAAACCTTGAAAGACTCTGGCAGCAAGTCGACCAGGTCCAACACTGGACAACGTTGGCCAGCATCACATCTGAACGTCCTCAGGGTGTCACTACATCTGCAACGAAACAAACAAATATGCATGGACACACCACTGTGTTTATCTGGAAGGATCCAAAAAACATTCAGAAGTCTTTGAAAGCAGCCAGACTACAGGGCCCAGAGTTGTTCCTGTCCTGATGACCTGACCTACTCGTGGCACAAAAGGGTCATCAGGACAGGAAAAACTCTGGGTTAGGGACACACTGGACTAGGGTTGTGAAATACCAGTAGCTTTCTCAAAATCTGTTCCAGAAATCTCGGTTGGAGGACTATAGATTACCTACCTACTCCCTCTTAATTCCGGGAAACTTCTAACCTGTCACTGTTGATGATGACCTGACCTAACCCTCTGGAATCTTCCAACCAGGAACCAGAACCTAAGGGATATGGGCAATCTGTTTGGAGCCGGAGAAGATGGCTGCCGTTTTACATACCCCAACCAGAAGGCAACATCCGCACTGAGCTAAAGGGTAGAGCTGCCGCTTTCAAGGAGCGGGACTCTAACCCGGACGCTTATAAGAAATCCCGCTATGCCCTCAGACGAACCATCAAACAGGCAAAGAGTCAATACAGGACTAAGATTGAATCATACTACACCGGCTCTGATGCTCGTCGGATGTGGCAGGGCTTGAAAACTATCACAAACTACAAAGGGAAGCACAGCCACGAGCTGCCCATTGACACAAGCCTACCAGATGAGCTAAACCACTTCTATGCTCGCTTCGAGGTAAGCAACACTGAAGCATGCATGAGAGCACCAGCTGTTCCAGATGACTATGTGATCACGCTCTCCGTAGCCGATGTGAGTAAGACTTTTAAGCAGGTCAACATTCACAAGGCCGCAGGGACAGATGGATTACCAGGACGTGTACTCCGAGCATGTGCTGACCAACTGGCAAGTGTCTTCACCAACATTTTCAATATGTCCCTGACTGAGTCTGTAATACCAACATGTTTCAAGCAGACCACCATTGTCCCTGTGCCCAAGGACACTAAGGTAACCTGCCTAAATGACTACCGACCCGTAGCACTGATAGCCATGAAGTGCTTTGAAAGGCTGGTCATGGCTCACATCAACACCATTATCCCAGAAACCCTAGACCCACTCCAATTTGCATACCGCCCCAACAGATCCACAGATGATGCAATCTCTATTGCACTCCACACTGCCCTTTCCACCTGGACAAGAGGAACACCTACGTGAGAATGCTATTCATTGACTACAGCTCAGCGTTCAACACCATAGTGCCCTCAAAGCTCATCACTAAGCTAAGGATCCTGGGTCTAAATACCTCCCTCTGCAACTGGATCCTGGACTTCCTGACGGGCCGCCCCCAGGTGGTAAGGGTAGGTAACAACACATCTGCCACGCTGATCCTCAACACGGGGGCCCCTCAGGGGTGCGTGCTCAGTCCCCTCCTGTACTCCCTGTTCACCCATGACTGCATGGCCAGGCACGACTCCAACACCATCATTAAGTTTGCCGACGACACAACAGTGGTAGGCCTGATCACCAACAACCATGAGACAGCCTATAGGGAGGAGGTCAGAGACCTGGCCGTGTGGTGCCAGGATAACAACCTTTCCCTCAACGTGACCAAGACAAAGGAGATGATTGTGGACTACAGGAAAAAAAAGAGGACTGAGCACGCCCCCATTCTCATAGACAGGGCTGTAGTGGAACAGGTTGAGAGCTTCAAGTTCCTTGGTGTCCACATCACCAACTAACTATCATGGTCCAAACACACCAAGACAGTCGTGAAGAGGGCATGACAAACGCCTATTCCCCCTCAGGAGACTGAAATGATTTGGCATGGGTCCTCAGATCCTCAAAAAGTTATATAGCTGCACCATCGCGAGCATCCTGACTGGTTGCATCACTGCCTGGTATGGCAACTGCTCGGCCTCCGACCGCAAGGCACTACAGAGGGTAGTGCGTACCGTCCAGTACATCACTGGGGCAAAGCTTCCTGCCATCCAGGACCTCTATACCAGGCAGTGTCAGAGGACGGCCCTCAAAATTGTCAAAGACTCCAGCCACCCTAGTCATAGACTGTTCTCTCTGCTACCGCATGGCAAGTGGTACCTGAGCGCCAAGTCTAGGTCCAAAAGGCTTCTCAACAGCTTCTACCCCCAAGCCATAAGACTCATGAACAGCTAATCATGGCTACCCAGACTATTTGCACCCCCACCCCATATTTTTTTTACGCTGCTGCTACTCTGTTAATTATTTATGCATTGTCACTTTAACCCACATGTACATATTACCTCAACTACCTCAACTAGCCGGTGCCCCCGCACATTGACTCTGCATCGGTACCCCCCTGGATATAGCCTCCCTACTGTTATTTTATTTAACTTCTGCTCTTTTTTTCTCAACACTTTTTTGTTGTTGTTGTTTCATTTTACTTTTTTATTAAGAACTAAATGCATTGTTGGTTAAGTGCTGTAAGTAAGCATTTCACGGTAATGTCTACACCTGTTGTATTCGGCGCATGTGGCAAATACAATTTGATTTGATTTGATTCGAATTTCGCAACCCTCAGCCCACATGACTGATCAAACCTGTCACTGTCGATGATGGCGTTGACCACATCCTTCCTCCCATGTTGCAGTGCTTCGTGGAAAAAGGAGGCGTGGTTCTTGTTGAGGCTGATCTCCGCCCCTCTCCGCAGCAGCAGTCTTACTGCAGCTACATGGCCCTCCCTGGCTGCCACGTGCAGGGCAGAGCTCTGATCACAACAACAACACACATCGTCACCTAATCAACACATCACGTGCAGCACAGAGCTCTGATCACAACAACAACAACACATTGTCACCTAATCAACACATCTCCAGGAATGTTTAATGATTCATTCATTCATTGAGAAGCCTCTGAAGAATAAAAGCATTTAAAAATAATTAATCTTGCTTCCAAAGGGGGTGCTTATTGCTGTTAGAATGTCTAGGTCGGCTACATATCATAGCATGGCAGCTAAAAACGGAATTGTCCTGAACTTAGCGAAAGACAGAATGAAACATAGAGGTTGTCTGTCTGAAACGTAAAGGTTGTCTGAAACATAAAGGTTGTCCGAACCCCATCCTCGTCCAGCATGTCCAGTAGTTTGATGTTGGCAGCCAGGACGATCTTCGCGGTCCGAGTGTACCCCTCCGCCGCCGCATGGTGTAGACAGGTCCACCCTTTGTAATCACTAAGGAAGAGAGAGTAGAGACACAGACAGCACCCGTGACAATAACACACCATCACATCCTCCATGTAGGGTTTCAAAATTCAGCTAACTTTCCCAGAAATCCCAGTTGAAGAATCCCAGATGACCTATTGATACCCTCCTGATTCTAGGAATCCGTGATTTCAGGATAACCAGGGACATTTACAGAAATGTTGGTGACCCTACTCCTATGCTAATATTTACAGATTGACTTTAAATGCTGTTGCAAACCTTTAAAAGACAAGAATCAGTGCCACTGTCTTTCGCACTGTGAACAGTATGCCCAGTCATGTACAGATGTTGTTAGTACCAGTGAAAGAGAGCTCCTTTACGAAGCAGCAGTTCCACCACCTTGGTGTGTCCCCCTCCAGAGGCCAGGTGTAGCGGGGTCAAGCCTCTCTCGTCCCCCTCGTTCAGCAGGCGGGAGTCTGTGATGGTCTCCAGCAGACGCTGGCATGTGTTAATACGACCATACCTGATGAGAGGAGAGGAGGGTTAGGGGTATACTTAGGGGCATACGTGGTGTTAATACGACCATACCTGATGAGAAGAGATTGAGACGCAGCCCATGCAACAAAAAAAACAACATATCTCCAGCTTAAACAGACAGATTTTTATGGGAATGTTTACAATATGCTAATTAGATTTGGGCAGGGGCACGGACATCGACTCTAGGGGGTTCTTTCATTTCACACCATCAGGAGCTCATGTTAATCAGCTAACATTGGCTAATGTTCCCTCATTTCACACCATCACCAGCTCATGGTAATCTGCTAACATTGGCTAATGTTCCCTCATTTCACACCATCATCAGCTCATGGTAATCAGCTAACATTGGCTAATGTTCCCTCATTTCACACCATCATCAGCTCATGATAATCCGCTAACATTGGCTAATGTTCCCTCATTTCACACCATCATCACCTCATGATAATCCGCTAACATTGGCTAATGTTCCCTCATTTCACACCATCATCACCTCATGATAATCAGCTAACATTGGCTAATGTTCCCTCATTTAACACCATCATCACCTCATGATAATCCGCTAACATTGGCTAATGTTCCCTCATTTCACACCATCACCAGCTCATGATAATCAGCTAACATTGGCTAATGTTCCCTCATTTCACACCATCAGGAGCTCATGGTAATCAGCTAACATTGGCTAGAGTTCCCTCATTTCCCACCATCATCACCTCATGATAATCAGCTAACATTGGCTAATGTTCCCTCATTTCACACCATCATCACCTCATGATAATCCGCTAACATTGGCTAATGTTCCCTCATTTCACACCATCATCAGCTCATGATAATCAGTTAACATTGGCTAATGTTCCCTCATTTCACACCATCAGGAGCTCATGATAATCAGCTAACATTGGCTAATGTTCCCTCATTTCACACCATCAGGAGCTCATGGTAATCAGCTAACATTGGCTAATGTTCCCTCATTTCACACCATCATCACCTCATGATAATCAGCTAACATTGGCTAATGTTCCCTCATTTCACACCATTATCACCTCATGATAATCCGCTAACATTGGCTAATGTTCCCTCATTTCACACCATCATCACCTCATGATAATCAGCTAACATTGGCTAATGTTCCCTCATTTCACACCATCATCAGCTCATGGTAATCCGCTAACATTGGCTAATGTTCCCTCATTTCACACCATCAGGACCTCATGGTAATCAGCTAACATTGGCTAATGTTCCCTCATTTCACACCATCAGGAGCTCATGCTAATCAGCTAACATTGGCTAATGTTCCCTCATTTCACACCATCATCAGCTCATGCTAATCAGCTAACATTGGCTAATGTTCCCTCATTTCACACCATCATCATCAGCTCATGCTAATCAGCTAACATTGGCTAATGTTCCCTCATTTCACACCATCATCAGCTCATGCTAATCAGCTAACATTGGCTAATGTTCCCTCATTTCACACCATCATCAGCTCATGCTAATCAGCTAACATTGGCTAATGTTCCCTCATTTCACACCATCAGGAGCATTCCGTTACATGTTCATTCATCAGTAACTGGATCACCATTGTGGTGAGCACTCCATTGTGTATAGATGACTAATCGATTGTTTAATGATCAAGGCATGCTCGTTAGCGTTCACCTAGCTGTAATGAATCAGCGATAAAGGAGGCATCCTCAATGGCACCCTATTTTCTACATAGTGGTCAAAGTAGTGCACTACAAAGGGAATAGGGTACCATTTGGGATGCCACCAAGCTCTATGGGTGCAACTCAATAGTCTTAAGTGGCCTCCTCCCTCAATACCCTTCACCTGTGCTGATGGGAAAAGCCAGATCAAAGCGATGTGTTGGAAGCCTGTAGTGCACTACAAAGGGAATAGGGTACGATCCCACGATGGTTCTGGATACTGTAACAAATACCTGATCGACTCCGTGCACAGACATTTGTTTGGAAAACGAACATGGCTATTGAAAGGCAGGTTTGACGGAAACCAGAGGCCTCATTAATAACCAGTGGGTGGATTTCACAGTAGATATCTGCGCGTGCCATTTCTGGAAAGAATACATACAGCAAAAAAAAAAAAAGTGAAATGTATAAACTTGGCGCACCCGCATGTTTCCCTCTATAAATCCAACCTGTAGTAAAATAGTGTGTGGTTGGTGGCACCTTAATTGGGGAGGACAGGCTCATGTTAATGACTGGAACGGAATTAGTGGAATGGTTTCAAATACATCAAACACATGGTTTCCATGGTTTCCAGGTATTTGATGCCATTCCATGTACGCCGTTCCAGCCGTTATAATGAGCTGTCCTACCCTCAGCAGCTTCCACTGGTGTGAAGGACCATTAAAACTCAGCCCTGAATACGACCTCCATTCACCGTTCATTCACTGTACCATTTTGTGTTTGTAGAATGCGTGTGTCTGGAAATGGACTGTCAGTTTCTGAAGGAGAACACGATGGTATACTGTCGTGGGCCTGTCAGCAGAAAGAACATTTGAATTCAACAATATTTTTGCATCAGCTTTTCCCCCAACCTAGATATGATGGACTGCCCACCAGGGACAGACTGGGACACTAATTAATGCACTCGCCACCAACTGTCTATATGTCTGCCTGTCTGTCTGTCTGTCTGCCTGTCTGGCTGTCTATATGTCTGCCTGTCTATATGTCTGCCTGCCTGCCTGCCTGCCTGCCTGTCTGGCTGTCTGTCTGTCTATATGCCTGCCTGCCTGCCTGTCTGTCTGTCTGTCTGTCTGTCTGTCTGTCTGCCTGCCTGCCTGTCTGGCTGTCTATATGCCTGCCTGCCTGCCTGTCTGTCTGTCTGTCTGTCTGTCTGTCTGTCTGTCTGTCTGCCTGCCTGTCTGGCTGTCTATATGCCTGCCTGCCTGCCTGCCTGCCTGTCTGCCTGGCTGTCTGTCTGCCTGCCTGCCTGCCTGCCTGTCTGCCTGTCTGTCTGTCTGTCTGTCTGTCTGTCTGTCTGTCTGTCTGTCTGTCTGTCTGTCTGTCTGTCTGTCTGTCTGTCTGCCTGCCTGCCTGCCTGCCTGCCTGCCTGCCTGCCTGTCTGGCTGTCTATATGCCTGCCTGCCTGCCTGCCTGCCTGCCTGCCTGCCTGCCTGCCTGCCTGCCTGCCTGTCTGTCTGCTTGTCTGTCTGCCTGTCTGTCTGCCTGCTTGCCTGCCTGCCTGTCTGCCTGCTTAAACCTTATACTTTATGAATACCAAGAGTTAGGCTATAGTGCCTGCCATACAGTGCCTTCAGAAAGTATTCACACCCCTTGACTTTTTCCACATTTTCTTGTGTTACAGCCTGAATTTAAAATTGATTACATGTAGATGTTGTGTCACTGATCTACACACAATGTCAAAGTGGAATTATGTTTTTGGAAATGTTTAAAAAATAATACAAATGAAAAGCAGAAATGTCTTGAGTGAATACGTATTCCAACCCCTTATGTTATAGCACGCTTAAATAAATTCAGGAGTAAAAATCTGCTTAATTTAACAAGTCACATACTATAAGTTGCATGGACTCACTCTGTGTGCAATAATAGTGTTTAACATGATTTTTAACTGACTATCCCATCTCTGTACCCCACAAATACAATTATCTGTAAGGTCCCTCAGTCGAGCAGTGTCTCGCCCTGGCCTATATAACTCTAGTTAGTTTGGTCAGGGTGTGAATATTATTTGTGTATTTCTAGGTTTGGCCGGGTTGTGATTCCCAATCAGAGGCGGCTGTCGCTCGTTGTCTCTGATTGGGGATCATCCTTAGGCGGCCTGTGTTCCTGACTGGGTTGTGTGATCTTGTTTGTGCTCGGTGAGTTTGGGCTTGTTAGTGTACAGCCTTCCGACGTCACGTTTCGTTGCCTTTTGTGTGTTTATTCAGTTTAATAAACATGTATGCATTTCACGCTGCGCCTTGGTCTGACCCGTTCTTCAACGACCGTGACAAGCAGTGAATTTCAAGCACAGATTCAACCACAATGAGCAGGAATGTTTTCCAATGGTTCGCAAAGAAGATTGGTAGATGGGTAAAGAAAAAAGCAGACATTGAATAGCCATTTGAGCATGCCGCAGTTATGAATTACACTTTGGATGGTGTATCAATGCACCCAGTCACTACAAAGATACAGGCGTCCTTCCTAACTCAGTTGCCGGAAAGGAAGGAAACCACTCAGGGATTTCACCATGAGGCCAACGGTGACTTTAAAACAGTTACAGGATTGAATGGATGTGATGGGAAAAAACTAAGGATGGATCAACAACGTTGTAGTTACGCCACAATAGTAACCTTATTGACAGTGAAAAGAAGGAAGCCTGTACAGAATAAAAAATATTCCAAAACATGCATCCTGTTTGCAATAAGGCACTAAAGTAACATTGCAAAAAAAAATGGCAAATGAATTCACTTTTTGTCCTGAATATGAAACGTTATGTTTGGGGCAAATCCAACACATCACTGAGTACAACTCTTCATATTTTCAAGCATGGTGGCTGCATCATGTTATGGGTATGCTTGTCATCGGGAAGGAGTAGGGATAGAGCTAAGCACTGGCAAAATCGTAGAGGAAAACTTGGTTGAGTCTGCTTCCCAACAGGCACTGGGAGACAAATTCACCTTTGAGCAGGACAATTATAAAAATAAAAAAAGGCAAAATGTACACTGGAGTTGCTCACCAAGAAGACATTTAACTTAAAAAGCTTGAAAATCTATGGCAAGACTTGAAAATGGCTGTCTAGCAATTGTTAAAATAATATTCGGCAAATATTGTACAATTCAGGTGTGGAAAGCTCTTAGAGACTCATCCAGAAAGACTCACTGCTGTAATCTCTGCCAAAAGTGATTCTAAAATGTATTGACTCAGGGGGTTGAATACTTATCTAATCAATATATATATATATATATATATATTAGTGTTTTATTTTCCATAATAAAAAAATAAAAATGTTCTTCCACTTTGACATTTTGTGTAGATCGTTGACAAAAATGAATCCATTTTAATTCCACTTTGAAACACAACACAATGTGGAGAAAAAAAAAAAAAGTCAATGGGTGTGAATGTACTGTGTCTGTGTGTTCCCCTGTATCAACCGTAAGTGTCAATTACAGGGCTCCAAACTTACATCCCTCGGTGTCACTAACTAGTAAGGCTCATACACATAGCGCCAAATGTGGATCTGACGTTTGTTTGCCGATCATTCAGTGAGTTTTAGGGACATCCCGCTGTAGACTGCCTACATTTTTCACACTTTCACTGGATTCTACATGTAAAATCGGTTCCGCACTTGGTTCGCAAATTACGTTGGTTTGCAAATTAAGTTAAGAGGTGTTAAGTACTCTCGGGCCGGCAAAGGCTACTGGTGTGTCTGACCCTTACAGTTGGTGGCACCAGCCCATGATTTGGTCAGACCGAAATCATGAAATAATCATCTCATAAAGTAATTCATAGCGCTTTATTAAGAAGTGTAATAAATGGACTACTGAGGTATTCAATAAATAAGTTGTTTAGTCGAACATATTCAAGATATTTTGACCTAATCCAGTGATTGTCATGAATTTTGAGATACCAATTAGACTATAGTTGTTATATATTTTACTGTCAAAATAGGACTCCAGAATTAATTAATTACATCTTTATGTGCACTAACTAATATCATAGGTTAATTACTTTAGTTTTCCAAGGAAGTGGAAAGTGAAAACTCAAAACATGAACTAGGTCGCTAACTAAATATAATACCCATGTTTGTAGGCGTAACCGGTGTGAATTGGCTAGCTAGTTAGCGGGGGGGCATTTCAATCGTGACGTCACTCGCTCTTAGACCTTGATGTAGTTGTTTCCCCGTGCTCTGCAAGGTCGGCGGCTTTTGACGATGCATCGAGGGTGACTGTGGTTGATGTGTGCAGAGGGTCCCAGTTCAAGCCCAGGAGAGATGATAGAGGCAGTCCTTTTACATAGGCACCCTATCCATTTGTTTCACTATCCACGATCTTGGCTGTCTAACTCATGACAGAGTCGGAGCAGGTCTCGTTTGACTTTGAATGTGAGTTTGCGTGACATCAGCTCAGCCTATCAGAAAACCGCGGCCTGGACAATATTGATAGGGTGGCCTGCCGTTGGCCACTGATCAGCCAAAGGCTCAGTATAGATTAGAATAACAGAGAAATTGCAACAACAAAAACACACTCTCTACAAAGACAATCTACACACAGCGGTAGAATAGGTACTTCAAAGTGAAAGATCAACTGTCTTGATGTTGACCAGTTAAATATAAACTATAAACTGGGATCACATACAGCCTAATAGAGATACTCATTATAATTTGTTGTCTACTTGGGGAATATGAACCGGACAGAAAATATGATAACCGGTATAACCAGCATCACGAAAATAACTCACCTTTTAGCCAGGTAATTTTCTATGGCAACGAATCCTTCAGAACTAACCTGAGGGGTATCCTACAAATCAGGTTTGAGGAGTTAGCTAGGTAACTTTGGTCAACTCTGAGTTCAACGCATCCACCACTAGGCCTAACACCACTCACTGGGCAGCGAAGTGCAGCGCTGACTTCTTGTCCTTGGACTTGTGCTCCAGAGAGACCTGTAGAACCAGGATGTTGTTGACGGATTGGTGGATGCCCAGTCTGCAGGCGTAGTGGAGCGGAGTGCAGCCCTCATTGTCCTCAGTACTCAACAGATCCTTCACACTGCTGTGCTGTAGAGGGGGGGGGGGGGGGGGGGGGGGGGGGGGGGGGCAGGACACACACACACGTAAGTAAACAGATATGTACGCACACACCGAGCACACACACACACACACACACACAAACACACACTCTTCAACCCTGACTTCCCAAGAGCAGACAGACAGACAGACACTCTGTCCCTCCAAGAGCAGAGAGACAGACAGACATACACTCTGTCCCTCCAAGAGCAGACAGACACTCTGTCCCTCCAAGATCAGACAGACAGACAGACAGACAGACAGACACTCTGTCCCTCCAAGAGAAGACAGACAGACAGACACTCTGTCCCTCCAAGAGAAGACAGACAGACAGACATACACTCTGTCCTTCCAAGATCAGACAGACAGACAGACATACACTCTGTCCCTCCAAGAGAAGACAGACAGACAGACAGACAGACAGACAGACAGACACTCTGTCCCTCCAAGAGAAGACAGACAGACAGACACTCTGTCCCTCCCGAAGGGTCTACTAAAGTCTGTTAAGTCTGATTCATTCTGTACTGTAGCTAAAGGAGGCAACAGCAGAAGGCTGCTGCTTTTGGCAAACCTCTAAATGTATCCACTCACTGACTGTAAGTCGCTGTGGATGAGAGCGTCTGTTAAATGACTAAAATGTAAATGTAATAAACTATCATTGGTCACAGAGAGATGGTAATGAAATTAATGAGCCGGCGTGTAGGAACAGACTCGGGACAAATGGTTCATGGAGATAGAGAGAACATTTAATTATCTTTAAAAATAGGCAGTGTATATTTAGCTGACAGAAAATGATTGACAGCAGAAGGCGTTATGCCAACCCAATGTTTTTGTTTCTGAGTTTCCCTTACCCTAAACTTAACATCACTGAAACTATACCTAACCATAACCTCACTGAAACTATACCTAACCTTAACCTCTCTGAAACTATACCTAACCTTAACCTCACTAAAACTATACCTAACCTTAACCTCACTAAAACTATACCTAACCTTAACCTCACTGAAACTATACCTAACCTTAACCTCTCTGAAACTATACCTAACCTTAACCTTAACCTCACTAAAACTATACCTAACCTTAACCTCACTAAAACTATACCTAACCTTAACCTCACTAAAACTATACCTAACCGTAACCTCTCTGAAACTATACCTAACCTTAACCTTAACCTCACTAAAACTATACCTAACCTTAACCTCACTAAAACTATACCTAACCTTAACCTCAGTGAATTTATACCTAGCCTTAACCTCACTAAAACTATACCTAAACTTAACCCAACCCAAGTTCCTAAACCTAAACGTATCAGCATGGTGAAGTTATTAATTACACTTTGGATGGTGTATCAATACACCTAGTCACTACAAAGATACAGTCATCCTTCCTAACTCAGTTGCCAGAAAGAAGGGAAACCGCTCAGGGATTTCACCATGAAGCCAATGATGACTTTAAAACAGTTACAGAGTTTAATGAGGATAGATCAACAACATTGTAGTTACTCCACAATACTAATCTAAATGACAGAGTGAAAAGAAGGAAGCCTGTACAGAATAAAAATATTCCAAAACATGCATCCTGTTTGCAACAAGGCACCAGTGGTGTGTATTCATGGATGCCAAGGGAGCCAGGCTTCCCCAAAAACATTCCCCAAGAAAAAAAGAAAAAACTAACAAAATAATTTATCTTTCGTCTCTCTGTGTTTCATAAATGTCCTTCAAGTCGCTAAGAGGCTGAATTTATCTCACCGGATTAAGCATCCGAGCGAGCGAAAAAGCGCCTCAGTATGTGTAGCCCATCTATCTGATGCTGTCTGATCAAAAAGAGTATGACATTGTTGCCGCCCTAGCATTGAATGCAAGGGAAGCCAGCGAGCATTTGGCCTCCCTTGATAATTAAACAAGTATATAATAGCCAATCAGCGTTGAGCTAAACTGAGTGAGCTCACCTGTGAATGGTCCTGGCACACCAAAAAAAAAAAAAAGGTGTCACGAGAAGCCATGTTGGATTTGGCTTCATACCAATCACATTACATCAGAAGCCATGTTGGATTGTTGATTCTGATCCAACCATAAATTCATACATTGTGCGGCCTGGCCTGAGAGGGATGGAAGCTCAAACATTGTATGGCTAGGTGTGTAGGTAGGCTAATGTTGAATGTTGTCAGGTAGAGGAAGGTACATCCCTGATTTCCTGTCCCTTTTGTTCACTGGTTTTGGCACACATGAAGAAACACACACACACACACACACACACACACACACACACACACACACACACACACACACACACACACACACACACACACACACACACACACACACACACACACACACACACACACACACACACACACACACACACACACACACAGAGCAATCAGTAGGCTACCAAGGACAGCACACATCATATTTAGCTGACATTGATTGACTAAATCTTTTTTTGGTATCTTTCAGTTGTCCCTGTATTAGACTAAGCATAGCTGATTAGATGATGTTGAAATGTTGAAGTTGAAATGGTGCTGGAATAGTGGAGGCAGCTCCTGTTTTCTTTGCTTACTTGCGTGTAACTCTCTGTGGTTTTAAATCAGTAGTTGTTTAGTAGTCCTAAAATGTCGGAAACATTAATTTGCTTGACCCCTGCTGTAGGTCGTGTAACTGTTTGTTACATGGAATATGTTTTGTGGACTTCACCGGACAGATGTTGCTCTCCAGTTTTGTGAGGAAACAGGTGTGGCCTTAGACCTACAGTGCATTCGGAAAGTATTCAGACCCCTTGACTTTTTCCACATTTTGTTACGTTACAGAATCATCCTAAAATGGATTCAAATGTTTTTTTCTTTCTTATCAATCTACACATATTACCCCATAATGACAAAGCAAAAACAGGTTTGTAGAATAAGTAAAAAATATATATACAATTAAAATACTGAAATATTATATTTACATAAGTATACAGACCCTTTACTCAGGTCTTTCTTGAAGCACCTTTGGCAGCGATTACAGCCTAGAGTCTTCTTGGGTATGACGCTACAAGTTTGGCACACCTGTATTTGGGGAGTTTCTCCCATTCTTTTCTGCAGAGCCTCTCATGTTCTATCAGGTTGGATGGGGAGCGTCGATTCACAGCTATTTTCGGGTCTCTCCAGAGATGTTAGATCGGCTTCAAGTCCGGGCTCTGGCTGGGCTACTCAAGGACATTCAGAGACTTGTCCCGAAGCCACTCCTGCGTTGTCTTGGCTGTGTGCTTAGGGTCGTTGTCCTGTTGGAAGGTGAACCTTCACCCCAGTCTGAGGCACTCTGGAGAAGATTTTCATCAAGGATCTCTCTGTACTTTACTCCGTTCATCGTTCCCTCGATCCTGACTAGTCTCCCAGTCCCTGCCGCTGAAAAACATTTGTCTGGCCACCCTACCATAAATGCCTGATTGGTGGAGTGCTGCAAAGATGGTTGTCCTTCTGGAAGGTTCTCCCATCTCCACAGAGGAACTCTGATGCTCTGTCAGAGTGACCATTGGGTTCTTGGTCACCACCCTGACCAAGGCCCTTCTTCCCCGATTGCTCAGTTTGGCCGGGCAGGCCAGCTCTAGGAGGAGTCTTGATGGTTCCAAACTTCTTCCATTTAAGCATGATGGAGCCCACTGAGTTTTTTGGGGACTTTCAATGCTGCAGACATTTTTTGGTACCCTTCCCCAGGTCTGTGCCTCGACACAATCCTGTCTCAGAGCTTTACGGACAATTCCTTCGACCTCATGGCTTAGTTTTTTCTCTGACATGCACTGTCAACTGTGGGACTTTATATAGACAGGTGTGTGCCTTTCCAAATCATGTCCAATCAATTGAATTTACCACAGGTGGACTCCAATCAAGTTGTAGAAACATCTCAAGGATTACATTTGCTAACATTTCTAAAATCCTTTTTTTTTGCTATGTCATTATGGGATATTGTGTGTTGATTGACAAATAACATTTTTTATTTAATCAATTTTAGAATAAGTTTCACGACTTCCTCTGAAGCTGCCACCTCTCCTTGTTCGGGCAGGCTTCAGCGTTAGTCGTCACCGGCCTTCTAGCCACTGCCGCTCCTCATCTCATCATTCCATTTGTATTGTCTTGTTTACTATACACACCTGGTTCATATCCCCTCATCAGTACCTGTATAAGTGTTCCCTCTGCCCCCTTGTTTTTGTGTGTTATTGTTAATTGTGGAGGATAGTGAGCTCCGTGTATTTTGTATCGCCGGGATATTTCCCTGTGTGCCTTGTATTTTCCAGTGTGCCGCACTGGACTGTTTTGACGCATTACTGCGTAACTCTGTATTGGTGGAATAAAGCCTGTTATTCTGTGATTTACCCTCCTGTGCCTGACTCCTTCGACATCACCTCATCAAAGAATCACACACCTGACATGGAGTCAGCAGAAGAGGAGCACATGCCTGGAGTCGTGGCACGGGTCCGGAGCATTCGACGATGCTAGCCAGCTTGGGAGAAGTGATGGATCGGGTTCTCCATGTTGTCCAACGCCTGGAGAGGAGAGGATCCGATCTTTCGGGACCAGTGAGCTACCGGATCCAGCCATCCACACCCCAGCACCCAGAGGGATTCATATATCCCGACCACGGGATTTCGACAGGACAGCTGCCCTCTGCCAGGGATTCCTCCTACAAGTGGAGATATACTTATCAAAGCCCGGCTCCATCGGAGCAGAAAAAGGTGTCCGTCCTCGTCTCCTGCCTCTCGGGGAAAGCCCTGGAGTGGGCCAACTCAGTCTGGAGTGAAGGAGGAGCTGCGTTGGACAAGTACGGGGAGTTCGCTCGCCTCTTTTGGGCCGTCTTTGATCACCCGCCCGAAGGTAAAAGAGGCGGGCGATCGACTAGACCACCTGAGGCAAGGGACGAGGACCGGGCAGGACTTCACCCTGGAGTTTCGGACTCTAGCGGCTGGGTCCGGGTGGAACGAGCGGGCCCTCATCGACCTCTTCCGGTGCCACCTACGAGAGGACGTCCGAAGGGAGCTAGCCTGCCGGGACACCACGTTGTCCTTAATCAACTGGTGGACATGGCCACTCGGTTGGACAACCTGCTGGCTTCTAGAGGACGTCCTGGAAGGGGCCTTCCCGTTCCCCCCCCCCCCCCCCGGATCATGAGATGATGGAGCTGGGTGGAGCAGCGATACGGGAGAGAGGAGGACAACAGCGCCAGTGTCACTCTTGTGGCACGAGAGGACATTCTCCTGCAAGCTGTCGTCTGCGTTCTTTGGGGTCTTGAGGCGGCAGGCAGGGCACTCTCACTCGTTCAGAGCCCTCTGCTGCGCACTGCACCCTACACATCCACTTTCCTGATTACACGGTAGTTCCCCAGTGTAAGGAGCTGGTAGATTCAGGCACAGCTGGGAACTTTATGGATAGGGCATTTGCACATAGTCTAGGCATTACATTGGTTCCCCTATCCATTCCAATCCCCATCAGAGCACTTGACATTCGACCATTAGGGTCCGGATTCGTTAGGGAATTTACAGCACCAGTCACTATGGTTACGCACAAGAACCACAGAGAGCAAGTCACCTTTTTTTATTATTGAGTTTCCTGATTTACCTGTTGTGTTAGGTCTTCCCTGGTTAGCACTACACAACCCCACCTTTTCATGGCTGCAGAAGGTTCTCACGAGGTGGTCGCGAGAGTGTCAGGGTAGGTGTCTAGGTGTTTCCGTTGGTGCAACCACGGTGGAAAGTCCAGACACTACCTTCACCGAGCGCATTCCCCCTGAATACCTCAATTTGGTGCATGTGTTTTCCAAAACGCAGGAGACCAAATTACCACCTCATCGGGCGGGGGATTGCGCGATAAACCTCCGGGTAGACACTTTGCCTCCCAGGAGTCATGTGTATCCCCTGTCACAGGCTGAAATGGAGGCATACGTCTCCGAGTCCCTGCGCCAGGGGTTCATATGTCCCTCCACTTCACCTGCCTCCTCAAGTTTATTTTTTGTGAAGAAGAAAGACGGAGGTCTGCGCCCTCGCATTGATTACCGAGCACTGAACAAGGGGACAATACTTTATAGTTATCCTTTACCCCTCATTCCATCTGTGATCGAGTCAATGCATGGGGCACGTTTCTTCATAAAATTAAATCTCCGGAGTGCGTACAACCTGGTGCGTGTCCAAGAGGGGGATGAGTGGAAGACAGCATTCAGCACAACCACAGGGCATTCCGAATACCTGTTGATGCCATACGGTTTGATGAATGCTCCATCCGTCTTCCAGTCCTTTGTGAATGAGGTGTTTCGGGACATGCTTGGTCGCGATGTAGTGGTCTGCATCGATGACATTCTGGTGTATTCCGCTACGCGTGCTGAGCATGTGTCCCTGGTTCGCGAGGTGCTGACCCGACGTGCTGACCCGACTGTTGGAACATGACCTTTATGTTAAGGCAGAAAAGTGTCTGTTTTTGCAGCAGTTTGTCTCCTTCCTCGGACACCCGAGCCCCGGCGTACTCTGTCCGTTCCATCCTGGATTTGAGGCGTCGGGTGGGGGACCTTCAGTACCTCGTGGAGTGAGGGGTACGGTCCGGAGGAGCGGTGCTGGGTTCCGGTGAGGGATATCCTCGATCCCTCCCTTTTGTGGGAATTCCACCGTCGCCATCCGGCTCGCCCTGCTCCGCGTCCTCCTGGCCGTCCCGAGGCCGGTGTCGGCGCGCTGCTGGAGCTGCGCATCAAGGAGGGGGTACTGTCACGACTTCCTCCGAATCTGCCGCCTCTCCTTGTTCAGGCAGGCTTCGGCGTTCGTCGTCACCGGCCTTCAAGCCTATGCCGCTCCTCATCTCATCATTCCATTTGTTTTATCTTGTCAATTACACACACCTGGTTCATATGGTTCCTCTCATCAGTACCTGTATAAGTGTTCCCTCTGCCCCCTTATCTTTGTGTGTGATTGTTTATTGTGGAGGATTGTGAAGCTCGGTGGAGGTCTGTGTATTTTGCATCGCTGGGATATTTCCCTGTATGCCTTGTATTTTCCAGTGCGCCTGGAAACACTGGAGTGTTTTGAGGCATTACTGCGTAACTCTGTATTTGCAGAATAAAGCCTGTTATTCTGTGATTTACCCTCCTGCGCCTGACTCCTTCGACATCACCTCATCACAATAATAAATCTGGAAAAAGTCAAGGGGTCTGAATACTTTCCGAATGCACTGTATAAATCACGGTGTCAAGCCATATGAACTAACATGTTGTAGAGCAATTACAAACACATAGGTTGTAATATGGCATTTTTTCCCCTGGCTTGGCTTCCCCAGTGTTTTTACCCACGCACCACTACTGCAAGGCATTAAAGAAATACTGCAAAAATTGTGGCAAAGCAATTCACTTTTTTTTAACGAAAACAAATACTTAAGTTTGGGGCAAATTCAGCAGAACACATCACTGAGTACCACACTCCATATTTTCAAGCATAGTGGTGGCTGCATCATGTTATGGGTATGCTTGTAATCCTTAAGGACTGGGGAGTTTTTCAGGATGTTGCTGCTTACCAAGAAGACAGTGAATGTTCCTGAGTGGCCGAGTTACAGTTTTGACTTAAATCTAGTTAAAAATCTATGACAAGACCTGCAAATGGTTGTCTAGTAACGATCAACAACCAATTTAACAGAACTTTGAAGAATTTTGAAAATAATAACGGGCAACTGTTGCACAATCCAGGTGTGGAAAGCTCATCGAGACTTACCCAGAAAGACTCACAGCTGTAATCGCTGCCAAAGATGCTTCTACAAAGTATTGACTCAGGGGTGTGAATACTAATGAAAGTGAGACATTTCTTTATTTCATTGTCAATACATTTGCTAACTTTGTCATTATGGGGTATTGTGTGTAGATGGGTGAGGATATTTTTTTTTTTAAGGAAGTCAATTTTGAATAAAGGCTGTAACACAACAGAATGCGGAATAAGAGTGGCGCAGTGGTCTAAGGCACTGCATCGCAGTGCTAGCTGTGCCACTAGAGATCCTGGTTCGAATCCAGGCTCTGACATAGCCGGCCGCGACCGGGAGACCCATGGGGCGGCGCACAATTGGCCCAGCGTCGTCCAGGGTAGGGGAGGGAATGGCCGGCAGGGATGTAGCTCAGTTGGTAGAGCATGGCGTTTGCAATGCCAGGGTTGTGGGTTCGATTCCCGCGGGGGGCCAGTATGAAAAATAAAAAAATTATGCATGCACTCACTAACTGTAAGTCGCTCTGGATAAGAGCGTCTGCTAAATGACTAAAATGTAAATAAGTCAAGGGGTATGAATACTTTCTGAAGGCGCTGTAACTTTCCAAGCACTGCTACCATTGGATACCGTTTGTTATTGCTACCTGTTACATCTACTGTTATGTCATGTTGCGTTACCTGTAAGATGTCTCCTGTGAGGTTCTTCAGGCCTTTGGGCTGCAGGATGGTCAGGTGGAGGAAGGTACATCCTTTCCTGTCCTTTATGTTCACGTTGGCACCTGAAGACACACAGACACACAGACAGACAGACAGACAGACAGACAGACAGACAGACAGACAGACAGACAGACAGACACACGCACACGCACACGCACACGCACACGCACACGGACACACACACACACACTCCACAACCTGAGTTCGTTCCAGAGATATGTTGCATTTGAATACGTTGATTGATTTAGTGTAACCGCTGACCTTTTGACAACAGAAGAGCCACAGTTCTCCATGCGCCACAGCTGGTAGCCAGCAACAGGGGAGAAAGACCCTTACAGTCTATGTAGTCGATGTCTGCACCCTGTCAACACAGATACAAGACAAACGGCACTCTATTCCTTATATGGTGCACTCATTTTTTTGGTAGGGAATAGGGTGCCATTTGGTCACACGGTATATCAGGATTCGGTAGCACATTATGTGAGACAGTTTATAGGGTATATTACTGTAGTGTGTTTACCCTTTGAAATGAGGTACTCCGCCAACTCTGATGTGTGTGTGTTTGTTTGTGTGTGTGTGTGTGTGCGTTTGTGCGTTCGTGTGTACTGTATTTACCTTTGAAATGAGGTACACCGCCAACTCTGATGTGTGTGTGTTTGTTTGTGTGTGTGTGTGTGTGCGTTCGTGCGTTCGTGTGTACTGTATTTACCTTTGAAATGAGGTACACCGCCAACTCTGATGTGTGTGTGTGTTTGTTTGTGTGTGTGTGCGTTCGTGTGTACTGTATTTACCTTTGAAATGAGGTACTCCGCCAACTCTGTGTGATCAAATATGGTTGCCCTGGAAAAAGAGAATAAACCACAGCTACAGCGCCTTCAGAAAGTATTCTCACCCCTTGACTTTTCCACATTTTGTTGTGTTGCCTACCTGCATTTTAAAAGGATTCAAATTATATATCTTTTTTTTCACTGGCCTACACACAATACCCCATAATGTCAAAGTGGAATTATGTTTGCTTTATTTTTTTTAAACAAATTAATATAAAATGAAAAGCTGAAATTAGTTGAGTCAATAAGTATTCAACCGCTTTGTTATGGCAAGCCTAAATACGTTCAGTAGTTAAAATGGGCTTAACAAGTCACATAATAAGTTGCATGGACTCACTCTCAACTGTGGGACCTTATATAGACAGGTGTGTGCCTTTCCAAATCATGTCCAATCAATTGAATTTACCACAGGTGGACTCCAATCAAGTTG
Organism: Coregonus sp. 'balchen'; assembly: GCA_902810595.1. NCBI lineage: Eukaryota > Metazoa > Chordata > Actinopteri > Salmoniformes > Salmonidae > Coregonus > Coregonus sp. 'balchen'. The sequence goes on from LR778259.1 coordinate 34,298,191, forward strand.
TAGAAACATCTCAAGGATGATCAATGGAAACAGGATGCACCTGAGCTCAATTTTGAGTCTAGGTAGTTCAGTTTTTTATTTTTAATACATTTGCAAAAAAAAATCTAAAAACCTGTTTTCACTTTTTCATTATGGGGTATTATGTGTAGATTGATGAGGCCATTTATTTTATTTAGTTAATTTTAGAGTAAGGCTGTAACATAAACAAAATGTGGAAAAACTGAAGGGGTCTGAATACTTTCTGAATGCACTGTATATCTCCATTTGTATTGCATTCCAAATGGCACCCTATTCCCGACATAGTGCGCTACATTGGAACAGAGCCCATATCATCCAAAACGGCAGCCTATAGAGCCCTATGGGCATTGGTCAAAAGTAGTGCACAATATAGCGAATGAAGCGGCTTCATCCTCTCAACTCCTTTCCTTGATCTGTAGTGATCTGTAGAACTAGACAGGTGACTGCCCAGGACACTAGCCTGGTAGAATTCCTTTCCTTGATCTGTAGTGATCTGTAGAACTAGACAGGTGACCTGTGCTCATATCATTTGTAGACTTCCATTTGACTAATTGTATTTATATTGTACGGACTACACTACAGAATTATCTGTTCATTAGATTGTTTCATTTGGATATGAAGTGAAGTCAGGATGCACCGATGAACGTCATGAAATAGGATAATGAGGTTTTGATTTTCCATCGACATCAGACAGCATTTGCTATGCATTCATAGCTGTTAGGCGTAGAATACAGTTTCAATAGCTAAATATAAAAATAAAAAAAAGCTGTTCCTTTTCCATTGTGTCAGGACTTAATCTCTACTGCTTCCTGTGCCAACACAAACCAGTCATGCCATGCTTTCCTAACCAAGCAGTAGAGCTTTTTTATATACGTACGGCATCGTTCCATTTTTATGAGGGTATAGTTATGATGTAGGTATTAGAAGGTGCAGCTAAGCCCTTAAACTCTTTACACAACACACACAGCTGTTGGATAGTTACCGTGGTTACTGGTCATAGAGACAAAGGGACTGGAAACACTACCAGGTCCTGCATCCTAAATGGTACCCTATAGGCTCTGGTCAAAAGTAGTGCACTATACAGGGAATAGGGTGCAATTTGGGACGCAGCCAAAGGTATAAGTCGTGAGGCCCTGTCTCTATCTATCTTTCTCTACAAATATTATTCAAGCTATTCACCACCCTTACGCTATGATTAATGGTTCCTTTTCAAACACAAGCTTTGTCACCAAGCAACCGTTACCCCCCCCCCGACTCCTGAACCACACCATAGAATAGAATGATGACATCGTATTAGGATGGATCAGTTCATGACTTTAATAAATGTAGCAACAAAATAACATTCAAAGGAATGAATGGATAAACAAAAGATTGAATGAATGGATGACTGAATTAATTAATTAATTAATTCATTAATGAATGGTTGAATGAATGAACAAATTAACGAACTAACGAACAAAGGAATTAATTTATGAAATAACAAATGAGTGAGTGAACAAACTCTCCCACCTGTGTAAAGGTGTCTGGCAGGCTCCATCGGGCAGGTTAATGATGCGGTCCATTCTGCTGTAGGAGGACAGCATCTGTTTAACAGCCTCTGTAGCTCCCTGGGAACAGGCAAAGTGCAGCGCTGTGGACCGGTCCACCTGGAGTACAGTACAATACACACAGTGAGAACACACACTCTCACACAAACACGCACGCACACACACACACACTCACACACAAACACGCATTCACACACACACTCACACACACACACACACGCACACACACACTCACACACACACGTACAAACACACACACACACACACACTCACACACGAACAAAAACACACACACACACACACACATACACACACACAGTGACCAGGGCTCTGGTCAAAAGTAGTGCACTATATAGGGAATAGGGTGCCATTCTCTGGTCTAAAGTAGTGCACTATATAGGGAATAGGGTGCCATTCTCTGGTCTAAAGTAGTGCACTATATAGGGAATAGGGTGCCATTTGGGACACACCCCTGGTGAGAGGGGGTAACGCAAGCCTGTCGCCCTTTCCTGCAGTCAAATGACCTAGTGGCCTCATGGGTGGAATGTTATTCATATTTTTCCATAATTAATAAAACATTTTTTTTTTCAAACTCTGAAAATCCTGTATTTCTATGTCAAACAATTGTGTTATATTTCAGTCTTCTGTGATGTATATAAAGTGTAATATTGGGATGCAATCTCAAAATGTAATACATTTCAACTCTGTATCTGACATGGTACAGATGTCTTCTTTTTTATAAGCCCATAACCCTTAACCAAAGTAGATTTGTTTAAGACTATTATTAAACACTTTGTGTGACCCTGATTTAGCCCACTGCAGTAAAAGGTTAAGGGGTTATGAGCATGAATGGCAGGAACAGAGCAGAGATCTCCCCACTCCACTCAGCTCCACACCACATATCATTCAGTACAGGAAGTGGAGGTCATTACAGGAAGTGGAGGTCATTACAGGAAGTGGAGGTCAATACAGGAAGTGGAGGTCAATACAGGAAGTGGAGGTCAATACAGGAAGTGGAGGTCAGTATAGGAAGTGGAGGTCAATACAGGAAGTGGAGGTCAATACAGGAAGTGGAGGTCAATACAGGAAGTGGAGGTCAGTACAGTAAGTGGTCATTACAGGAAGTGGAGGTCAATACAGGAAGTGGAGGTCATTACAGTAAGTGGTCATTACAGGAAGTGGAGGTCAATACAGGAAGTGGAGGTCATTACAGTAAGTGGTCATTACAGTACAGTAAATGGAGGTCAGTACGGTAAGTTGATGTCATTACAGTAAGTCGGGGTCATTACAGTAAGTAGAGGTCATTACAGTAAGTAGTCCCGTGTAGCTCAGTTGGTAGAGCATGGCGTTTGCAACGCCAGGGTTGTGGCTTCGATTCCCACGGGGGGCCAGTATGAAAAAATAAAATAATGTATGCACTCACTAACTGTAAGTCGCTCTGGATAAGAGTGTCTGCTAAATTACTAAAATGTAAAGTACAGGAAGTGGAGGTCAATACAGTAAGTGCCATTTGGGGAGCAATCTTACAGATGGTGGGATCACTCCCAGACTCTACTACACCAGTGGAGTGGGTGTACAGATTATAAATGATTATTTGCCTGGAAGATCCTGAAGAGATCTTTACTTAAGCGTGTGGTATTCCAGTGCAGTCCAATGAGCCCCTACCTGGAGTACAGTACAATACACACAGTGAGAACACACACTCTCACACAAACACGCACGCACACACACACTCACACACGAACAAAAACACACACACACATACACACACACAGTGACCAGGGCTCTGGTCAAAAGTAGTGCACTATATAGGGAATAGAGTGCCATTCTCTGGTCTAAAGTAGTGCACTATATAGGGAATAGGGTGTTATTTGGGACACACCCCTGGTGAGAGGGGGTAACGCAAGCCTGTCGCCCTTTCCTGCAGTCAAATTACCTAGTGGCCTCATGGGTGGAATGTTATTCATATTTTTCCATAATTAATAAAACATTTTTTTTTTCAAACTCTTAAAAACCTGTATTTCTATGTCAAACAATGTTGTTATATTTCAGTCTTCTGTGATGTATATAAAGTGTAATATTGGGATGCAATCTCAAAATGTAATACATTTCAACTCTATATCTGACATGGTACAGGTGTCTTCTTTTTTATAAGCCCATAACCCTTAACCAAAGTAGATTTGTTTAAGACTATTATTAAACACTTCGTGTGACCCTGATTTAGCCCACTGCAGTAAACGGTTAAGGGGTTATAAGCATGAATGGCAGGAACAGAGCAGAGATCTCCCCACTCCACTCTGCTCCAAACCACATACCATTCAGTACAGGAAGTGGAGGTCATTACAGGAAGTGGAGGTCATTACAGGAAGTGGAGGTCAGTACAGTAAGTGGAGGTCAATACAGGAAGTGGAGGTCATTACAGGAAGTGGAGGTCAGTACAGTAAGTGGAGGTCATTACAGGAAGTGGAGGTCAGTACAGTAAGTGGTCATTACAGGAAGTGGAGGTCAATACAGGAAGTGGAGGTCATTACAGTAAGTGGTCATTACAGGAAGTGGAGGTCAATACAGGAAGTGGAGGTCATTACAGTAAGTGGTCATTACAGTACAGTAAATGGAGGTCAGTACGGTAAGTTGATGTCATTACAGTAAGTCGGGGTCATTACAGTAAGTAGAGGTCATTACAGTAAGTAGTCCCGTGTAGCTCAGTTGGTAGAGCATGGCGTTTGCAACGCCAGGGTTGTGGCTTCGATTCCCACGGGGGGCCAGTATGAAAAAATAAAATAATGTATGCACTCACTAACTGTAAGTCGCTCTGGATAAGAGTGTCTGCTAAATTACTAAAATGTAAAGTACAGGAAGTGGAGGTCAATACAGTAAGTGCCATTTGGGGAGCAATCTTACAGATGATGGGATCACTCCCAGACTCTACTACACCAGTGGAGTGGGTGTACAGATTATAAATGATTATTTGCCTGGAAGATCCTGAAGAGATCTTTACTTAAGCGTGTGGTATTCCAGTAGAGTCCAATGAGCCCCTAATTTAAATGTATGAAAAAAGTAATTTCCTAGATTGGAGATACACAAAGTGAAACCTGATGTGATTGGCCGTGTGGTAGCTGGACATTGGAAAACGTTATAATAATTTACTGTGTTTAGATTTACTTACATCAGGCTACAGTATATTTATTCAAATAATAGTGGCTAAAACCATAGAATTACATACAGAAGAAATAGTGATTTGTAGGATTTCTGTTTCTGAACCAACCATATGATCCCTTCTGTTACCTGTTGCTGAACCAACCATATGATCCCTTCTGTTACCTGTTGCTGAACCAACCATATGATCCCTTCTGTTACCTGTTGCTGGTCAATCTTAGCTCCGTTCTGGATGCAGAACTTAATGACGTCCATGTTTCCTCCCCTGACCGCCATGTGGAGAGGACTGCTGCTCGACTTATCAAGGACGTTAATGTGTTCCTCTATGGAATGACCCATCTCCTCTCCTGGACAACACACAAACACAGGAGCATTCATCAGTGTGTGCCGGAATACATTATTTTATTTTATTTCGTAACCCAGCACCTGAAAGTCAGTGGATGTGTGTACACTGCATTTTAAACTAAACTCACACACAGAGGGTGCATCTCAATCTTAGGCGCTGTTGCGGCGACCGTATTATCGCCACACACCGGCAGTCATGAGTCATGATTGGAGTCTCCTGAGTGGCGCAGTGGTCTAAGGCACTGCATCGCAGTGCTAACTGTGCCACTAGAGATCCTGGTTCGAATCCAGGCTCTGTCGCAGCCGGCCGCGACCGGGAGACTCATGGGCGGCGCACAATTGGCCCAGCGTCGTCCAGGGTAGGGGAGGGAATGGCCGGCAGGGATGTAGCTCAGTTGATAGAGCATGGCGTTTGCAACGCCAGGGTTGTGGGTTCGATTCCCATGGGGGGCCAGTATAAAAAAATATATATATATATATGTATTCACTAACTGTAAGTCGCTCTGGATAAGAGCGTCTGCTAAATGACTAAAATGTAAATGAGTCAAATAACACTCTGGGAATCTCTGGGAATGCCTTGGTAGATCTCAACTCGCTAACGACCATCTGGTCGCTAATGGCCTGGTACTCTGGGCTCTGTTGTCCCTCTAACCATCGGGCATTTAGCAGATGCTTTTATCCAAAGCGACTTACAGTCATGTGTGCATACATTTTTGTGTATGGGTGGTCCCGGGGATCGAACCCACTACCCTGGCGTTACAAGCGCCGTGCTCTACCAGCTGAGCTATATAGAGGCCATGCCATCATGGAACGCTCTTCCACCGGAGGTTACTCAGGCAAAATGCAAGTTTAGCTTAAAAAAAAAAAGATAAAAAATAAACATCTTGTATCACAGCGCCTCTTACCTTTCTAAAGATCGAATTTAACTGTTACTGTACATAGGAATGTGAATATGTATAATATGAATAGTGTGTAAAGAGTATTGTTGTTGTCTCTTTGCTACGTACAACTCTTATTTATTATTATTATTATTATATTATCTTATTTTAATGTTTTATTTGTATTTAGTGTAATATCTTATGTTATCTATAACTGTTCTGTACTTTCATGTATTTGTACTGTTTTTTTTATGTGGACCCCAGGAAGAGTAGCTGCTGCATGTGCAGTAGCTATTGGGGAATCCTAATACACTCAAGTAAACTAGGTGAAAGGGGAGGTGACAAGGAGAGGAGAGCCACTTTAGACTCTTGAAGCCAGAAACTGCATGGAAAGCTGTTCTGGATGAATAACTGCGAGGAACCGGTAAATTATAATACATTATTTATATGAACAGCATTGCATGAAATGGAACTGTTAAATTATATGCTCAGGGCAGGGACAGACAGTCCATCTCAGTATTGAGTGCAGTTCACAATGCATGTAGACCTACAGTGGGGAGAACAAGTATTTGATACACTGCCAATTTTTCAGGGTTTCCTACTTACAAAGCATGTAGAGGTCTGTAATTTTTATCATAGGTACACTTCAACTGTGAGAGACGGAATCTAAAACAAAAATCCAGAAAATCACATTGTATGATTTTTAAGTGATTAATTTGCATTTTATTGCATGACATAGGTATTTGATCACCTACCAACCAGTAAGAATTCCGTCTCTCACAGACCTGTTAGTTTTTCTTTAAGAAGCCCTCCTGTTCTCCACTCATTACCTGTATTAACTGCACCTGTTTGAACTCGTTACCTGTATAAAAGACACCTGTCCACACACTCAATCAAACAGACTCCAACCTCTCCACAATGGCCAAGACCAGAGAGCTGTGTAAGGACATCAGGGATAAAATTGTAGACCTACACAAGGCTGGGATGGGCTACAGGACAATAGGCAAGCAGCTTGGTGAGAAGGCAACAACTGTTGGCGCAATTATTAGAAAATGGAAGAAGTTCAAGATGACGGTCAATCACACTCGGTCTGGGGCTCCATGCAAGATCTCATCTTGTGGGCCATCAATGATCATGAGTAAGGTGAGGGATCAGCCCAGAACTACACGGCAGGACCTGGTCAATGACCTGAAGAGAGCTGGGACCACAGTCTCAAAGAAAACCATTAGTAACACACTACGTCATCATGGATTAAAATCCTGCAGCGCACGCAAGGTCCCCCTGCTCAAGCCAGCGCATGTCCAGGCCCGTCTGAAGTTTGCCAATGACCATCTGGATGATCCAGAGGAGGAATGGGAGAAGGTCATGTGGTCTGATGAGACAAAAATAGAGCTTTTTGGTCTAAACTCCACTCGCCGTGTTTGAAGGAAGAAGAAGGATGAGTACAACCCCAAGAACACCATCCCAACCGTGAAGCATGAAGGTGGAAACATTTCCTTGGGGATGCTTTTCTGCAATGGGGACAGGACGACTGCGCCATATTGAGGGGAGGATGGATGGGGCCATGTATTTACATTTTACATTTTAGTCATTTAGCAGACGCTCTTATCCAGAGCGACTTACAGTTAGTGAATACATATTTTTTTTATACTGGCCCCCCGTGGGAAACGAACCCACAACCACCCTGGCGTTGCAAACGCCATGCTCTATCAACTGAGCTACATCCCTGCCGGCCATTCCCTCCCCTACCCTGGACGACGCTGGGCCAATTGTGCGCCGCCCATGAGTCTCCCGGTCGCGGCCGGCGGCGACAGAGCCTGGATTCGAACCAGGATCTCTAGTGGCACAGTTAGCACTGCGATGCAGTGCCTTAGACCACTGCGCCACTCAGGAACCACCATGTATCGCGAGATGTTGGCCAACAACCTCCTTCCGTCAGTAAGAGCATTGAAGATGGGTCGTGGCTGGTCTTCCAGCATGACAACGACCTGAAACACACAGCCAGGGCAACTAAGGAGTGGCTCCGTAAGAAGCATCTCAAGGTCCTGGAGTGGCCTAGCCAGTCTCCAGACCTGAACCCAATAGAAAATCTTTGGAGGGAGCTGAAAGTCCGTATTGCCCAGCGACAGCCCCGAAACCTGAAGGATCTGGAGAAGGTCTGTATGGAGGAGTGGGCCAAAATCCCTGCTGCAGTGTGGGTTATGGATAATAAGCTTCTAACTTATAGCCTCTGTATCTTGTGCATTACGCAAACACGTGTGGCCTCTGCGCTGGCCTCTGCGCTGGCCTCTGCGCTGGCCTCCCAGCTAGCCTCCCAGCTGGCCTCTACCATGCAGAAAAAACTAGAATAGAATAGCTTGCTGGACATAATTGTTTTTGTGTTTCTTATATCAATAGACTACTCGAAGAGGGACGCAAACTCATTTTAAATACAGCAGCCAATAGAACTCAGGGGTAGTTTGAAAGAAGAGGGAACGCGCGATGGCGGTAGGTAGGCCATAGCAGTTATTTATTCAGACCCATAACCATTCAATCTTTGTGAAGAGGAGTGAAAGCCTTCTGCATCAAATTCTAGTGCAATATCATTCAAGGATGTCATTAGAATAATTAAGATTAGGACAACGAAACGTATTTCATTTAACTGTTTACTGTGAGGAAAGAATGAAGCAACAATAGAGAGAGAGGAGGTAGGCTAATAACATTAGGGGAAATATTATGAAATGTATTTATGTGTCAGCCTACTAATTATACAAATAGGCCCTATTATATTTCAAAATTAAAATCTAATTCGCTAACCTATACTGGTAACTTTGTAGGCCGCATGTGCTGCACCAGAATCACATGTTCTCTTCTGCTTTATCATGGTTTGAACGAGGTGCGTAATTCCAGTCCATATAATACAGTATAATACAATACAGTACAGTAATACAGTTCACACTCCAAAAGATTAGCCTACTGGAGCTAGTTTCATTTATTTACCCAAGAGAGCATATAGCTAGCTACATCTATGGGCTCTTATATAGCTAGCTACATCTATGGGCTCTTATATAGCTAGCTACATCTATGGGCTTTATATAGCTAGCTACATCTATGGGCTCTCATATAGCTAGCTACATCTATGGGCTTTATATAGCTAGCTACATCTATGAGCTTTATATAGCTAGCTACATCTATGGGCTTTATATAGCTAGCTACATCTATGAGCTTTATATAGCTAGCTACATCTATGGCCTTTATATAGCTAACTACATCTATGGGCTTTTATATAGCTAGCTACATCTATGGGCTTTTATATAGCTAGCTACATCTATGGGCTTTTATATAGCTAGCTACATCTATGGGCTTTTATATAGCTAGCTACATCTATGGGCTTTTATATAGCTAGCTACATCTATGGGCTTTTATATAGCTAGCTACATCTAAGGGCTCTTATATAGCTAGCTACATCTATGGGCTTTATATAGCTAGCTACATCTATGGGCTTTATATAGCTAGCTACATCTAAGGGCTCTTATATATCTAGCTACATCTAAGGGCTCTTATATAGCTAGCTACATCTAAGGGCTCTCATATAGCTAGCTACATCTAAGGGCTCTTATATAGCTAGCTACATCTATGGGCTCTTAAAATGTATTTAATATATGGCTCATCAGGTTCAGGTAGCATCAGGTTTGAATTTGCATGCTAATTAAAGCTCTAATCAAATCCAGACATTTATAATTTTTAATGCTTTTGAATGACACTTCCGGTTTTGGCGGGAAATACAGGGGTTACCCGGTATGGGACCCTTGTAAAATACTGGAAAAATATTCCTAAGTGTCTTCCTGTCCTGTCCTTGGATCCTTCTCTTGCGTCAGTGCAGATGCCGGAGTGGAGAGGAGGACGCCATTTTAGACTGTTGAGGTCAGACACTGCTGTTCTGTTTATAGGAGATACACCGAGTTGAATTTCTAAGTTTTTAGGGTATATCCTGTTCAAGTTAACAACTCTGAACTGTGTTGTTTTTTTTCTTTCAGTGCAATGGAAACTAGGATGACAAGTGGACGAACATCTGAGTCTTCCAACTCAACTCATTTCCCCTTAGTCATGCCATCTGTGGAGATCTGGCTAGGCCTTGCCTAAATAATGTGAATGTCAGAATCTGACAACGACAGAACCTTCACAAATATTTAGCTGTTGGACTAAACACATCCAGTGTCCTGTTATGATGATGATTCAGCCGCAGACTCCCAGGTTGGGTAAACAGTGAGTCCGTGATGTGGTCTCTGGTTTTTGTGTGGCTCCTCGGATGAGCATTCTGACACAAAATGGCCGCAGTGTATCAGTCAGTGCAAGGAGGGACAACTTTGGATGGGGGTGTGGGCCACGAAAAAGTTCTGGGGCTGTTTTTCATGGTTCAGGCTAGGCCCTTTAGTTCCAGTGAAGGGAAATCTTAACGCTACAGCATACAATGACATTCTACACGATTCTGTGCTTCCAACTTTGTGGCAACAGTTTGGGGGAAGGCCCTTTCCTGTTTCAGCATGACAATCCCCCCGTTCACAAAGCAAGGTCCACACAGAAATGGTTTGTCGAGATTGGTGTGGAAGAACTTGACTGGCCTGCACAGAGCCTTGACCTTAACCCTACCGAACACCTTTGGGATGATTTGGAACGCCGACCAAATTGCCCAATAATAATACTTTATTTTTTTTGTTTCACCATAATAAAACTAGCCACATAGCAATTTTATGAAGTTGTCCTTAGCTAGCCCAGATAGGTTCCCAATCTCCCAACCTCATCACTAGCTACCAAGAAGCCATTTCATACTATCAATCAAGTTAGAGTAGTTAGCTTGTCTATCTATCTTAGTTGGCATGTCTGATGGCAAGTTTGGTAGACTTTAGAAAAGCAAGCAATTACTAAATGTACTGAATAAGACTCACATTCCTTTTTAATATTTTACCCAGATTGTAGCAGAGCTGCAGAGAAGCATATTTAGTTTCTATAAAAAAAAAAAGAACAACCAGTCAGGAGCAAGGAGGCCACGGCGCCCCTGAAATCTGATTGGCCATCCGGGTGGCCCCACCAGAAATGTTGAGATCTGATAGGTTGTCTCTGAATATGTTTATAATTTTGACCAAGACGCGCACCGACAGCGAGACTCATCCATTTCACCGAAACAGCGCCCCTCTGTCTTAGTATGTGTAGCCCATGTTTCTGATGCTGTCTGGCCAAAAATAGAATGACATGTCATATTCTTTTTGGCCAGACAGCATCAGATACATTTGCTACAGATAGTTAGACAGAGGGGGCGCTGTTTGCCTCGCTCGGATGCTTTCTCTGGCGAAATAGATTCAGCCTCTTGCGAGTTGAAGGAAAATTATGAAACACAGATAGACACGAATGAGAAATCATTTTATACCAGGGGTTGGAACCAAAATTATTTTCCAATTGCTACCATAATTTTTTTTCATTCCGTTCCACTTTTCCGACCTGCAAAATGAAGTTCTGACCAGGTCCGAACCCCAAAATAGTTCCGCTTTATATTGTTACTTACTGTGCCTTTTTAAACCTCTGAAACATTTTTTTTTTTTTATGTTTAGCTCAACATTAAATGACTTCATTAATCATGCAGTGTGAATAGAGCAGCTCAGTGTGTTGTTTATATGCGTGATGAAAAGACAAGTGTCGGGCACGAGATGCTGAACATTTTGCAGTTGGAGAGAGATCGCGAGAGGGTGGAGAAGGAGGCTTGGCTTGAAACACTAGGCATCTTGTGATGACATGCATCATCTGAATTAAGGTCCACAGAATTATACCTACGGAGGAGCGGCTTCTATGGAGAAACTTTCAATGTTTTTGAACTTCAGAGTTGGCCTACCGTTGGACCAGAGAAGTTAGCTAGCTAACAAGCTTGTGTGTGCAGAGCTGCACAAATTAAAAAACAGCTATGCTTCTGAGGGGGAGGGGCTACAGCTATGCTTCTGAGGGGGAGGGGCTACAGCTTTGCTTCGGAGGGGGAGGGGCAGGTAACCTACACGCACGCACACTGATAAAGATTTTCAGCCAACAGGCAGACGCTGGAAGAAGTTTCTGATTGACAGAGGAAGGGCTTAGCATTGGCGCTTTGTTGTGTTTTTGTGGGACTGGAAATAAATGTCCCGGAAGGTAAAATACCGTTATTAACCCATGCTTTTAAAATAACGGTTCTGTTCCGGAACAATATAGATCACTTTCGTTCCGGGTTCTGATTTTGTTCCTTGAAAAATGTCATTATTTTACGGTTTTCCGTTCTGTTCCCAAAACCGGTTCCAACCCCAGTTTTATACGTTTGTTTCCTTTTTTATTGTAAAATTTTTGGGGGAAGCCTAGCTTCCGTTGGCGTCCATAAATACACACCACTTTGAAGGCTGAATGCCATTACACTGATGGTGTTTGTAATACATGTCCGTTTCTATTCAAATGGCGGATGCACGGTGCACTTTTCGGATGCTGGACTTTTGGAGTAGAACAATTTTGTGCAGGTAAGCTATTTAGCCTACTTTTTGAAGTGATTTGTTTGACAATCAGATGAAAAAACATCATGACTTGTGTTCATGACATTAAAATGTACTACATTTTACAGTTAAATGTCATGTCTTTACTATAAAGCCCATAACAAATAACCTTATATTAATTCCTGACCTTGAACGCAAACAAGACTTTTGGTATTGATTTATGATTTATTAAAACATGGAAATACACCATACATAAGCTGAAGCATCATAATTATATTGAAAAAATCCGCCTTGCATCGATTCCAAATGTTATGGCCCCCCTACACTGGGTCAGTACCCCAAAATACTGTAAATAGATGTTCTATTGTGTTATTGACTGTATGTTTTTATTTATTCCATATGTAACTCTGTGTTGTTGTTTTTATCGCACTGCTTTGCTTTATCTTGGCCAGGTCGCAGTTGTAAATGAAAACTTGTTCTCAACTGGCCTACCTGGTTAAATAAAGGTTAAATAAAACAAATAAATTAAAATGTTCTGGACATGCCACTGGTCAGGAGGACACAGACAGCTCAAGAGGTATGCTTAGAAATGCTGAAAAATACACGTTTTTATATGGTCTAGTTTGCAGGAAAAAAGCTATTTCAGTTTATTGAGAAATTCTAAATTCTCCAAATTCCGAACGGGACCACCCCCAGCTATCCTCATGTACTTTGTGCCCCCTCAGACTTTTGGGGTAGTATGGCGCCCCTGGATACACAATCAGATGGTAACTATACAATAGTAATGGGGGAGGGGACACATAGTAGTAGACCTAATGAAAAACGCTTTATAGATACCATACTTTATGATTATTCTTACAGTAGACCCATAGAAAAGTAGAAAACTCATCATAAAGACTTACCAGCTTTGAGGATGACCTCCATGGCTTTCTTTGCACCTGCGAAGGCAGCTGCGTGGATGGCAAAGTGGCCTAGCTTGTTCTGACTACAGAGCCTCGCCCCGTGCTTCAGCTACACGACAGGGAAGCGGTACAGAGATGCGTTAGGGAAGATAGCATTGATAGTCTTGTCATACAGTTGTCAATCGTAGAACTGTCTCTTTCTCGAGAAAAGCTATTGACTTTTATTATCTGCTGGTAAAAAAAAATAAAAAATAAAGATTGGTTATTAGGAAAAATATCACGTCTATAAACAAAGCGGGCCATACTTGCTAACATTACAAAAAGTTTAACGGTCCAATGCAGCCATTTTTATCTCATTATCAAATCATTTCTGGGTAACAATTAAGTGCCTTACTTACAATTAAAATGGTTAAAAAAAATAAAAAAATAACAGGTTCTTAGCAAAAAGCCAGAGTTAGCTAGGACTGTTTGGGAGTGGTCTGAGTGGGGAGGGGAACATGAAAACTAGCTGTTATTGGCAGAGAGGTTTGGAACTCTCTTTCCTATTGGTCTATTAACTAATTTACCACCTGGTGATGTCACCAGGCAGGCAAAAACTCCATCCCACCAACAGCTCTTACACTAAAAAGGGCATTATCATCATTTTCACAATTTCAGAGAATTATTCCAACCTCATAGTATGGAAATATATATATATATATATATATATATATATATATATATATATATATATATATATATATATACATATACATATATATATACTGTATATAACGCAGGAAAATCACATTTTTGACTGCACTGGGCCTTTAAGTTTTAGTTCAAGTTTAAGCATCAGCCAATTAAAATCGTCAGCATAGTTGCACGTGATCAAAGGCTACATGTTAGCTGTTCCCATTACATAACCTGGCACATTTAGCCCTATGCTAACCTCACCAGGTGGCAGTGATTATTTTGACCAAGACGCGCACCGACAGCAAGACTCATCCATCTCACCGAAGAAACCATCAGAGCGAGTGAAACAGCGCCCCTCTGTCTTAGTATGTGTAGCCCATGTATCTGATACTGTCTGGCCAAAAATAGTATGACATGTCATATGTCACACACAAACACGAATAAAGGAATCATTTCCATTAACAAATTCCATATCAGCCTATCAAATTCAAGGTTTACTTCTATTCCCCTTCACTTGGTCAGTCTCAAGTTTAGGGTGCCCATATTGCATGATCATTGCATTCTTGACTAGGCTACTTACTAACGTAATGTATGGACAAATATTATTTTCGCATACACGACAAAGTCCCACGTTTCTGCCTATCCATTTCACACACATTCGTGTGCTTTGACAGCAATAGAGATGTAGGAGGATTATACAACATAGAAGTTACATCGTAAAAAAAAAAAAAAAAGGTGAAATACCTGTAATTTAACTGCAGAAGAGCACACTATGTGAACTGAGTCAATCTAGCACCCACAGAATACATGTTGTGGGTATTTAATTCTGCTACATTGACTCAGATCATACAGTCAGCGGCTGAGTTATACTGTCGGTGGCGTTGAAGGAGGTGAATGAGGTGAGGCTGGAGCAGAGGTGAGGTCACAGGTGAGTTCTAGTAGCCAATGTGATGTGATGTCATCACCCCGAGACTTATAATAATAATAATATTCCATTTAGCGGACGCTTTTATCCAAAGCGACTTACGGTCATGTGTGCATACATTTTTACGTATGGGTGGTCCCGGGGATCGAACCCACTACCCTGGCGTTACAAGCGCCGTGCTCTACCAATTGAGCTACAGACTTGAAGTAGTGTCTCCTCCATGACTATTTACTAAGAGAGTTTTAATCTCATTATTTTTTGTAGCTGTCTATTTACCACCAAAACTGACGCTGGCACTAAGACCAAATTCAACGAGCTGTATAAGGCCATAAGCAAAAAAAGAAAATGCTCATCCAAAGGCGGTGCTCCTAGTGGCTGGTGATTTTAATGCAAGAAATCTGTCTTACCTCATTTCTACCAGCATGTCACTTGTGCAACTAAAAGGTGAAAAAAACTCTAGATCACCTTTACTCCACATGCGTACAAAGCTCTCCCTTCATTTGGCAAATCTGACCATAACTTTATCCTCCTGATTCCTGCTTACAAGCAAAAACTCAAACAGGAAGTACCGGTGAAGTGCTCAATACAGAAGTGGTCTGATGATGCGGAAGCTAAGCAAAACTGCTCCAGCTCCTTCAAGTTGGATGGGTTCCGCTGGTGTACAGCAATCTTTAAGTCATACCCAAGATTCTCATTTGGATTGAGGTCTGGGCTTTGACTAGGCCATTCCGAGATATTTAAATGTTTCCCCTTAAACCACTCGAGTGTGGTTTTAGCAGTATGCTTAAGGTCATTGTCCTGCTGGAAGGTGAACCTCCGTTCCAGTCTCAAATCTCTGGAAGACTGAAACAGGTTTCCCTCAAGAATTTCCCTGTCTTTAGCGCCATCCATCATTCCTTCAATTCTGACCAGTTTCCCAGTCCCTGCCCTTGAAAAATATCCCCACAGCATGATGCTGTCACCACAATGTTTCACTGTGGGGATGGTGTTCTCGGGGTGATGAGAGGTGTTGGGTTTGCGCCAGACATTTTCCTTGATGGCCAAAAAGCTCAATTTTGGACAGATACTCCAATCTCCGCTGTGGAGCTTTGCAGCTCCTTCAGGGTTATCTTTGGTCTCTGTTGCCTCTCTGATTAATGCCCTCCTTGCCTGGTCCATGAGTTTTGGTGGGCTGCCCTCTCTTGGCATGTTTGTTGTGGTGCCATATTCTTTCAATTTTTTAATAATAGATTAAATGGTACTCAATGGGATGTTCAAAGTTTCTGATATTTTTTTATAACCCAACCCTGATCTGTACTTCTCCACAACTTTTTCCCTGAGCTGTTTGGAGAGCTCCTTGGTCTTCATGTTGCCGCTTGCTTGGTGGTGCCCCTTGCTTAGTGGTGTTGCAGACTCTGGGGCCTTTCAGAACATGTGTATACAGTTGAAGTCAGAAGTTTACATACACTTAGGTTGGAGTCATTAAAACTTGTTTTTCAACCACTCCACAAGTTTCTTGTTAACAAACTATAGTTTTGGCAACTTGTGCATGACACAAGTAATTTTTCCAACAATTGTTTACAGACAGATTATTTCACTTATAATTCACTGTATCACAATTCCAGTGGGTCAGAAGTTTATATACACTAAGGTGACTGTGACTTTCAACAGCTTGGAAAATTCCAGAAAATTATGTCATGGCTTTAGAAGCTTCTGATAGGCTAATTGACATCATTTGAGTCAATTGGAGGTGTACCTGTGGATGTATTTCAAGGCCTACCTTCAAACTCAGTGCCTCTTTGCTTGACATCATGGGAAAATCTAAAGAAATCCGCCAAGACCTCAGAAAAATAGATGGCATCATGAGGAAGGAAAATGATGTGGATATATTGAAGCAACATCTCAAAACATCAGTTAAAGCTTGGTCGCAAATGGGTCTTCCAAATGGACAACGACCCCAAGCATACATCCAATGTTGTGGCAAAATGACTTAAGGACAACCAAGTCAAGGTATTGGAGTGGTCATCACAAAGCCCTGACCTCAATCCTATAGAAAATGTGTGGGCAGAACTGAAAAAGTGTGTGCGAGCAAGGAGGCCTACAATCCTGACTCCGTTACACCAGCTCTGTCAGGAGGAATGGGCCAGAATTCACCCAACATATTTTGGGAAGCTTGTGGAAGGCTACCCGAAACGTTTGACCCAAGTTAAACAATTTAAAGGCAATGCTACCAAACACTAATTGAGTGTATGTAAACTTCTGACCCACTGGGAATGTGATGAAATAAATAAAAGCTGAAATAAATCATTCTCTCTACTATTATTCTGACATTTCACCTTCTTAAAATAAAGTGGTGATCCTAACTGACCTAAAACAGGTAATTTTTACTGGGATTAAATGTCAGGAATTGTGAAAAACAGAGTTTAAACGTATTTGGCTAAGGTGTATGTAAACTTCCGACTTCAACTGTATATACTGAGATCATGTGACAGATCATGTGACACTTAGATTGCACACAGGTGGACTTTATTTAACTAATTTTGTGACTTCTGAAGGTAATTGGTTGCACCAGATCTTATTTAGGGCTTCATAGCAAAGGGGATGAATACATATGCACGCACCACTTTTCCGTTATTTATTTTTTAGAATGTTTTGGAAGAAATTATGTTTTTCATTTCACTTCACCAATTTGGACTATTTTGTGTATGTCCATTACATGAAATCCAAATAAAAATCAGTTTAAATTACAGGTTGCAATGCAACAACATAGGAAAAACGCCAAGGAGGATGAATACTTTTGCAAGGCACTGTATCTACCTCAATTACCTCATATCCCTCCCTGCACATTGACTCAGTACTGGTACCCCCTGTATATAGCCAAGTTATCATGGACTCAGTACTGGTACCCCCTGTATATAGCCAAGTTATCATGGACTCAGTACTGGTACCCCCTGTATATAGCCAAGTTATCATGGACTCAGTACTGGTACCCCCTGTATATAGCCAAGTTATCATGGACTCAGTACTGGTACCCCCTGTATATAGCCAAGTTATCATGGACTCAGTACTGGTACCCCCTGTATATAGCCAAGTTATCATGGACTCAGTACTGGTACCCCCTGTATATAGCCAAGTTATCATGGACTCAGTACTGGTACCCCCTGTATTAGCCAAGTTATCATGGACTCAGCACTGGTACCCCCTGTATATAGCCAAGTTATCATGGACTCAGTACTGGTACCCCCTGTATATAGCCAAGTTATCATGGACTCAGTACTAGTACCCCCTGTATATAGCCATGTTATCATGGACTCAGTACTGGTACCCCCTGTATATAGCCATGTTATCATGGACTCAGTACTGGTACCCCCTGTATATAGCCAAGTTATCATGGACTCAGTACTGGTACCCCCTGTATATAGCCAATTTATCATGGACTCAGTACTGGTACCCCCTGTATATAGCCAAGTTATCATGGACTCAGTACTGATACCCCCTGTATATAGCCAAGTTATCATGGACTCAGTACTGGTACCCCCTGTATATAGCCAAGTTATCATGGACTCAGTACTGGTACCCCCTGTATATAGCCAAGTTATCATGGACTCAGTACTGGTACCCCCTGTATATAGCCAAGTTATCATGGACTCAGTACTGTTACCCCCTCTATATAGCCAAGTTATCATGGACTCAGTACTGGTACCCCCTGTATATAGCCAAGTTATCATGGACTCAGTACTGGTACCCCCTGTATATAGCCAAGTTATCATGGACTCAGTACTGGTACCCTCTGTATATAGCCAAGTTATCGTTACTCATTGTGTATTTATTATAACTTGTATTATTATGTGTTTTACTTTTCTATTATTTCTCAATTTTCTTTCTCTCTGCGTTGTTGGGAAGGGCCCGTAAGTAAGCATTTCACTGTTGTTTACGAAGCATGTGACAAATAAAATGTGATTGTATCAATATGTTTATATCGTAAGCATCTCAGCTGTGGGAAGATCTCCTCTTGCAATGTTGTGCCGATTTGCTTCATTCTGCGACACTCACTGTCCTACTTCTTCTTCTGTGGTTAGCATGGCTACAGGTGTCATTTGATTAGGGTTTGCGTCCCGGCCCAGTCAGCCACACAGGGATATTAGGGTTTGCGTCCCGGCCGGCCAGCCATACAGGGATGGAACTCATACATTACAGAGCTACTTTGCAGCCCTGTAAAAGTGACACTGTCACGGTTTCGGCCGAGGCTGCCTCTCTTCCTTGTTCGGGCAGGCTTCGGCGTTCGTTGTCTCCGGAATACTAGCTGCCACCGTTGTATGTTTCATGTTCGTTTGCTTTTGTCTGATTGTTTTCACACCTGTTATCATTTAGTGTCATTAGTGTCCTATTTAGTTCTCGTTGTGTTTGTCAGGTGTTGTGTGTTATTGTTTCGTGTACTGTCGTATTTGCTGGTCGTTTGACTATTTCGCTCGGTTGAGCTTACTACTCCACTGCGCTGGAGCGTATTTACGCACCTGTTTTCGTGCGCCTTTATTTTGGTCGCCTACGTGCGTCGTTCCGCCTTCGGGCGAGTTTTCCTGTTTGCCTTATTGGTAATTTTGACTAAAGTCTTTTGGATTATTGACTTCGGTGTCCTTGCGCTTGATTCCACCCATACACCCACCTACAGCCAACCTTGACAGAATAACACACCTAGTATGGAATCAGCAGGAGCCGCTGCAGCCCAGGCGACGCTGGAGGACAGGGTCCTCCAACAAGGCGACCAGATCCAGCAGATGGGGACCGCACTGCAGGAGGTGATCACTACCATCAGAGGCTGGGGAACGCCGCCACCACCACCCTCCCTGCCAGCACCATCGGCCAGTCAGCCCATTCCCGCACCGGAACCTCGAGGAGTCCGACTCTCGCTCCCGAGGGCTTACGATGGGACCGCGGCCGGGTGCCAGGGTTTCCTTCTCCAGGTGGAGCTGTACCTGGCCACCGTGCACCCGGCGCCCTCGGGACATGAGAGCGTGTCCGCCCTGATCTCCTGCCTGTCCGGGAGGGCGTTGGCATGGGCCAACGCGGAGTAGAGGAGGATCGACGCGGACACTATAACCTACGACGAGTTCTCCCGCCGCTTCAGGGCGGTGTTTGACCATCCCCCGGAGGGGAAAGCGGCGGGAGGGCGTCTGGTCTTCCTCCGGCAGGGGAGGAGGAGTGCCCAGGAGTTCGCTCTCGAATTTCGTACTCTAGCGGCGGATGCAGGGTGGAATGATCGGGCTCTCGTCGATCACTACAGATGTAGTCTACGAGAGGACGTCCGTCGGGAGCTGGCCTGTAGGGACACCAGCCTCACGTTCGACCAGTTGGTCGACATGTCCATCAGGCTGGATAACCTGCTAGCTACCCGCGGACGTCCCGAGGGGGGTCCGTCCATTTCACCCTCCAGCGCCTCCGGGCCGTGCCCCATGGAGCTCGGGGGCGCTGGCGCTAGAGAGAGGAGGGGTCGGCTTACTAGGGGGTCCATCCCCTGCACCAACTGTGGTCGGGGAGGACACACCGCGGCTAGGTGCTGGGGATGGCCTCCTAAGGGAGAGGACGACAGGTCCCGCACTGGGGATTCCTTCCAGGTGAGTAGGCGCCCCACTCACCCAGAGCTCTCTGCTACACATTTCTGTATGCCTGTGAGTTTTCCACAGGTAGCACCTCATTCCCAGCATAAGGCGCTGGTAGATTCAGGCGCGGCTGGGAATTTTATTGATAAGAAGTTTTGTTTAGCTTTAGGGATTCCCCTTCTTCCTGTTGATGTCCCTTTCCCCGTTCATGCCCTAGATAGCCGTCCGTTGGGGGCGGGCTTGATCAGGGAGGTCACTGCGCCACTTAGGATGTGTGCGCAGGGGGGTCATCATGAGATGATTCAGCTATTTCTGATTGCCTCTCCTGCGTATCCGGTGGTGCTGGGCCTGCCCTGGTTGAGTACCCATAACCCATCTATTTCGTGGCAGGAGAGGGCTCTGATGGAGTGGTCTGCCCAGTGTGTGGGTAGATGTTTAGGCGTTTCCGTAGGGGCTACCTCGGTGGAGAGTCCAAACCAGGTGCCCGCATTGCACGTTCCCCCTGAGTATGGGGATTTGGCTATTGCGTTTAGTAAGTCGAGGGCGACGCAGTTGCCGCCCCATAGGCAGGGAGATTGTGCGATAGACCTCCAGGCAGGAGCTGCGCTCCCGCGGAGTCATGTGTATCCTCTGTCTCAGGAGGAGAAGAAAGCTATGGAGACTTACATAGACGAATCTCTGAGACAAGGATACGTACGGCCTTCCACTTCCCCTGCGTCCTCGAGTTTCTTTTTTGTGAAGAAGAAGGATGGTGGTTTGCGCCCGTGCATCGATTACCGTGGTCTCAATCAGATCACGGTGAAGTATAGTTATCCACTCCCGCTGATTGCGACCATGACTGAGTCCTTGCATGGGGCGCGTTTCTTCACGAAATTAGATCTCAGGAGCGCGTACAACTTGGTGCGCATCAGGGAGGGCGATGAATGGAAGACAGCCTTTAGTACCACCTCGGGCCATTACGAGTATCTTGTCATGCCATACGGGTTGATGAACGCTCCGTCAGTTTTCCAATCATTCGTGGATGAGATCTTCAGGGACATGCAGGGGCAGGGGGTCGTTGTGTACATTGATGACATTCTCGTGTACTCGCCTACTCGTGTCGAGCATGTGGCCCTGGTGCGCAGAGTGTTGCGGAGGCTGGTGGAGCACGACCTGTATGTTAAGGCAGAGAAGTGTCTGTTTTTCCAGGAGTCGGTCTCCTTTTTGGGGTATCAGTTGTCTGCGTCAGGGGTGAAGATGGAGGTAGACCGTGTGTCGGCCGTGCGTAATTGGCAAACACCAACCACTGTGAAGGAGGTGCAGCAGTTTTTGGGGTTTGCGAATTACTACCGGAGGTTTATCCGGGGTTTTGGACAGGTGGCAGCTCCCATCACGTCTCTCTTGAAGGGGGGTCCGGTGTGTCTGCAGTGGTCGGCCGAGGCGGACAGGGCGTTTGGGAGGCTGAAGGACCTGTTTACCTCGGCTCCGGTGCTAGCGCATCCGGATCCCTCTTTACCATTTCAGGTAGAGGTTGACGCGTCTGAGGCCGGTATAGGAGCCGTGCTTTCACAACGGTCAGGCGCGCCACCTAAACTCCGCCCCTGTGCTTTTTATTCAAAAAAGCTCAGTCCGGCGGAGCGAAACTATGACGTAGGGGACAGGGAGCTGTTAGCCGTGGTACAGGCCCTAAAGGTGTGGAGGCACTGGCTTGAGGGGGCTCAACACCCTTTCCTCATTTTGACGGACCACCGTAACCTGGAGTACATCCGGGCAGCGAGGAGGCTAAACCCTCGGCAGGCTAGATGGAGTATGTTTTTGACCCGGTTTACGTTTAAGATCACGTACATCCCTGGGTCCCAGAACGGTAAGGCAGATGCGCTGTCTCGGCGGTATGACACGGAGGAGAGGTCCGTGGAGCCCACTCCCATACTGCCGGAGTCGTGTCTGGTGGCACCGGTAGTGTGGGAGGTCGATGCTGAGCTCGAGCGGGCGTTACGCACCGACCCTAGTCCGCCACAGTGCCCGGAGGGTCGGAAGTACGTTCCGCTCGAGGTTCGGGATCGATTGATCTATTGGGCTCACACGTCACCCTCCTCTGGACATCCGGGTATCGGCCGGACAGTGCACTGTCTTAGTGCCAAGTACTGGTGGCCCACGTTGGCAAGGGATGTGAGGGTTTATGTTTCCTCCTGCTCGGTGTGCGCCCAGTGTAAGGCGCCTAGACATCTGCCTAGGGGTAAGTTACTACCCCTGCCCGTGCCACAACGACCATGGTCCCACCTCTCGGTGGATTTCCTTACTGACCTTCCTCCGTCACAGGGGAATACCACTATACTGGTCGTTGTGGACCGGTTTTCTAAGGCCTGTCGTTTGCTCCCCATGCCGGGCCTTCCTACCGCCCTGCAAACTGCCGAAGCCTTATTCACGCATGTGTTCCGGCACTACGGGGTACCCGAGGATATTGTGTCTGATCGAGGTCCCCAATTTACCTCCAGAGTCTGGAGGGCCTTTATGGAGCGGTTGGGGGTCTCGGTGAGCCTCACCTCGGGTTACCACCCGGAGAGTAATGGGCAGGTGGAACGTGTAAACCAGGATGTGGGTAGGTTTCTAAGAACATACTGCCAGGACCGGCCGGAGGAGTGGGCAAGGTACGTTCCCTGGGCCGAAATGGCCCAGAATTCCCTACGCCATTCCTCCACTAACCTAACCCCTTTCCAATGTGTGTTAGGTTACCAGCCGGTTCTGTCACCCTGGCAGCAGAGCCAGATCGAGGCTCCTGCGGTGGATGAGTGGGCGAGGCGTTCGGAGGAGACATGGAACGCTGCACACGTCCACCTGCAGCGGGCCCTCCGACGTCATAAGGCGAGCGCCGATCTCCACCGCAGTGAGGGACCGGTGTACGCACCTGGTGATCGAGTCTGGCTCTCTACCAGAAACCTGCCCCTCCGCCTGCCCTGTCGGAAACTGGGTCGGCGGTTTGTAGGGCCATTTAAAGTCCTGGGAAGGTTGAACGAGGTGTGTTATAAATTACAGCTACCTGTTGAATATAAAAGTATTAACCCCTCGTTCCATGTGTCCCTTCTCAGGCCGGTGGTAGCTGTCCCACTCCAGGAAAGTGAGATCAGGGAGACTCCTCCGTCCCCATTGGACATCGAGGGGGCACCGGCGTACTCCGTGAGGTCCATCTTGGATTCGAGACGTCGGATGGGGGGTCTCCAGTATCTAGTGGAGTGGGAGGGGTACGGTCCGGAGGAGCTGTGCTGGGTGCCGAGGAGAGACATTTTGGACCCGTCTCTCCTGACGGAATTCCATCGTGGGCACCCGACGCACCCTGCTCCGCGTCCTCCGGGTCGTCCCCGAGGCCGGAGTCGGCGCACGTCTGGAGCCGCGCGTCAAGGGGGGGGTACTGTCACGGTTTCGGCCGAGGCTGCCTCTCTTCCTTGTTCGGGCAGGCTTCGGCGTTCGTTGTCTCCGGAATACTAGCTGCCACCGTTGTATGTTTCATGTTCGTTTGCTTTTGTCTGATTGTTTTCACACCTGTTATCATTTAGTGTCATTAGTGTCCTATTTAGTTCTCGTTGTGTTTGTCAGGTGTTGCGTGTTATTGTTTCGTGTACTGTCGTATTTGCTGGTCGTTTGACTATTTCGCTCGGTTGAGCTTACTACTCCACTGCGCTGGAGCGTATTTACGCACCTGTTTTCGTGCGCCTTTATTTTGGTCGCCTACGTGCGTCGTTCCGCCTTCGGGCGAGTTTTCCTGTTTGCCTTATTGGTAATTTTGACTAAAGTCTTTTGGATTATTGACTTCGGTGTCCTTGCGCTTGATTCCACCCATACACCCACCTACAGCCAACCTTGACAGACACTTCACTTTGGTCACTTTCCAGGGATTCTTCTCTTGCCTCCATAATCCGTGCTCTACACTTTTGGCTACGGTGGATGTGAGATTATTTATGGCCCCATCACGCTAGCTCTGTGGTTATTTGCCGTGATAGCCAAATGTAACACTAGATCTGTGGTTATTTGCTATGCTAGCCAAATGTAACACTAGATCTGTGGTTATTTGCTGTGCTAGCCAAATGTACCACTAGATCTGTGGTTATTTGCTATGCTAGCAAAATGTACCACTAGCTCTGTGGTTATTTGCTATGCTAGCCAAATGTAACGCCACAGGAACAAACGGATGATAAACAGGAAATAAATGTTGTCTAATGATTGTATTTAGTGGAACTGGTAACAACAAGTCAATATAACTTGTTCCGTTTATTGGTTGGATCAAGAAATACGAACTTGTCATTTTGTGCTGGCTAGCCAGCTAACTAGCTAGCTAGCTAGCAATTATGGTGTGCTGCAGCGCTGGATGTTTACTCGGGGAACCTCTTGGTTGCGAATGCAGATAGAATGTGTTTTTGACAGTTGAAAGGTCTATGAAACCTTTTGTATCCCCCTTGGGGCAGGGTTTCCATTTGAGGAAAACACGCTCCACTGGTGGTCCTCGAGTCAAGTAGCGTAGCGCATATGTGACAAAGTAGATGATTATCAAAATGTATATAAAACGTTGTACAAGTACGTGTAGCTTACACGTCTATGTCATACAGCCTATAGTAGCGACAACTATTTATGTAGCAGTGCCAGTAGCCTGTGTGTCTGCAATAGAGACTCCAATAAGAAGCACCTCATTAAAATATATTTAAGGTTTTAAGGGTTATTTTATCTTCACGACATGCTGACACAATAAATGTAATTCTACATTTCAAAGAAAAAAAAAAAAAACTGGGATTCAAACTTGCCGCAAACTGTGAAAACCATCAGGAGCCAGGCTCGCAATACTGAGGTAATCGTCCAGCTAAAAAAAATGATGCGCCGGTTGAGTAACTTTTGATTAGCAGACGGTGCTGTATGACTGCTGTTAAGAACGCGCTCATTGAAAAGTGTTCTATCGCGTCCAACTACGTAGACAAGTCTAATTTGCTGCTACATAATTTGAACCGGATATAATCACGGCCACCTGGTGAAGTTAGCATAGGGCTAAATGTGCCAAGGTTATGTAATGGGAAAAGCTAACAATTTTAATTGGCTGACGGTTAAACTTAAACTTTTTCTAATGTTCGCAAGTATGGCCCCAGCAAGTTTCAACTTGTAAAAATAATTATTTGTCATATTTACTATATATTTGTACATGTACAGCCACTTACAGTATGTCACTGTGAATACTCACCAGTATGGAGAGAGCCTCGGTGTTATTGATAGAGCAGGCTAACGTGACGGGAGTGTTGCCCAGATCTCCTTCTATGTTAGACTCTGTCTTATAGTGGGACAACAGGAGCTACACACACACACACACACACACACACACACACACACACACACACACACACACACACACACATAAATGAATAATGAAAACCTTATTAGATACAAATGAATTAATGAACAAATGAACAAATGAATAGATGGATTACATGTCAAGTCGCCAAGAGCAGCTGGGGAACAACAAGACAAAATCAGATAACGGAATAATGACGCCTTCTGTGACACATGAATACCTTTCCTTATCTCTCTCTGCTTCCTGCCACAGGGACAGCTGGTTTCCTTATCTCTCTCTGCTTCCTGCCACAGGGACAGCTGGTTTCCTTATCTCTCTCTGCTTCCTGCCACAGGGATAGCTGGTTTCCTTATCTCTCTCTGCTTCCTGCCACAGGGACAGCTGGTTTCCTTATCTCTCTCTGCTCTCCGCTTCCTGCCACAGGGGCAGCTGGTTTCCTTATCTCTCTCTGCTCTCTGCTTCCTGCCACAGGGACAGCTGGTTTCCTTATCTCTCTCTGCTCTCCGCTTCCTGCCACAGGGGCAGCTGGTTTCCTTATCTCTCTCTGCTCTCCGCTTCCTGCCACAGGGGCAGCTGGTTTCCTTATCTCTCTCTGCTCTCTGCTTCCTGCCACAGGGACAGCTGGTTTCCTTATCTCTCTCTGCTCTATGCTTCCTGCCACAGGGGCAGCTGGTGTTGTCCCCCCAGAACAGACAACAGAAAGGCTGACAAGATCCTAGAGTCAAGGGTTCTCAGGTTCAACAATCTTTAGCACCAGGCTTGGCTGTGGCTGAACTGTTTCTATTCAGGGTGCACCAGCCAGATGATCTAACCCTAGAGGGACTACATAATTTACACCCACTCTCAGTCACCCACGTCCATCCACACCTCTGGGACACAACTGACACTCAGTCACCCACGTCCATCCACACCTCTGGGACACAACTGACACTCAGTCACCCACGTCCATCCACACTTTTGGGACACAACTGACACTCAGTCACCCACGTCCATCCACACCTCTGGGACACAACTGACACTCAGTCACCCACGTCCATCCACACCTCTGGGACACAACTGACACTCAGTCACCCACGTCCATCCACACCTCTGGGACACAACTGACACTCAGTCACCCACGTCCATCCACACCTCTGGGACACAACTGACACTCAGTCACCCACATCCATCCACACCTCTGGGACACAACTGACACTCAGTCACCCACGTCCATCCACACCTCTGGGACACAACTGACACTCAGTCACCCACATCCATCCACACCTCTGGGACACAACTGACACTCAGTCACCCACGTCCATCCACACCTCTGGGACACAACTGACACTCAGTCACCCACGTCCATCCACACCTCTGGGACACAACTGACACTCAGTCACCCACGTCCATCCACACCTCTGGGACACAACTGACACTCAGTCACCCACGTCCATCCACACTTTTGGGACACAACTGACACTCAGTCACCCACGTCCATCCACACCTCTGGGACACAACTGACACTCAGTCACCCACGTCCATCCACACCTCTGGGACACAACTGACACTCAGTCACCCACGTCCATCCACACCTCTGGGACACAACTGACACTCAGTCACCCACGTCCATCCACACCTCTGGGACACAACTGACTCTTAGCTTAAGGGTGACCAGCTTCTGTTCAAGATGCCTTCCCACTGGTCTCTATGCAGGGTGATCCGATCGGTTTTCAAACCCTAGCTTCGTATATGAGCTCCTTGTGCTGAGGTGGGAGGGGCAATATCTGAGGTGGGAGGGGTGGCAATATCTGAGGTGGGAGGGGTGGCAATATCTGAGGTGGGAGGGGTGGCAATATCTGAGGTGGGAGGGGTGGCAATATCTGAGGTGGGAGGGGTGGCAATATCTGAGGTGGGAGGGGTGGCAATATCTGAGGTGGGAGGGGTGGCAATATCTGAGGTGGGAGGGGTGGCAATATCTGAGGTGGGAGGGGCAATATCTGAGGTGGGAGGGGCAATATCTGAGGTGTGTCCTTAAAAACATGCGCCAAAGTGGCAATTTCAGGCAGCGCTGGTGGGGATAAAGCGCTGGTGGGGATAAAGTGCTGGTGGGGATAAAGTGCTGGTGGGGATAAAGTGCTGGTGGGGATAAAGCGCTGGTGGGGATAAAGCGCTGGTGGGGATAAAGTGCTGGTGGGGATAAAGTGCTGGTGGGGATATTTAAAGACAGACTGAAAGCTGAGCCCATATCCACAAAGCATCTCAGAGTAGAAAATTGATCGTAAGTAGGGCTGTTGTGGTGACCGTGTTACCGCCACACGGGCAGTCATGTGACCGCAGTAAAATTCTCCTCTTACGCACTCTGGACATGCGTTGGTAGTATCCAACTGATAACGACCTTCAGGTCCTAATGGCCTGGTACTCAGGGCTCTATTGGCCCTCTAACCATCAGGTCCTAATGGCCTGGTACTCAGGGCTCTATTGTCCCTCTAACCATCAGGTCCTAATGGCCTGGTACTCAGGGCTCTATTGTCCCTCTAACCATCATGTCCTAATGGCCTGGTACTCAGGGCTCTATTGTCCCTCTAACCATCAGGTCCTAATGGCCTGGTACTCAGGGCTCTATTGGCCCTCTAACCATCAGGTCCTAATGGCCTGGTACTCAGGGCTCTATTGCCCCTCTAACCATCAGGTCGCTAATGACCAGGTACTCAGGGCTCTATTGTCCCTCTAACCACTCTGACATCAATGCAAATGCAATCAAAAATCACATCAAACACTTATCATCAAAACAGTATCGTGCTTTTAAAACTCACCTCGCTGTGATTGATCAATTTGAAGAAAGAGAGTTCAACAACAGGTTGAAACTGAGTGTAAAATATGGTCTTTGTGGATGTTGTTTCAAAGTCTAACACAATGAAATGTACAGCACTTTCTAAGGTGATTATTAATTAAAAAACACTAATGCATATGCATAGGCCTATATATGAGCCTAAGCCAGAGACAAAATAACCTGAAATAAAAAAATGATGGTGCCGTTATGCAATACATAGTCTACTGCATATTATGCAATGCAGAAAAAAACATCAAACAAAACTGATTTACATCATTGCACCCTGGTCTCATAGACTAGACGTAACATAGTAAATGTAAATCTGGAACATCAAATTAGCATGATATGTTACGTTTGGTACGGTTCCATAAGACAGATGGTTACTTAAGGCCACAACTGTATTAGAAAAATGCAGCGAATCAGTGGTTCCTGCGCCTTATGCAATTGCTTTGGAGTTGCTAAAATCATGTTTGGATATTTCTATATGATCACTCAATAAATAATCTAGACAGTATCTATTGTCAAAATTCCGCTTTTAACAACCATCGTAATTGGTAAAAAAAAAAAAAAAAAAAAAGGTAATGCATGCCAACATATTAGCCAATAACTAAGAGTAGGTAAAGTGATGGTGTCAGATGAAATTATATCAAAAGGTTTTACCATTGAAACATTTTATGTACAGTCACATTCACTGTGGTTGTCTGAAGCAACGCAGGCTAGAGGGTTCACAGCTGGCGATGCCTCATCGCGACTGGTTATTCCCCAATTTACAACAATGTCAATAAACATCAGCACTATCTTTCCTTTACGGAACCTGAAACTGTCCTGATTACCAGCTGAGATATACTTTTATGAGTTGATTTTACTCCTGGCTCAGAGTTTGTCTGAGCAGTGTATTTAACATCATCCTAAAACCTACTCTGAGCTGGGAGTTTTTGTTGTTGTCTTGAAACAGGTTTTAAAAGGATTTCTAAGACATTTTCAGAGATGCTTTGTGGATATGGGCCCTGGTCATATGGTGCTTTCAAGACAACTGGGAACTCTGAAAAATACTAGGTCAAATCATGACGTCAGTGATCTTCAGGTCGGAAAGCTCTAGAAAGAGGCCCGGGTTGGAATTTCGAATTGGATGACCATTCAAAACTATTTTTCCCAGTCGGAGCTCGTTTTTTCCCCGAGTTCCCAGTTGTCTTGAACGCACTGAAGTGGGAAGTCAGAGATTTCCAAGTTCCCAGTTCTGAGTTCCCACTTGTTTGTTTTGAACATTATGCCTTGTTTACATCTTGACGTATTTCATCACGGAGGTGTAGTGTTTGTAAAGCAAAGATGGAGGACAGACTGTTTTGCTTAGCTACTTTTTCCTCAATTTCTTTCTCTAACTTTATAGCAAAGGCTAGGTTGAAGATATCATTGTAGCTATCGACCTCCATCTAATAATTATCATCAAAAACAAACATCATTATCATCACAATAAACTTAAATGGGAGGCAACAGCCAATGTGTATCATTTAACATTACTATTAAAATCAGTGGCGTGTATTCATGGATGCAAAGGGAAGCCAGGCTTCCTCCAAAAAAAATGTCCCCCCCAAAAATAAAAACACATACAAATAATGGTCATTTCGTCGCTCTGTATTTCATACATTTCCTTCAATTTGCAAGAGGCTGAATGTGTCTCACCGGGGAAAGCATCCGAGTGAACGAAACAGCGCCCCCCCTCTGTCTCAGTATGTGTAGCCCATCTGTTTGATTCAATAACAGCCAATCAGCGTTGAGCTAAACTGAGTGAGCGCAACTGTGAATGGTCGTGGTGCACCAATAAAAAGTGTCAAGGGAAGGCAATTTTGGATTTTGGATTCACTGCCATCATATTACATCAGAAGCCAAATGTCATTGACAGACATTTTTTTTGAATTGTTGCATCTCGTTGTGTCATTGTCCTCCGGTGGCTAGCTAGCTAGCTAAAATGGCAATAGGGATTTGGACTTGGCCCCTGGCATGCACGCACACACAGACGCACACACAGACGCACACACGCACACACAGACACACAGACGCACACACACACAGACACACACACACACACACAGACACACACACACACACAGACACAAACACACACTCACACACACTCACACACACTCAGACACACACACACACACACACAGACACAAACACACACTCACACACACTCACACACACTCAGACACACACACACACACACACACACACACACACACACACACACACACACACACACACACACACACACACACACACACACACAGACACACAGAGACACAAACACACACTCACACACACTCACACACACTCACACACACTCAGACACACACACACACACACACACACACACACACACACACACACACACACACACACACACACACACTCACACACACACACACACTCACACACAGAGCAATCAGTAGGCTACCAAGGACAGCCACATCACATTCCGCTAACGTTGATTGGACTAAATCATTTCTGGTATCTTTCACTTATCACTGTATTAGACTAAGCATGGCTGATTAGATGATGTTGAAATGTTGAAGTTGAAATGGTGCTGGAATAATGGAGGCAGCTCCTGTTTTTCTTTGCGACTTGCAGTAACTCTCCGTGGTTCTAAATCAGTAGTTGTTTAGTATTCCGAAAATGTGTCCAACAACCAGATGTAGGAGAGACCCAAGGCTGTTCAGGACAAGAGAGGGGTTACAGGGGGGAGCTAAGGGTCACAGTGTCTCACCTCAACCAGGTGGTTGTGTGAGAGACACAAGACACAAGGGCAGGTACAGTATGGGTCGTGGTAAAGCAATATGGGTCGTGGTAAAGCAGTATGGGCCGTAGTAAAGCAGTATGGGCCGTGGTAAAGCAGTATGGGTCGTGGTAAAGCAGTATGGGCCGTAGTAAAGCAGTATGGGCCGTGGTAAAGCAGTAGGGTTTTGGTTGGGGTCGGTAAGGGCCAAGTAAGGCTCACGGTGTCTCACCTCAACCAGGTGGTTGTGATGGTGGCTGACCGCCAGGTGTAGCGGAGACATCAGGGCCTTGTTGAGGACGTTGGGTTCGGCCCCCAGCTCTAACAGAGCCCTGCAGCTCTCTGATTGGTTCCTCTCCACAGCCCAGTGCAGCGGCATAGACCCCTCGTCATCGTACAGGTTCCCCTCTGGGGAGAGAAGACAGAGGAAGGACGTCATCGGATAAACAGACACACACAAACACACACGCACAATGACCGTGCACACACAAACTCACACGCACAATGACCGTGCACACACACACAAACACACACAATGACCGTGCACACACACACAAACACACACAATGACCGTGCACACACACACAAACACACACAATGACCGTGCACACACACAAACACACACAATGACCGTGCACACACAAACAAACACACACAATGACCGTGCACACACAAACACACACGCACAATGACCGTGCACACACAAACACACACAAACAATGACCGTGCACACACAAACACACACACACAATGACCGTGCACACACAAACACACACGTACAATGACCGTGCACACACAAACACACACGCACAATGACCGTGCACACACAAACACGCACGTACAATGACCGTGCACACACAAACACACACTCACAATGACCGTGCACACACAAACACGCACGTACAATGACCGTGCACACACAAACACGCACGTACAATGACCGTGCACACACAAACACACACACACACACACACACACACACACACACACACACACACACACACACACACACACACACACACACGCACAAAAAAAAGTAAGCAGAGGAAAAGGATACGCAATATTAAAAAAATACAAAATCTAAAAGAACTCATTTGAACAACCATGTTATAGGGTGAATCCTATGGGCCCTGGTCAAAAGTAGTGCACTATATAGGGAACAGGGTGTCATTTGGGATGTAGACCTCTGGAATGACTTGGCGCTGAGCGGGAGCCTCACCACCTCTGTGTGTGTTGCTGCAGATGAACCTGATAACAGGGAT
Organism: Coregonus sp. 'balchen'; assembly: GCA_902810595.1. Lineage (NCBI taxonomy): Eukaryota > Metazoa > Chordata > Actinopteri > Salmoniformes > Salmonidae > Coregonus > Coregonus sp. 'balchen'. Next base: position 34,330,841 of record LR778259.1, read on the forward strand.
GTTTCCTGCACCAGCAGCGTGGTGGAGCAGGGAGGCACCGGAGTCATCCTGTTCCCTCAGTACCGCTGGGTTCCTCCTCACCAACGCCTCCAGCTGGGGAACGTCGCCCCCCCGGGCCAACTGGACATAGGGGACGGATGGGGACAGAGGTAAGGAAAGGGTTAATCCCATTTCCCTTTCAGTCAATTAAACTGAAAACATTTGTAAATATTGTATGACATCACATTGTATGTTTCTGCACGTCTACCAATCAGATCCTAACCCCTCGTATAGACAGGCATTGAGGACAACAGGATATTGGAATGGAAAAGTTCAGTTTCCTTCCTGAATAGGCAGTGAACCCTGGAAAATACTGAGTAAAGCAAAACAGCAGAATAAAGAGATAACATAACCAACGTGGCCCGACCTTGTTCTGGGTCATGGGGGGGGTGTGGCCTGTGTATTCATGTTTAGTGAGGCTTGAGGGGATGGGGTTAAACTGTAGATGACCAATTATGTACAAACAGAGGTGATAGGGTTGTAGATGACGTATTATGTACAACCATTTCTGTTCTGTAAATGTTTAGAAACAGTGCCATCCTACTTTATCCCCTCACCCTCCCACTCCCTTAACCTCCCCCTCCCCTCCTCTCCCACTCCCCCCCTCCTCTCCCCTTTTGCGACCCTTGACAAGCCAAAGATACATTTCATATTTTAAATTGTCATTTAAATTAACAATAAACTTGTACTAACCTCAAACAGGTCAATAGACGCCAGCGTGATGTCTGTTTTTGCAGTGAGTTGGTGAGATCTTGTTGCGTCATCATCAATCACACACTTATAGGAACTGTTCTGCCGTGCCGCTTCCTTGGTGAGCTGCATGGGGGACCCTTTTAGAGGTTGCACAATCCAATGGCAGAAACAATCACTGAATGGAAGAAGGATAGAGTGACGTCAGCAACACACACACACATGTACGCACACCCAGGATAACACACATACACACACTCCTCCAGTAAGATTACCCTGCAACAGATTCCATAACAGACCTTAAAAGATCCCAAAGTAATCCCCATAAAAATACACATTTCCCTCACACACAAAATATGTACTTTTTTGTGAAAGAAACAGCTTTTGTTGACAGCTTTTGTCCTGTGTTGACCCTTTAAGCCGGAATGAGGAAGAATGCCCTCTAAGTCTCAATATGGGATGTGAATTGAAGGGATTGCTGGGACTTGCCCTTTGAAGACAGAGGGCATCTGGGTCCATGGATGTTAAAGCTCCTCTGTTGAGGAAAGCAATTATGTTTTCCTCAGCTGAGGGGCAGCTTGCTGTGTGTGACTGTATGTCCCATGTGTCCCTGTAATTGTGCTGGGGTGAGGAGGGGTGATGTGGGGAGGAGTAGGGGTGAGGAGAGGGTGAGGAGGTTGATGTGGGGAGGAGAGGGGTGAGGGGGAGGGTGAGGAGGGTTGATGTGGGGAAGAGGGGGTGAGGGAGGGTGAGGGAGGGGTGAGTGGAGAGGGGGGTGGAGGGGAGGTGATGGGGGAAGAGGGTGAGGGGAGGTGAGGAGTGTGAGAGGGTGCAGGTAGGTGCATGGTGGGGAAGAGAGGGGGGGGGTGCTTTGGGGGGGGGGGGAGGGTGAGGCTGTGGGGGGCGGGGCGGGCTGGGGAGGTGCTGGGGGGGGATGGAGAGGGGGGTGTGAGGGGTTCGGTACTCTATGTGGGGGTGTGTTGGAGGAGGAGGGTGGAGGAGGGGGTGCTGGAGGTGAGGTGAGAGGGAGGTGGGAGAGGGGAGGTGAGGTGAGGAGGGGAGGTGAGGAGAGAGGGGAGGTGAGGTGAGGAGGGGGTGGTGAGGAGAGAGGCCTTGTATTATCTCCTTGAATGTAATCCAAGGACCAAGCTACTCTACTGGATTATATTGGTGAAGACTGGAGAGAGAGGCTGGCTGTTACCTCAGTCCTGGGTCGTGTTTACAAGAAAAGGAAAACAGAAATGAGCATTAACAAGTTCAGGTGCTAGCTAGCTAGCTAGGTATTTTTAACTCGTCCAGGACATTCTCCTTGATGCCATTAACAAGTTCAGGTGCTAGCTAGGTATTTTTAACTCTTCCAGGACATTGTCCTTGATGCCATTAAGAAGTTCAGGTGCTAGCTAGCTAGCTAGCTAGGTATTTTTAACTCGTCCAGGACATGCTCCTTGATACCATTAACAAGTTCAGGTGCTAGCTAGTGTAGTGTATTAAAGATTATGACTTGGCTAATGTTTTCAAGTGGAACCTGAGAGGATGTTTTTATTTAGTTTCAGAGGGAGTTGGTTTTAGGATGACGCCCCATAGAGGACAGGGAGTGTGTGTTGTAGACAGGGGATTGGACAGTAGAGGGAGCCACCCATATTTTGGGAAAATTATAAGTACTGGGTTTAAACAAAGAAGGGCAGAGCGGCCATTGCAATTTGGGAAACACTGCTCTCCGGGTGATCATGACATCTGTAAACTTATGCTGAAATCTTGTGATATGAATAAAACTTATGATCAAAGTTCAGTATAAGCGGACTCCTTTGTTACAGCATAATTAGCAACATTGACTCGACACTACACTAGCTAGCTAGGTATGTTTAACTCTTCCAGGACATTGTCCTTGATGCCATTAACAAGTTCAGGTGCTAGCTAGCTACGTATTTTTAACTCTTCCAGGACATTCTCCTTCATGCCTGGTTCACATTACCTCATGTAGAAAACAGAAACGGAAAGGACAGTTTATCATTGAACAAGTTAAGGGATGTATTCACTAGGAACCAAATGGAAGCAAATGGGCCCAATCGGAAAGGGGCTTGCTGAATTTGTCTAATAGAAACTCATAGAAAAAAACGCCTTCTGTTGCATAACGTTTTTGCGATGGTTTGCTACGGTGTGCACTAATGATAATGACCCTTGGTGGTACCACTTTCGTGTCAGTGTTTCTTCCTGGCTCTTTTCCGTGTTCTGTTTGGTGCCTAAAGAACATGACAGTGTTCTGGAAAGTTCTGGAAGTTAATAGTATGTAGTCATGGAGGCAGATGTGTTACTGTTTTTATCCAACACATTAAAATAACCTCAAACAACTATTCAGCATTACGTGACAATCCCACACTAACGTTTGTAGTATCTGTTGGAATTATGTGATGATAACATGCCCATATTCTTGATGTATAAGGTAAGGCTGTATGGACAGCCTGAGGGGAGCCTTTGTGTTTTCCAGTGAAGCCATAATGCGTGCATCAATGCCCTGGAGTTTGAAATCTACAAAAGGTTTGTGTCCCAAATAGCACCCTATGCCCTATACACTGAGTGCACAAACAATGAAGAACACCTTCCTAATATTGAGTTGCAATTATTCTTTAACCTGTCTCCTCCCCTTCATCTACACTGATTAACAAGGGATATCGATAAGGGATCAAAGCTTTCACCTGGATTCACCTGTTCAGTCTATGTCATGGAAAGAGCAGGTGTTCTTAATGTTTTGTACACTCAATGGATAGTGCACTACTTTTGACCAGAGTCCTATGGAACTTCAATTGCGTCCCAAATGGCACCCTATTTCCTATAGGGCGCTGGTCAAAAGTAGTGCACTATGTAGGGAATAGGGTGCCATTTGGGGGACACAGTCGAGTGCTCCATCCCTCCCTAATTGATGGGGATACATATTGGACTTGGCCTCTCTATGGTCGTAGCTATCCGTTTAATTCTCTCTCCTGGCTTCAGTTCTCTTCAGATTAGAGAAGTATTGGCTTGATTTATGCGTATAGAAGTATGAAATAGGATTGTCCTCGGGCAAGTGCACTGCCATGGAGCCGTATTAAAATAGCACGTTTCTGACTAAGTGTCTACGAGAGGTGAACTACTGAGTGTGAACTTGGATTCAATCAGAGGTGTTGAAAGAGTAAATATATTGTAGTCGTCGTTGGCTGTTTCTCTGCTTCCTGCACTGAGCTGAAATGGGTTACAGAAGGTTCCAGGGTTGGGGTCAATACCATTTCAATTCCTGTCAATACAGGAAGTACACTGAAATTTCAATTCCAATTATTATTAATGCATTTAATGGGGAACATTTGGAATCGAAAGTGGAATTGGAATTTTGTTTACTTTCAACGCATAGCATTCCGTTCCAGCCATTTCAATGAGCCTAGCCTCCTATACATCCCCCCACCAGCCTCCTCTGATATACTTAATTGGTTTCCACCACTGCTTTAACCTGTTAAATGGAATGTCAAAATGTAGATTTCCTCCTAAATAGACATACCAAAAAGTAATTATTTATCATGAGAGGACCATGAACAATACCTGCTGTAGTAATGCTTATACTGACAGAAAGATTACAATCTCACCTTTTTGGTCAAAATAGTTATAAATTGCTGAGGTGTAGTCAATTTTTTGAGAACAAAAGCTGAAGTACACAGTACAAATATGATAAAACTATAAATGAATACATATATACAGTGGGGGAAAAAAGTATTTAGTCAGCCACCAATTGTGCAAGTTCTCCCACTTAAAAAGATGAGAGAGGCCTGTAATTGTCATCATAGGTACACGTCACCTATGACAGACACAATGAGAAAAAAAAAAACAGAAAATCACATTGTAGGATTTTGCAAATTATGGTGGAAAAAAAGTATTTGGTCAATAACAAATGTTTCTCAATACTTTGTTATATACCCTTTGTTGCCAATGACGCAGTTCAAACGTTTTCTGTAAGTCTTCACAAGGTTTTCACACACTGTTGCTGGTATTTTGGCCCATTCCTCCATGCAGATCTCCTCTAGAGCAGTGATGTTTTGGGGCTGTTGCTGGGCAACACGGACTTTCAACTCCCTCCAAAGATTTTCTATGGGGTTGAGATCTGGAGACTGGCTAGGCCACTCCAGGACCTTGAAATGCTTCTTACGAAGCCACTCCTTCGTTGCCCGGGCGGTGTGTTTGGGATCATTGTCATGCTGAAAGACCCAGCTACGTTTCATCTTCAATGCCCTTGCTGATGGAAGGAGGTTTTCACTCAAAATCTCACGATACATGGCCCCATTCATTCTTTCCTTTACACGGATCAGTCGTCCTGGTCCCTTTGCAGAAAAACAGCCCCAAAGCATGATGTTTCCACCCCCATGCTTCACAGTAGGTATGGTGTTCTTTGGATGCAACTCAGCAATCGTTGTCCTCCAAACACGACGAGTTGAGTTTTCACCAAAAAGTTATATTTTGGTTTCATCTGACCATATGACATTCTCCCAATCCTCTTTTGGATCATCCAAATGCACTCTAGCAATCTTCAGACGGGCCTGGACATGTACTGGCTTAAGCAGGGGGACACGTCTGGCACTACAGGATTTGAGTCCCTGGCGGCGTAGTGTGTTACTGATGGTAGGCTTTGTTACTTTGGTCCCAGTTCTCTGCAGGTCATTCACTAGGTCCCCCCGTGTGGTTCTGGGATTTTTGCTCACCGTTCTTGTGATCATTTTGACCCCACGGGGTGAGATCTTGCATGGAGCCCCAGATCGAGGGAGATTATTAGTGGTCTTGTATGTCTTCCATTTCCTAATAATTGCTCCCACAGTTGATTTCTTCAAACCAAGCTGCTTACCTATTGCAGATTCAGTCTTCCCAGCCTGGTGCAGGTCTACAATTTTGTTTCTGGTGTCCTTTGACAGCTCTTTAGTCTTGGCCATAGTGGAGTTTGGAGTGTGACTGTTTGAGGTTGTGGACAGGTGTCTTTTATACTGATAACAAGTTCAAACAGGTGCCATTAATACAGGTAACGAGTGGAGGACAGAGGAGCCTCTTAAAGAAGAAGTTACAGGTCTGTGAGAGCCAGAAATCTTGCTTGTTTGTAGGTGACCAAATACTTATTTTCCACCATAATTTGCAAATAAATTCATAAAAAATCCTAGAATGTGATTTTCTGGATTTTTTTTCATCAATTTGTCTGTTATAGTTGACGTGTACCTATGATGAAAATTACAGTCCTCTCTCATTATATATACACTAGCAGTCAAAAGTTTGGACACACCTACTCATTCAAGGGTTTTTCTTTATTTTTTAAATATTTTTTTTTATTAGAATAATAGTGAAGACATCAAAACAGTGAAATAACACATATGGAATCATGTAGTAACCAAAAAAGTGTTAAACAAATTAACATATATTTTATATTTGAGATTCTTCAAATCACCACTCTTTGACTTGATGACAGCTTTGCACACTCTTGGCATTCTCTCAACCAGCTTCATGAGGTAGTCACCTGGAATGCATTTCAATTAACAGGTACGCCTTCTTAAAAGGTAATTTGTGGAATTTCTTTCCTTCTTAATGTGTTTTGTTGTGACAAGGTAGGGGGGGGAGGTATACAGAAGAAATCCCTATTTATTAAAAGATCAAGTCCATATTATGGCAAGAACAGCTCAAATAAGCAAAGAAAAACGACAGTCCTTCATTACTTTAAGACATGAAGGTCAGTCAATCCGGAACATTTCAAGAACTTTAAAAATGTCTTCAAATGCAGTCGCAATAACCATCAAGCGCTGTGATGAAACTGTCTCTCATGAGGACTGCCACAGGAATGGAAGACCCAGAGTTACCTCTGCTGCAGAGGATAAGTTCATTAGAGTTACCAGCCTCAGAAATTGGAGCCCAAATAAATGCTTCACAGAGTTCAAGTAACAGACACATCTCAACATCAACTGTTAAGAGGAGACTGTGTGAATCAGGCCTTCATGGTTAAATTGCTGCAAAGAAACCACTACTAAAGGACACTAATAATAAGAAGAGACCTGCTTGGGCCATGAAACACGAGCAATGAACATTAGACCGGTGGAACTGTGTCCTTTGGTCTGGAGTCCAAATTGGAGATTTTTGGTGTCTTTGTGAGACGCGGTGAGGGATGAGTCGAACCGCAGAGTGAAGGAAAAGAAGCCAACAAGTGCTCAGCATATGTGGGAACTCCTTCAAGACTGTTGAAAAAGCATTCCAGGTGAAGCTGGTTGAGAGAATACCAAGAGAGTGCAAAGCTGTCATCAAGGCAAAGGGTGGCTATTTGAAGAATCTCAAATATAAAATATATTTTAATTTGTTCAACACTTGTTTGGTTACTACACGATTCCATATGTGTTATTTCATAGTTTTGATGTCTTCACTATTGTTCTACAATGTAAAACATAGTTAAACTAAAGAAAAACCCTTGAATGAGTAGTTGTGTCCAAACTTTTGACTGGTAGGGTATACAGTTGAAGTCGGATGTTTACAAACACCTTAGCCAAATACATTTAAACTCAGTTTTTCACAATTCCTGACAATCAATCCTAGTAAAAAATCACCACTTTATGTGAAATGTCAGAATAATAGTAGAGAGAATTATTAAATATGTCTTCTGCACTTGCGTCCCAAATGGCACCCTATTCCCTATATAGTGCACTAGAACCCTATGGGCCCTGTTGAAAAGTAGTGTACCAAAGGGAATAGGGTGTGATTTGGGAGTCGGCCTGCCAAACTATTGCTTATATAATAGAACACAGAAGTGTGTTTCCAATAAAACAATGAGTTACACCGACCACAGTCATCTACATAGAAACCTACAGGTCAGTGATCCAAATGGCACCATGTTCCCTATAAAGTTGAAGTCGTAAGTTTACATACACCTTAGCCAAATACATTTAAACTCTGTTTTTCACAATTCCTGACATTTAATCCTATTAAAAATTCCCTGTCTTAGGTCAGTTAGGATCACCACTTTATTTTAAGAATGTGAAATGTCAGAATAATAGTAGAGAGAATTATTTATTTCAGCTTTTATTTATTTCATCACATTCCCAGTGGGTCAGAAGTTTACATACACTCAATTAGTATTTGGTAGCATTGCCTTTCAATTGTTTAACTTGGGTCAAATGTTTCGGGTAGCCTTCCACAAGCTTCCCACAATAAGTTGGGTGAATTTTGGCCCATTCCTCCTGACAGAGCTGGTGCAACTGAGTCAGGTTTGTAGGCCTCCTTGCTCGCACACGCTTTTTCAGTTCTGCCCACACATTTTCTATAGGATTGAGGTCAGGGCTTTGTGATGGCCACTCCAATACCTTGACTTTGTTGTCCTTAAGCCATTTTGCCACAACTTTGGAAGTATGCTTGGGGTCATTGTCCATTTGGAAGACCCATTTGCGACCAAGCTTTAACTTCCTGACTGATGTCTTGAGATGTTGCTTCAATATATCCACATCATTTTCCTTCCTCATGATGCCATCTATTTTGTGAAGTGCACCAGTCCCTCCTGCAGCAAGGCACCCCCACAGCATGATGCTGCTACCCCCGTGCTTCACGGTTGGGATGGTGTTCTTCGGCTTGCAAGTAACCCCCTTTTTCCTCCAAACATAACGATGGTCATTACGTCCAAACAGTTCTATTTTTGATTCATCAGACCAGAGGACATTTCTCCAAAAAGTACAATCTTTGTCCCCATGTGCAGTTGCAAACAGTAGTCTGGCTTTTTTTATGGCAGTTTTGGAGCAGTTACTTCTTCCTTGCTGAGTTGCCTTTCAGGTTATGTCGATATAGTACTCGTTTTACTGTGGATATAGACACTTTTGTACCTGTTTCCTCCAGGATCTTCACAAGGTCCTTTGCTGTTGTTCTGGGATTGATTTGCACTTTTCGCACCAAAGTACAGAATGCGTCTCCTTCCTGAGCGGTATGACAGCTGCGTGGTCCCATGGTGTTTATAATTACGTACTATTGTTTGTACAGATGAACGTGGTGCCTTCAGGCGTTTGGAAATTGCTCCCAAGGATGAACCAGACTAGTGGAGGTCTACAATGTTTTTTCTGATGTCTTGGCAGATTTCTTTTGATTTTCCCATGATGTCAAGCAAAGAGGCACTGAGTTTGAAGGTAGGCCTTGAAATACATCCACAGGTACACCTCCAATTGACTCAAATGATGTCAATTAGCCTATCAGAAGCTTCTAAAGCCATGACATCATTTTCTGGAATTTTCCAAGCAGTTTAAAGGCACAGTCAACTTAGTGTATGTAAACTTCTGACCCACTGGAATTGTGATACAGTGAATTATAAGTTAAATAATCTGTCTGTAAACAATTGTTGGAAAAATTACTTGTGTCATGCACAAAGTAGATGTCCTAACCAACTTGCCAAAACTTTAGTTTGTTAACAAGAAATGTGTAAAGTGGTTGAAAAACAAGTTTTAATGACTCCAACCTAAGTGTATGTAAACTTCCGACTTCAACTGTATATATGTTTTTATTCAACAAAAGTGGGGGAAAAGGGCTTGAATTATTGAAATGCTTTCTACACTGAACAAAACTATAAATGCAACATGAAGCAATTCAGAAGATTTTACTGAGTTACAGTTCATATAAGAAAATCAGTCAATTCAAAATAAATTCCTTAGGCCCAAATGTATGGATATCACTTGATTGGGAATACAGATATGTATCTGTTGGTCACAGATACCCCCCCCCCCCACCCCCCCAGTTTGTGCAGAAATACTTCGGTTGTGCAAACCAACATTTTTATCAGCTGTCCGGGTGGCTGGTTTCAGACGGTCCCACAGGTGAAGAAGCCGGATGTGGAGGTCCTGGGCTGACGTGGTTACACATGGTCTGCGGTTGTGAGGCCAGTTGGACATAATGCCAAATTCTATAAAATGACGTTGTAGGCGGCTTATGGTAGAGAAATTAACATTACATTCTCCGACAACAGCTCTGGTGGACATTCCTGCAGTCAGCATGTCAATTGTACGCTTCCTCAAAACTTGAGACATCTGTGGCATTGTGTTGTGTGACAAAACTGCACATTTTAGATTGGCCTTTTATTGTCCACAGCAAAAGGTGCATCTGTGTAATGATCATGCTGTTTAATCAGCTTCATGATATACCACACCTGTCAGGTGGATGGATTATCTTGGCAAAGGAGAAATGCTCACTAACAGTGATGTAAACAAATATGTGCACCAATTTAAGGGAGGGTTGTTGTTTTTTTCCTTTGGGGAGTGTGGTTTTTATTTGGCACAGGGGAGGGTAGTGTGTTTTTATTGGGCACAGGGAAGGGTAGTGTGTTTTTATTGGGCACAGGGAAGGGTAATGTGTTTTTATTGGGCACAGGGGAGGGGTAGTGTGTTTTTATTGGGCACAGGGGAGGGTAGTGTGTTTTTATTGGGCACAGGGAAGGGTAGTGTGTTTTTATTGGGCACAGGGAAGGGTAGTGTGTTTTTATTGGGCACAGGGAAGGGTAGTGTGTTTTTATTGGCCACAGGGAAGGGTAGTGTGTTTTTATTGGGCACAGGGAAGGGTAATGTGTTTTTATTGGGCACAGGGGAGGGGGTAGTGTGTTTTTATTGGGCACAGGGGAGGGTAGTGTGTTTTTATTGGGCACAGAGAAGGGTAGTGTGTTTTTATTGGGCACAGGGAAGGGTAGTGTGTTTTTATTGGGCACAGGGGAGGGTAGTGTGTTTTTATTGGGCACAGGGAAGGGTAGTGTGTTTTTATTGGCCACAGGGAAGGGTAGTGTGTTTTTATTGGGCACAGGGAAGGGTAGTGTGTTTTTATTGGGCACAGGGAAGGGTAGTGTGTTTTTATTGGGCACAGGGGAGGGTAGTGTGTTTTTATTGGGCACAGGGAAGGGTAGTGTGTTTTTATTGGGCACAGGGGAGGGTAGTGTGTTTTTATTGGGCACAGGGAAGGGTAGTGTGTTTTTATTGGGCACAGGGAAGGGTAGTGTGTTTTTATTGGGCACAGGGAAGGGTAGTGTGTTTTTATTGGGCACAGGGAAGGGTAGTGTGTTTTTATTGGGCACAGGGAAGGGTAGTGTGTTTTTATTGGGCACAGGGAAGGGTAGTGTGTTTTTATTGGGCACAGGGAAGGGTAATGTGTTTTTATTGGGCACAGGGGAGGGGTAGTGTGTTTTTATTGGGCACAGGGGAGGGTAGTGTGTTTTTATTGGGCACAGGGAAGGGTAGTGTGTTTTTATTGGGCACAGGGGAGGGTAGTGTGTTTTTATTGGGCACAGGGAAGGGTAGTGTGTTTTTATTGGGCACAGGGAAGGGTAGTGTGTTTTTATTGGGCACAGGGAAGGGTAGTGTGTTTTTATTGGGCACAGGGAAGGGTAGTGTATTTTTATTGGGCACAGGGAAGGGTAGTGTGTTTTTTCCATAGTTTACATTTGCCCTTTTGCAGGTTTTACTATATAATTTATAACATCCTAGACAAATGTCCTCCCCTATATCAATTGAGACATGGATTGTGTATGTGTGACATTCAGAGGGTGATTGGGCAAGACAAAATATTGAAGTGCCTTTGAACGGAGTATGGTAGCAGGTAACAGGCGCACCGGTTTGAGTGTGTCAAGAACTGCAACTCTGCTGCGTTTTTCACGCTCAACAGTTTTCCGTGTGTATCAAGAATGGTCCACTACCCAAAGGACATCCAGCCAACGGCAGGCAGTGGTCGAAAACGGGTAATTGATGAACAAGGACAAAGGACGCTGACACGAATTGTACAGCGCAACAGACAGGCTACAGTTAGTCAACTGACAGTCCAGTAGAGCAATGGTGCCCAAAGACCCACAAAATGAATGCACAACTCGTCGTAACTGGGGAGCCAATGAACTTACAGAGTTCCACTTCTTTCAGCAAAAAAACAAGAAATCGCGGATGCAGTGGGAAGAAACACTGGACACTGGAGAATTTTGAAAACATTGCCTGGTCTGATGAATCCCGGGTTCCTGCTGATTCATGCGGATGGGAGGACTAGGGTATGGAGAAAACCACGTGAGGACATGCACCCATCATGCCGCGTGTCAACATCGCAGGCTGGTGGTGGTGGTGGTGTGATGGAGTGATGGGTGTGTTTTCATGGCACACAATGGTCCCTTCATAAAGGTGGAGCAACGTTTGAATGCCACAGGATATCTGAACATCATTGCCAAGCAGGTGTATCCCTGCATGGCATCAGTGTTTCTATCTGCAAATTATTTTTTTCAGCAGGATAATGCCCCATGCCACAAGGCTAGGATTGTCCAGGAATGGTTCCACGAACATGACAGTGAATTCAGCTTACTGCAGTGGCCTGCCCAGTCACCAGATCTCAATCCAATTGAGCATCTGTGTGACGAGATGGAACGAGCGATTCAGAGTAGAGATTCACTACCAGCCAACTTGACACAACTGTAAGAAGCATTGGAGTCAACATGGGCCAGCATACCTGTGGATCGCTTTCAACACTTTGTAGAGTCAATGCCCAGATGAATTGAGGCTGTTCTGAGGGCAAAAGGGGGTACAAGTCAATGTTAGGAAGGTGTTCTTAATT
>LR778259.1:34348149-34404378 GCA_902810595.1 Coregonus sp. 'balchen'
CAGAGACATCCCGTTCAAGCCTAGGTTCAAATAGTATTCAAAACCTTTCAAACACTTTCAGCGTCTGTTCTAGTCTGCCTGGAGTGCCAGGTGGGCGGGGTTTGCACTGCTTGTGACTACTCTATTAGTTCCACTGTGCCAGGCAAACTCAATCAAACCCAGATAAAAGTATTTCAAATTATTTTAAATAGTATTTGAACCCAGGCTTGATCCCATTACAATAGCTCCTAGATGCCTCAAACTCAACTTTTCATTGTTCCCCTGTACTCAGAGACTGATTTAGACCTGGGACACCAGGTGTGTGCAATTAATGATCAGGTAGAAGAGATAAGTAGCAAGCTCTGGACCTTGTGGGGTCAGAGTTCAATAACCCTAGTCCTAGAGGGTCAGAGATACACAGTAGATTGAGTGGAGTACAGTGGAATGGAATGGCGTCAAACACAAGGAAACCATGGAAACCATGGAAACCATGGAAACCATGTGTCTGATGCATTTGAAACCATTCCACTATTCTGCTCCAGACATTACCCTAAGTCCGTCCTCCCCGATTATGGGGCCACTAACCTCCTGTGGTAGAGTAAGAGCAAGCCCCCGAGAGAGTAAGGGTGCAACCCAAATCACACTCTATTCCATAGTGCACTACTTTTGATAGGTCTCTGGTCACAAGTAGTGCACTGTATAGGGAATAGGGTGTCATTTGGGATGCAGTTTGGTTTCTCTCCCTCTGACCCAATCACACCAACCCAATGTGTAATTGGCTAAGCATCTTCTCACCCCTTCTAGAATGTTGCAGTCATACAATGGCCTTGAGTTTTGTGTTTTTACATTTATTCCTGTGATAACCAGCACCTTATTTTATTGGCCTTTATATTCTGTTTTTACCATATATAAAGCAGCCAGTGGTTAGCTAGCTAGCTACATGGCCAGTGTTGTATATAACACAGTCAGCTAGCTATCTACACGGCCAGTGTTGTATATAACACAGTCAGCTAGCTATCTACACGGCCAGTGTTGTATATAACACAGTCAGCTAGCTATCTACACGGCCAGTGTTGTATATAACACTGTCAGCTAGCTAGCTACACGGCCAGTGTTGTATATAACACAGTCAGCTAGCTATCTACACGGCCAGTGTTGTATATAACACAGTCAGCTAGCTATCTACACGGCCAGTGTTGTATATAACACAGTCAGCTAGCTATCTACACGGCCAGTGTTGTATATAACACAGTCAGCTAGCTATCTACACGGCCAGTGTTGTATATAACACAGTCAGCTAGCTATCTACACGGCCAGTGTTGTATATAACACTGTCAGCTAGCTAGCTACACGGCCAGTGTTGTATATAACACAGCCAGCTAGCTATCTACACGGCCAGTGTTGTATATAACACAGTCAGCTAGCTAGCTACACGGCCAGTGTTGTATATAACACTGTCAGCTAGCTAGCTACACGGCCAGTGTTGTATATAACACAGTCAGCTAGCTATCTACACGGCCAGTGTTGTATATAACACAGTCAGCTAGCTATCTACACGGCCAGTGTTGTATATAACACAGTCAGCTAGCTATCTACACGGCCAGTGTTGTATATAACACAGTCAGCTAGCTAGCTACACGGCCAGTGTTGTATATAACACAGTCAGCTAGCTATCTACACGGCCAGTGTTGTATATAACACAGTCAGCTAGCTATCTACACGGCCAGTGTTGTATATAACACAGCCAGCTAGCTATCTACACGGCCAGTGTTGTATATAACACAGTCAGCTAGCTATCTACACGGCCAGTGTTGTATATAACACAGTCAGCTAGCTATCTACACGGCCAGTGTTGTATATAACACAGTCAGCTAGCTATCTACACGGCCAGTGTTGTATATAACACAGTCAGCTAGCTATCTACACGGCCAGTGTTGTATATAACACAGTCAGCTAGCTAGCTACACGGCCAGTGTTGTATATAACACAGTCAGCTAGCTATCTACTCGGCCAGTGTTGTATATAACACAGTCAGCTAGCTATCTACACGGCCAGTGTTGTATATAACACAGTCAGCTAGCTATCTACACGGCCAGTGTTGTATGTAACACAGTCAGCTAGCTATCTACACGGCCAGTGTTGTATGTAACACAGTCAGCTAGCTATCTACACGGCCAGTGTTGTATATAACACAGTCAGCTAGCTAGCTACACGGCCAGTGTTGTATATAACACAGCCAGCTAGCTATCTACACGGCCAGTGTTGTATGTAACACAGTCAGCTAGCTATCTACACGGCCAGTGTTGTATGTAACACAGTCAGCTAGCTATCTACACGGCCAGTGTTGTATATAACACAGTCAGCTAGCTAGCTACACGGCCAGTGTTGTATATAACACAGCCAGCTAGCTATCTACACGGCCAGTGTTGTATATAACACAGTCAGCTAGCTATCTACACGGCCAGTGTTGTATATAACACTGTCAGCTAGCTATCTACACGGCCAGTGTTGTATATAACACAGTCAGCTAGCTAGCTACACGGCCAGTGTTGTATATAACACAGTCAGCTAGCTATCTACACGGCCAGTGTTGTATATAACACAGTCAGCTAGCTAGCTACACGGCCAGTGTTGTATATAACACAGTCAGCTAGCTAGCTACACGGCCAGTATTGTATATAACACAGTCAGCTAGCTATCTACACGGCCAGTGTTGTATATAACACAGTCAGCTAGCTATCTACACGGCCAGTGTTGTATATAACACAGCCAGCTAGCTATCTACACGGCCAGTGTTGTATATAACACAGTCAGCTAGCTATCTACACGGCCAGTGTTGTATATAACACAGTCAGCTAGCTATCTACACGGCCAGTGTTGTATATAACACAGCCAGCTAGCTATCTACACGGCCAGTGTTGTATATAACACAGCCAGCTAGCTATCTACACGGCCAGTGTTGTATATAACACAGTCAGCTAGCTATCTACACGGCCAGTGTTGTATATAACACAGTCAGCTAGCTATCTACACGGCCAGTGTTGTATATAACAGTCAGCTAGCTATCTACACAGCCAGTGTTGTATATAACACAGTCAGCTAGCTATCTACACGGCCAGTGTTGTATATAACACAGTCAGCTAGCTATCTACACGGCCAGTGTTGTATATAACACAGTCAGCTAGCTATCTACACGGCCAGTGTTGTATATAACACAGTCAGCTAGCTAGCTACATGGCCAGTGTTGTATATAACACAGCCAGCTAGCTATCTACACGGCCAGTGTTGTATATAACACAGCCAGCTAGCTATCTACACGGCCAGTGTTGTATGTAACACAGTCAGCTAGCTATCTACACGGCCAGTGTTGTATATAACACAGTCAGCTAGCTATCTACACGGCCAGTGTTGTATATAACACAGTCAGCTAGCTAGCTACACGGCCAGTGTTGTATATAACACAGCCAGCTAGCTATCTACACGGCCAGTGTTGTATATAACACAGTCAGCTAGCTATCTACACGGCCAGTGTTGTATATAACACTGTCAGCTAGCTATCTACACGGCCAGTGTTGTATATAACACAGTCAGCTAGCTAGCTACATGGCCAGTGTTGTATATAACACAGTCAGCTAGCTATCTCCACGGCCAGTGTTGTATATAACACAGTCAGCTAGCTATCTACACGGCCAGTGTTGTATATAACACAGTCAGCTAGCTAGCTACACGGCCAGTATTGTATATAACACAGTCAGCTAGCTATCTACACGGCCAGTGTTGTATATAACACAGTCAGCTAGCTATCTACACGGCCAGTGTTGTATATAACACAGCCAGCTAGCTATCTACACGGCCAGTGTTGTATATAACACAGTCAGCTAGCTATCTACACGGCCAGTGTTGTATATAACACAGTCAGCTAGCTATCTACACGGCCAGTGTTGTATATAACAGTCAGCTAGCTATCTACACAGCCAGTGTTGTATATAACACAGTCAGCTAGCTATCTACACGGCCAGTGTTGTATATAACACAGTCAGCTATCTATCTACACGGCCAGTGTTGTATATAACACAGTCAGCTAGCTATCTACACGGCCAGTGTTGTATATAACACAGTCAGCTAGCTAGCTACACGGCCAGTGTTGTATATAACACAGTCAGCTAGCTAGCTACACGGCCAGTGTTGTATATAACACAGTAAGCTAGCTATCTACACGGCCAGTGTTGTATGTAACACAGTCAGCTAGCTATCTACACGGCCAGTGTTGTATATAACACAGTCAGCTAGCTATCTACACGGCCAGTGTTGTATGTAACACAGTCAGCTAGCTATCTACACGGCCAGTGTTGTATATAACACAGTCAGCTAGCTATCTACACGGCCAGTGTTGTATATAACACAGTCAGCTAGCTATCTACACGGCCAGTGTTGTATATAACACAGCCAGCTAGCTATCTACACGGCCAGTGTTGTATATAACACAGTCAGCTAGCTATCTACACGGCCAGTGTTGTATATAACACAGCCAGCTAGCTATCTACACGGCCAGTGTTGTATATAACACAGTCAGCTAGCTATCTACACGGCCAGTGTTGTATGTAACACAGTCAGCTAGCTATCTACACGGCCAGTGTTGTATATAACACTGTCAGCTAGCTAGCTACACGGCCAGTGTTGTATATAACACAGCCAAATAGCTATCTACACGGCCAGTGTTGTATATAACACAGTCAGCTAGCTATCTACACGGCCAGTGTTGTATATAACACAGTCATCTAGCTATCTACACGGCCAGTGTTGTATATAACACAGTCAGCTAGCTATCTACACGGCCAGTGTTGTATATAACACAGTCAGCTAGCTATCTACACGGCCAGTGTTGTATATAACACAGTCAGCTAGCTATCTACACGGCCAGTGTTGTATATAACACAGTCAGCTAGCTATCTACACAGCCAGTGTTGCATTATAAAGCAAGACAGTGGTTAGCTAGCAATAGCTACAAAATGGGATGAATATGACCTCCTCCCCTCCATGTTGATGGTAGATGGGATTAGAGAATATTCCTCTCGGGAATAAGAGAGGGATGGAATTAAAATTGCTGGGCATCTACTGTTTATCAGGTGAGATTATCAGATAAAGTACTGTATTTTACTAGTGATTAAATTGTATTAACAAGGCAAAGGGAAGCATCTGAGATTGTGGATTTGTTTGTTTATAACTGTATGACTCTGGCTGTACTGTTCATTGTTTATGTTGAGATTGCAGGTGTATTTATAGAAGCTTCTTGATTAATATAAAACATTTTCATTACGTTTATGTATGATGTAAACAGGTATCTGAGAAGTACTTAGATGAAAAACGACTGTAGCAGTTTGACTTGCTATGAATGCGTTAGTTCAAAGGCTTGTCCGCCTGTAAACCCACAAATACCCCCTCCACAAAAAAACGTCAACATTTACATTACACAGCAGTCATTTCAACCATCAATTAACTTATATTGTATAAAATTCACGGTACTGTATATGTATCACAAGCACATGCTTTAGACTAGACGCTAAATCCATTGAGGTGTCATGGGATGCATTCCAAAATGGCACCCTATCCCCTATATACTCATATGGGACCTGATCAAAAGTAGTGCACTACAGGAAATGTGGTGCATTTGGGACACAGGCATGGATGGAGTTTACTGCACTCAGTGCTGACTGAGCGTTCAGACCCAGGGTGATGCAGCTGCACCTGTTCCAGCTGAGGTTTACTCTGTGGTTTATTACCATTAGCAAATATTTGCATGGTTATTGAGCCCCTGCTAGAGTCAGGATTAATCAGTTTTATTGTTCCCCCGTACAGGCCACATCCCAAATGGCAAATGGCACTAAGCCAGAGTTTGTGTCCCAAATGGCACCCTATTCCCTATGTAGTGCACTACTTTTAAACCAGAACCCTATGCAATAAATGGGGAATAGGGTACCATTTGAGGCTCACATATGCACTCAGGATTTAGCTACTGCTACTGCCACTAAGCCAGTTCAATTTGGGACATATCCGGTATAATGTTTTCAGGGCTTCCTGATAGATGGCTCCTAAAAGGTGATATTAGCATCATTATACACCAAAGCAGCTCAAGTTGCATTAGTAAAAAAGGATTCCAAAAACGGTTATTCGGCTGTCCCCATAGGAGAACCCTTTTTGGTTTCCAGGTAGAACATTTTTGGGTTCCAGGTAGAACCCTTTTGGGTTCCATGTAGAACCCTCTGTGGAAAGAGTTCTACCTAGAACCAAAAAGGGTTCTATAAAGGGTTATCCTATAGGGACAGCAGAAGAATCCTTTTAGGTTTTAGATAGCACCCTTTTTTTCTAAGAGTGTACTAAGTGTTTGAGGCGAGGCAGAGTGATGTACTGTAGAGTACTGTACTGTATTGTATGTAGAGTACTGTACTGTATGTAGAGTACTGTACTGTATGTAGAGTACTGTACTGTATGTAGAGTACTGTACTGTATGTAGAGAACTGAGGTTCAGGTACTGTATTGAGAGTTTACTGTATGTAGCAAGTCTTTAGATATGGCATGTGTACTGCACTGTATGTAGAGTACGTATTTAGATACTGTATTAGTAGACCTTTTTCTAGAGGTCTAAGGTCCAGCAGGCAGATCCACTGGTCTCCCAAAGCCAACACCTCTTTGCCGCAATTCCTACAGTTCTGCTGCCAATGACGAACAAATTGCAAAATACTGAAGCTGAGACACTTATATCCCTCACTACTTTAAGCATCAGTTGTCAGGACCTTACGATCACTGACCTGTCACAGCCCATCTGAATTAGCCGCCCTACCTACCTACTTTTGTTATTTATTTGCTATTTGTACCCCAGTATCTCTATTTGACATATCCTGCACATATTCCAGTGTTAATATAAATTAATATTTACTATAGCTATTTTATTGCTTACTCCTAACTTGCTAATTTGCAATGAATAGTATGTATTCTGTTGTATTTTTGACTTTGTCTTACTGGCACGTAGAGTACTGTATGTAGAGTACTGCACTGTATGTAGAGTACTGTATCTAGAGTACTGTACTGTATGTAGAGTACTGCACTGTATGTAGAGTACTGTACTGTATGTAGAGTACTGTATGTAGAGTACTGCACTGTATGTAGAGTATGCCTGGTATGTATAGTACTGTCACGTGTATCGGTAGAGTACGTATTAGTACGTGTATGAGTACTGGCACTGTATGTGAGTCTGTATCCTGTATGTAGAGTTACTGTATGTATAGTACTGTATGTATGTCGAGGTCTGTACTGTATGTAGAGTACTGTATGTAGAGTACTGTATGTAGAGTTCTGCACTGTAGAGTACTGTATGTAGAGTACTGTACTGTATGTTAGAGTGCATTAACTATGATCTGTCAATCAAACACACTGCGGCAGGCAGGGCTGTTCTAAGTGCAGATCCTGAGGGAGGGGGGAGCAGTTAGGATACGTCCCAAAGGGCACCCTATTCCCTATATAGTGCACTGCTGTTGACCACAGCCCATTGGACCCATATACCATGTTATATAAGAAGCAGGGTGCCATTTGAGATAGAGCCTTAGTGAACCCTGTGTTATGACTTATTGATGCCCACCTCTCAGGACTTCCTGGTCTCAACAGAAGGTCAAGATGCAGGCGTTTCTATTCTGACACATTGGCCGTGTCTGAAACGGCACCCTATTCCCTATGTAGTGCACTACTTTTGACCAGGGTCCATAAGGTCCATGTAGTACACTGCATATCGAATAGGTTGCCATTTGGGACGTGGGCACTTAGACTGGAGAGGTTTTTCTGATTGGGAAACACTGTCCTCTACTGAACATGTATAGCTACTCTGATGACAGACACGATTGGATTGTGCTTTAAATACCAAAGTGATTGAGTAGACTAATTGTTTATGATAATGGGTTTCTGAGGGCTTTAGCATGACTGTCAGCACTTGGGAGGTCAGTGGATTTGGACGTGAGTGAAAAAAAAAAAGTATACATATGTTTTCTTTTGTTATAATATGCCATTTAGCAGACGCTTTTATCCAAAGCGACTTACAGTCACGTGTGCATACATGTTTACGTATGGGTGGGATCGAACCCACTACCCTGGCGTTACAGGCGCCGTGCTCTACCAGCTGAGCTACAGAGGACCGTGTTATAGACTTGAGATACAAATTTAAAGACTCAAATCACCATCCATGAAACCATGAAAAGTAGCTAACCTGAAATCTGGTGTTTAGAGGGTGTTTAAATGTAAACCCCAATGTAAGTGTGATGATACACAGAAAGTGTTTTAAAACAGAATAGAAGTACTCTGAAACACCCAAAGTGGTTCTTCAATCTGAATATTCGTGTTTTTAAGTGTTGTGAAAAAAACATTTTTGGGGGTTTCAGGAGGCAGCATCAACACACTAAAACAAGGTTTGTTTTGCATGCTGTGTCTCATACAATCAAATGGGTAAGAAATGCAAATGGGCTATAGCCTAAATATTGATTGATGGTGGGGCCTGTGGAGAATATGGTTTGTGGAATTCCATTTCAATGCTTTATTTAGAGGAGATAGAGAAAGAGTGAAAGGAGGAAGCAGGAGTTGAATCCCCAACTTCTGGGGCAGTAGGATGGTACACATCATTGGCATTTTACACACTCAACCACACAGCCACACTGTAAAAAAATATATATTATGTGGTGAATTGAAATAAGAAAAATGTATGCAAGTCGTTTCAAAGTTTTGTTTCATTTTACCAAAACATGTAAGGAATAAATGCAACTTAGTATGTTGCTCAACATGAATGTACACTGTACAGAATATAAGCGCAAAAGGTAGTTTTGTTCCCTTGTTTCATGAGCTGGAATAAAAGATCCCAGAAATGTTCCATACGCACAAAAAGCTTATTTCTTTGAAATGTTGTGCACAAATGTGTTTACATCCCTGTTAGTGAGCATTTCTCCTTTGCCAAGAGAATCCATCCACCTGACAGGTTTGGCATATCAAGAAGCTGATTAAACAGCATGATCACTAAACAGGTGCAGCTTGTGCTGTGGACAATAAAAAGCTAATGTATGTTTTGCCACACAACACAATGCCACAGATGTCTCAAGTTTTGAGGAAGCGTACAATTGGCATGCTGACTGCAGGAAAGTCCACCAGAGCTGTTAGAGAATTGAATGTTAATTTCTCTACCATAACCCGCCTCTAATGTCGTTTTATAGAATTTGGCAGTACGTTCAACCAGCCTCACAACCGCAGACCACGTGTAACCACGCCAGCCCAGGACCTCCACATCCGGCTTCTTCACCTGCGGGATCGTCTGAGACCTGCCAGCTGGACAACTTGATGAAACTGAGGAGTATTTTTGTCTGTAATAAAGCCCTTTTGTAAGGAAAAACTAATTCTGATTGGCTGGGCCTGGCTCCCCAGTGGGCGGGCCTGGCTCCCAAGTGGGTGGGCCTATGCCCTCCCAGGCCCACCCATGGCTGCGCACCTGCCCAATCATGTGAAATCCATAGATTAGGGCCTAATTAATTTATTTCAATTGACTGTTTTCCTCATATGAACTGTAACTCAGTAAAATCATTGAAATTGTTGCATGCTGCGTTTATATTTTTGTTCAGTGTATATACAGTGGGGGAAAAAAGTATTTAGTCAGCCACCAATTGTGCAAGTTTTCCCACTTAAAAAGATGAGAGAGGCCTGTAATTTTCATCGTAGGTACACGTCAACTATGACAGACAAAATGAGATTTTTTTTCTCCAGAAAATCACATTGTAGGATTTTTAATGAATTTATTTGCAAATTATGGTGGAAAATAAGTATTTGGTCAATAACAAAAGTTTCTCAATACTTTGTTATATACCCTTTGTTGGCAATGACACAGGTCAAACGTTTTCTGTAAGTCTTCACAAGGTTTTCACACACTGTTGCTGGTATTTTGGCCCATTCCTCCATGCAGATCTCCTCTAGAGCAGTGATGTTTTGGGGCTGTCGCTGGGCAACACGGACTTTCAACTCCCTCCAAAGATTTTCTATGGGGTTGAGATCTGGAGACTGGCTAGGCCACTCCAGGACCTTGAAATGCTTCTTACGAAGCCACTCCTTCGTTGCCCGGGCGGTGTGTTTGGGATCATTGTCATGCTGAAAGACCCAGCCACGTTTCATCTTCAATGCCCTTGCTGATGGAAGGAGGTTTTCACTCAAAATCTCACGATACATGGCCCCATTCATTCTTTCCTTTACACGGATCAGTCGTCCTGGTCCCTTTGCAGAAAAACAGCCCCAAAGCATGATGTTTCCACCCCCATGCTTCACAGTAGGTATGGTGTTCTTTGGATGCAACTCAGCATTCTTTGTCCTCCAAACACGACGAGTTGAGTTTTTACCAAAAAGTTCTATTTTGGTTTCATCTGACCATATGACATTCTCCCAATCCTCTTCTGGATCATCCAAATGCACTCTAGCAAACTTCAGACGGGCCTGGACATGTACTGGCTTAAGCTGGGGGACACGTCTCGCACTGCAGGATTTGAGTCCCTGGCGGCGTAGTGTGTTACTGATGGTAGGCTTTGTTACTTTGGTCCCAGCTCTCTGCAGGTCATTCACTAGGTCCCCCCATGTGGTTCTGGGATTCCTGCTCACCGTTCTTGTGATCATTTTGACCCCACGGGGTGAGATCTTGCGTGGAGCCCCAGATCGAGGGAGATTATCAGTGGTCTTGTATGTCTTCCATTTCCTAATAATTGCTCCCACAGTTGATTTCTTCAAACCAAGCTGCTTACCTATTGCAGATTCAGTCTTCCCAGCCTGGTGCAGGTCTACAATTTTGTTTCTGGTGTCCTTTGACAGCTCTTTGGTCATAGTGGAGTTTGGAGTGTGACTGTTTGAGGTTGTGGACAGGTGTCTTTTATACTGATAACAAGTTCAAACAGGTGCCATTAATACAGGTAACGAGTGGAGGACAGAGGAGCCTCTTAAAGAAGAAGTTACAGGTCTGTGAGAGCCAGAAATCTTGCTTGTTTGTAGGTGACCAAATACTTGTTTTCCACCATAATTTGCAAATAAATTCATAAAAAATCCTACAATGTGATTTTCTGGATTATTTTTCCTCAATTTGTCTGTCATAGTTGATGTGTACCTATGATGAAAATTACAGGCCTCTCTCATCTTTTTAAGTGGGAGAACTTACACAACAGCTTCTACCCCCAAGCCATAAGACTCCTGAACAGCTAATCATGGCTACCCGGACTATTTGCACTGCCCCCCCACCCCATCCTTTTTACGCTGCTGCTACTCTGTTAAGTATTTATGCATAGTCACTTTAACTCTACCCACATGTACATATTACCTCAACTACCTCAACTAGCCGGTGCCCCCGCACATTGACTCTGCAACGGTACCCCCCTGTATATACAGCCTCCCTACTGTCACTTTATTTTACTTCTGCTCTTTTTTTCTCAACACTTTTTTTGTTGTTGTTTTATTCTTACTTTTTTTGTTTAAAATAAATGCACTGTTGGTTAAGGGCTGTAAGTAAGCATTTCACTGTAATGTCTGCACCTGTTGTATTTGGCGCATGTGACCAATACAATTTGATTTGATTTGATTTGATTTGACTAAATACTTTCTTCCCCCACTATATTATGAGGATAACCACATATAGAGAAAATGTAGTGATTGAACATTGGAAGTTTTA
This sequence comes from Coregonus sp. 'balchen', assembly GCA_902810595.1. Classification (NCBI taxonomy): domain Eukaryota; kingdom Metazoa; phylum Chordata; class Actinopteri; order Salmoniformes; family Salmonidae; genus Coregonus; species Coregonus sp. 'balchen'. Next base: position 34,359,848 of record LR778259.1, read on the forward strand.
ATGTCCTTGCACTTCCTATCTTGCCATAGTCGTTCAGTTTTTAGAGGATTGTGGGTTTTTCTTTCTTTTTTTTTTACTATATGATAACTTTACACAATGTTGTATGCATGTTTGAAGAAAGAAAAGTATACTTCTATATTAGTATTAAGCAGCTGGTTGTGCCATGAGGTGTACTAGATCAATATGAACCAATAAAAAAAACATCAGGCAAAATTACGTTCAATGATGATACAACCCATTCCCACATTTCTGACTGTTAATTGTAGAGGCATGTACAGTATCCTACAATACTTGCTTTAAAACATCTAGTTATTGCTTGTGGATTGAGCACTGTGCTCAACAATGCCTGCCAAAATGTTACAAAACATCTCAGGGTTATGTATTTCAATAATTTGCTACTCCTGTCTGTCCTCTACCCTGCTACTCCTGTCTGTCTCTCTACCCTGCTACTCTGTCGGGCTCTTAACCCCGGGGAATTTCCCGTCTGTCTTACCCCGCTACTCCTGTTTTGTTCTTACCCTGCTTTCCCTGTTTTGTCCCCTTTCCCTGTACCCTGTCCCGTCTCTCTTTCCTGCTATCCCGTTTTGGCTCTCTACCTGATACTGGGCTGTCTCTCTACCCTTGGGGTACTCCTGTCTGTTTTTAACCTGCTACTCCTGTCTTTCTCTAAACCCCGCACTCCGTCGTCTCTCTACCCTGCTACTCCCGTCTGTTTTTACCTGCACCTGTCTTTCTTTCCAAAGCTAATCCTGTCTTTTCTTACCCGCTACCCTGTCTGGGCTCCTACCCTGCTAATCCTGGCTTTTCTCTTTAAACCCCGCACTCCTGTCTGTCCTTACCCTGCTATTCCTGTCTGTCTCTCTAAAACCCCCTACTCCTTTTCGTCTCCTACCTGCTTTCTCCTGCGTCTTTCCCCCGTTTCTCCGGGCTTTTCTCTACCCCCGTCTCCTGGTTTTGGGCTCTACCCTGGGTAATCCTGTCTGTCTTACCCCGCTTTCTCCTTCGGGCTCTTAAACCCTTTTACTCCCGTCGGTTTTTCTTTCCCTGCTAAATCCCGTCTGTTTTCTACCCTGACTCCCGTTTTGTCTTTCCCTGCTACTCCGTCTGTCTTTCCCCCCTTTCTCCTTTTTCTTTTACCCTGCTACTCCTTTTCTGTCTCTACCGGTACTTTCCCGGTTCTGTTCTCTCTACCCTGCTACTCCTGTCTGTCTCTACCCTGCTACTCCTGTCTGTCTCTACCCTGCTACTCCTGTCTGTCTCTACCAGCTACTCCGTCTTTTCTTTCCCTTTCAATCCTGTCTGGCTTCTACCCTGCTACTCCTGTCGGGCCTCAATTTTATCCTGTCTGCTCTCTACCCCCGCTACTCCCGTCTGTCTCTACCCTGCTACTCCTGTCTGTCTCTCTACCCTGCTACTCCTGTCTGTCTCTTAAACCCTTTCTAATTCCCGGGCTGTCTCTTACCCGCTACTACCCCGTTGTCTCTTTTCCCGGGGAATCCTGTTGTCTCCCACCATGTACTCCTGTCTGGGCTCTACCCGAAAAACCCGTTGTCTTTACCCTGCCCACTCCGTCGTCTCTACCCTTACTACCCCCGGGCTGTCTTCCTGCTACCTGTGTATTTTCTACCCTGGCCCATCCTGTCTTCTCTTTTAAAACCCGTTACCCCGTTTGTCTCTCTAACCTGTACTCCTTTGTTCTACCCTGCTACTCCGGGTTTTATCTCTACCCTGCTACTCCTGTCTGTCTCTTACCCTGCTTTCTGTCTGTTCTACAATGCTAATCCTGTCTGTCATTACCAGCTACTTCCCGTCTGTTTACCCTTTCTACTCCCGTTGTCTCCTTTTACCCGGCTACTCCTGTTGTTTTCTACCCGGGTAATTTCCCGTCTGTCTTCCCCTGTACACCCCGTCGGTCTTACCCGGGTATCCTGTCTGTTCTTACCCGTATCCCGTCTGTCCTCTTTCCCCGCTACTCCGTTGTCCTACCCGGTACTCCTGTTGTCTTTACCCTTTCTACCTGTCGTCTCTCTAACCCGGGACTTTCCCGTTGTCTCTACCGTACTCCCGTGGGCTCCTACCCCGGGTACTCCTTTTCTTTTTCCCTCTACCCTGCTACTCCTGTCCCGTTTTCTCTAACCCCGCTTTTCCCGTCGGCTCTACCATGCTACTCCTGTCTTTTTTCTCTTCCCTGCCTTCCCGTTGTCTCTCTACCCTGGGTAATCCTGTCTGTCTTTACCCTGCTACCCTGTCTTTCTCACCCGCTACTCCTGTCTGTTCTCCTTTCCCTGGTTACTTGTCTGTCTCTCTTTCCCTGCTAATTGTCTGTCTCTAACCCCCGGGTTTCTCCGGCGTTTTCTACCCTGCAATCCCTTTTGTCTCTACCCTGTAATCCGGGTTTTCTTCTTTCCCCGTAATCCTGTCTGTCTCTCACCCGCTACTCCTGTCTGTCTCTACCCCGGGTAAAACCCCCCGGCTCTTTCCCTGCTACTCCGTCTGTCTTACCCTGCTACTCCCGTCTGTCTCTCTACCCTGCTCTCCGGGTTTTCTTAAACCCGCTACTCCCGTCCCGGCTTTCTTTCCCTGTACTCCCGGGCTGTCCCATTTTCCCTGCTATCCGGGCTTTCCTTTCCCCGCCTTTCTCCTTTTTTTCTCTCTTCCCCGCTACTCCTTTGTCTCTCTTTCCTGCTTTCTCCTTCTGTTTCTACCTGGTACTCCTGTCTTTTCTCAACCTGCTACTCCCGTTGGTTTTCTCTACCCCCCCTACTCCTGTCGGGCTCTCTACCCTGCTTAAATATGTCTGTCTTTTAAAACCGCCCACTCCGTCTGTTCTTACCCCCGCACTTTCCCGGGCGTCTCTCACCCGGGGACTCCCGTCTGTCCTTAAAATTTCTACCCTTTTCTGTCTCTTACCCGCTACCCCCTGTCTGTCCCCTAAAAATGTACTTCCGGTCGTTTTCTACCCTGCTACTCCTGGCGGGGGCTTTTCCCTGCTACTCCCGTAGTTCTACCCTGCTATCCGTTGTTCTACCCTGTACCCCGTCTTTTTCTCTCACCCCGCTTTCTCCTGTCTTTTCTCTAAACCGCTACTCCTGTTTTTGCTCTACCCTTTCCCACTCCTGTTTGTCTTACCCTGTACTCCGGGTTTCTCTCACCCTGCTACTCCCGTCGTCTCTCTACCCCGTACCCCGTCGTCTCTACCCTGCTACTCCTGTCTGTCCTCCCCTTTTCCCGGGCTGTCTTACCCTGCTACTCCTGTCTGTCTCTTTTTACCCCGCTTTTCTCATTTTTGTCTTTACCCCGCTTTCTCCTGTATGTTCTACCCGGGTACTCCCGTCTGTCCTCTACCTTGGAATCCCCCGGGGTTTTTCTCTAACTTTATCCTTTTTGGTTCTTAACCCGTACTCCGTTGTCTCTACCCTGCTACTCCTGTCTGTTCTCAAACCCCGCTATCCTGGTTTTCTCTCTACCCTGCTACCCGTCTGTCTCTTTCCACTGCTAATCCTGTCTGTTCTACCCTGTACTCCGGTTTTGGGTTTTACCCTCTACTTTCCCGGCTGGCTCTCTACCCGCTCTCCTGCTGTTCTTAAACCTGCTACTCTGTTGGGCTCCCCCCTCACCCCGTATGGTTCCCCTACCCTGCCTTCCCTTTTGTTGTCGCTTACCCCCTTTCTCCCCGTCTTTCTCTACCTGCTACTCCGTCGTCTCTTACCCTGCTACTCCGTTTTCTCTCTACCCTGCTTTCTCCTGTCTGTCTCTTTCCCTGCTAATCCTGGGTTTTCCCCTTTCCCTGTAACCCGTCTTCTCTCTACCCTGCTACTCGGGCTGGCTCTCTACCCCCGCTACTTGTCTGTCTCTCCATTTCCTACTCCCGTTTTGTCTTTTTCCCCTGTTTTTCCTGTCTGTTCTCTTCCCGGGTACCCTGTTTCTCTCTTACCCTGCTACTCCGGGCTGTCTCTCTACCCGCTAATCCCGTCGTCTCTCTACCCTTTACTCCTGTTGTCTCTTACCCCCGGTCCCTGTCTGCTCCTACCCTGCTTTCTCCTGTCTGTTTTCTACCTGCCTCCTGTTTTGTTTTCACCCTGCTACTCCTGTCGGGCCCTACCTGCTACTCCGGGCTGGGCCTTTTTCCCGCTTATCCTGTCTTTTCCCCCTACCCTGGGGGTCTTCCGGTCTTGTCTTTTTAAAACCCCGTTTCTCCTGTCGTCCCCCTTTCCCTGTATCTGTCTGTTTAACCCCGCACTCCTGTCTGTCTCTCTACCCTGCTACTCCTGTCTGTCTCTTTTCCCTGCCACTCCTGTCTGTCTTTTTACCCTGCTTTCTCCGGTCTGTTCTCTACCCCGCTAATCTGTCTGTCTTACCCTGCTACTCCTGTTGTCTCTCTACCCCGCTACTCCTGTCTGTTTTCTAACCCGTTCCTGTCTGTTCTCTTTCCCTGGACTCCTGTTGTCTCCAAAACCTGCTATCCTGTCTGTCTTTTAAACCCGCCCCCTTTTTCTCATGTTCTGTCTTTTCTACCCTGCTACTCCTGTTGTCTTAACCGGCTTTTCCCGGGTTTTCTCTCTACCCCCCCTACTCCTGTCTGTCTCTAACCCCCCTACTCCTGTTGTTTTCTTAAACCCGCTACTCCTGTTGGCTTTACCCTGCTACTCCTTTTCTGTCTCTTAAAAATGCTCTCCTGTCTTCTTTACCCTGCTTTCTCTGTCTGTCTCTTACCCTGCTTTCTTTGTCTCTCCTAAAAAAAGTACTCCGGGCTTTTCTCTACCTTACTCCTGTTGTCTTTTACCCTGCTATCCCGTCTGTCCTAACCCCGTATCCTTTTTGTCCAAACCCCGCTACTCCTGGGTGGCTTCCCTGCTACTCCGGGTTTTGGGGCTCTCTTTCCCGTATCCTTTTGTCTTCCCACCCTTTCTACCCTGTCTGTCCTCCCTTTCCCTGCATCCTGTAGGGCTTCCCCTTCCCTGCTACTTCTGGGTTTTCTCTCTTTTTTTTTGTTTAAAAACCCCGCTACTCCTGTTGTCTCTCCCCCCGCTATCTGTCTGTTTTCTACCCTGTACTCCTGTCTGTCTCTTAACCCCGCTACTCCCGTCTGTCTCTACCCTTTTACTTTCCCGTTGTCTCTACCCTGTTTCTCCTGTTGTCTCTTTACCCTGCTACTCCTGGTCTGGGTCTTTACCCGGGTACTTCTGTCTCTCCTTCCTCCCAAAACCCCGTCTGTCTCTACCCCTGCTACTCCTTTGTCTTCTACCCTGTACTCCGCGGGCTCTCACCCGGGTATCCTGGGCGGCCTTTACCCTTAATTTGTTTTGTCCTTTCCCCCGCTTTCTCCGGGCTGTTTTCTACCCTGCTACCCCCTGTTTTGTCTCTTAACCCCCCTTAAATCCGGGCGGGCTAAAAACCCCGCTACTCCTGTTGTCTCTTTCCCCGTACTCCTGTCTGGGCCCACCCTTTCACTCCTGTTGTCTCTCTACCCCGTACTCCTGCGGCTTAACCCCGCTACTCCCGTCGGGCTCCAAACCTGCAACCTGTCTGTTCTACCCCCGCTACTCCGGGCTGTCTCTACCCTGCTACTCCTGTCTGGTCTCTAACCCCGCAAACCTGTCGTCTCTACCCTTTCTACTCCTGTTGTTTTTACCCTGTACTCCGTTTTGTCTCTACCCTGCTATCCCTGTCTGTTTTCTTAACCCCGCTAATCCTGGATGTCTTTTTCCCTGCTATCCTTCGTCTCTACCCTGCTACTTTCCCGTCTGTTTTCTACCCTGTACTCCGGGCTGTCTCCCCCACCCTGCTTTACTTTTTTTTTCTGTCTCTAACCCCGGGTATCCTGTCTGCTTTACCCCGCTTTCTCCTTTTTCTTTCTCCCACCCTTTCGACTCCTGTTCCGGGCTCTCTTCCCTGCTACTCCTTTTTCTCTAACCCCGTACTCCTGTTTTGTCTCTTTCCCCGCTTTCTCCGGGCTGTCTCTCTACCCTGCTACTCCGTCTGTCTCTTTCCGGGGACTCCTGTCTGTCCCCTCTCCCCGCTAATCCTGTCGGTCTCTACCCCCCCTGCCTCAACGGTCCCGTCTTCTCTCCTGTACTCCCGTCTTGTTTTTCTACCCTGCTACTCCTGGGCGGGCTTCCCACCCTGGTTTCTCCTGTCTTCTCTCTAACCCCGCTACTCCTGTCTGTCTCTACCCTGCTACTCCTGTCTGTTCTCTTCCCCGCTCCCCCTGTTGTCTCTTAAACCCCGCTACTCTGTCTGTCTCTAAAAAGCTACTCCTGTCTGTTTTCTACCCTGCTACCCCCTGTCTTTTCTTTTAAACCCCGCTATCCGTCTGTCTCTCTCCCCCGCTACTCCGTCTGTCCCCTTTAACCCGGACCCGTCGTCTCTACCCCGCTTCTCCCGTCTGTCTCTTTCCCTGTTTCTCTGTCGTCTCTCTACCCCCCCACTTTCCCGTCGGTCTTTTGACCCTTTAACCCCCGTCTGTCTTACCCTTTCTAACCCCGTCTGTCTTCTACCCTGCCCGGTCCTGTCTTTTCCCCACCCTGCACTCCTGTCTGTTTCTACCCGGTACCTGTCTGTCTTTTACCCTGCTACTCTGTCGTTTTCTACCCCGCTACTCCTGTCTGTTCTCACCCCTTTTCCCGCTGTCTTTCTCCCTTTTACTTTTGGGGTCTCTACACGGGCTACTCCCTTTTTCTCCTACCCTGCCCCACTTTCCCGTCTGGGCTTCTTCCGTATCCCGTCGGGCTCTAAACCTGTATCCTGGGCTGTCTCTTACCTGCTATCCTGTCTGTTTTTACCCCCCCCCCCTGCTACTCCTTTTCTGTCTCTTTCCCCAACCTTCCCGTTTTCCCCTCTTTTTCCCCGCCCACTCCTGTTGTCTTAAAACCCCGTATCCTGTTTCTTCCCCTGTACTCCTGTCGTCTCTTTCCCTGCACTCCTGTTTTGTCTTAACCCGGGTACTCCCGTTTTTCTCTTCCCTGCTACTCCGTCTGTTTTCTTCCCGCTACTCCTGTCTGTCTCTCTACCCTGCAACTTCCCTTCTCTTTCCCTCATCCTGTTTTTCTACCCCGCTACTCCTTGTCTCTCACCCGCTACTTTCCCGTCGGTTTTTCTACCCTGCTACCCTGTTTTGTTTTCTACCTGCTAAACCGTCTGTCTCCTACCCTGTACTCCGTTGTCCTCTACCCGCCCCTTTCTCCTGTCTGTCTTTTACCCCGCCTTCCCGTCTGTTTTCTTTCCCTGCTACCCCCTGTATGTCCTCTAACCCCCGCCCCTATTCTGTTCTCTACCCTGCTACTCCTTTTTTTCCGTTTTTTTCCCCTTACCCCGCTACTCCTGTCTGTTTTCTACCCTGCTTTCCCGGGCTTTCTCTAAACCCGCTACCCTCTTGTCTTTTACCCTTTCTACTCCTGGGGGCTCTTCCCTGCACTCCGGTCGTCTCTACCCTGTACTCCTTTTCTGTCTCTCTACCCGCTATCCTGGGCTTTGTTCCTTTTAAAAACCCCGGCTTTCTCCGGGCTGTCTTTTTAAACCCGTTTCTCCCGTCTGTCTCCCCTGCTAATCCTGTCTGCTCTCTACCCCGTTTCTCCTGTCTGCTCTACCCTGGTATTTCCCGTCGGGCTATCTAACCCCGCTACTCCCGTTGTCTTACCCGTACTCCTTTTGTCTCCTTCCCTGGACTCCGTCTGTCTTACCCTGTACTCCCTTTTCTTCCCTCTACCCTGGGTCCTCCGTCTTTTCTCTAAAATTTCCCTTGCTACCCTGCTTGTCCTTTTTCTTTCCCCCCCTATCCTTTGTCTCTACCCTGCTACTCCCCCTTTTGTTTTTACCCTGTACTCCGGGCTTTTCCCCCGGCAATTTTTTTGTTCTTTCCCCGCTACTCCGTCGGGGCTCTTCCCCTGCTCCCCCTGTGGGCTCTACCTGCTTTCTCCTGTCTGTCTCTTTTTCCCCCCCCCTCCCGTCTGTCTTACCCGGCTACTCCTGTCTGTTTCTTCCTTACCCAGATACTTCTGTCTGTCCTCCCTGCTACTTTTGTTTTTTTTTTACCCCGCTACTCCTGTCTGTCTCTACCCCGCTACTCCGGGCGGGCCCCTTCCTGTAATCCTGTCTGTCTCTTACCCCGCTAATCCTGTCTGTCTCTCCTTTATATCCTGTCTGCTCTTCCCCCTACCCTTTTTCCCACCCCCTGTTTTTTTCCCTCCCGTAATCCCGTCTGTCTTCTAACCCTTTGCCCACCCCTGCCCGTCTTCTCTAAACGCTAATCCGGGTGTCCTTACCCCGATAAACCCGGTCGGGCTCTAAACCCGGGTATTTCCCGTCGGTCTCACCCCGCCCACTCCGGGCCCCCGTTCCCGGTCCTCTACCCGCTAATCCTGTCTGTCCTCACCCTGCTACCCCTGTCTGTTTCTTTCCCTGCTATCCGTCTGTCTTTCCCTGCACTCTGTCTGTCTTCTAACCCCGTACTCCTGTCTTTTTTCTACCCTGATAAATCCTGTCTGTTAAATTTCCCCGCTACTCCCGTTGTCTTCCCTGCAATCCGTCTGTTTTATACCCTGCTTTCTCCTGTCTTCTCTACCCTGCTACTCCCGTCTGTTTTCTACCCTGCACTCCGTCTGTTTTCTACCCTGCTACTCCTGGGTTTTCTACCCCCTATCCTGTCTGTCTTCCATGCTAATTTGTCTGTCTCTTTCCCTGCTTTCTCCTTGTCTCTTTCCCTGTACTCCGGTCTTTCCCTTTCCCCGCTTTCTCCTGTTTTGTCTTAACCTGCCCCCCTCCTGTCTGTTTTCTTCCCTGCTAATCCTGTCTTTTTTCCTCCCTGCTACTCCCGTCTGTTTTCCCAACCCCGCATCCCGTTTTGTCTTTTCCCTTCTTTTCCTGTCTGGGCCCCTACCCTTTCTACTCCCTTCGCTTACCCTGCTTCCCCGTCGTTCCCCTCCCTGCTACTCCCGTCGTCTCTTACCCCGCTACTCCTGTCGTTTTCTACCCTGTACTCCGTCGGGTTTTTCCCCGGGGTCCCTTTTCTTCTATACCCTTTCCTTTCTCCTGTTTTCCCCTACCCTGCTACTCCTGTCTGTTTTCAAACCCGCTCTCCTTTGTCTCTTTCCCTGCTACTCCTGTCTGTCTCCTACCTGGGTACTCCTGTTGCTCTTTCCCCCTACTCATGTTTGTCTCTTTTACCTGTACCCGTCGTTCCACCATGTACCCCCGTTGTTTTCTAAACCCCCCCTTTCTCCGTCGTCTTACCTGCACTCCGTCTGGCTCTCTACCCGGGGAAATCCTGTTGTCTCTCCCTGCTACTCCTTTTTTGTTTTTTCTACCATGCTATCCTGTCTGTTTTCCCCCTCTCCCTTTCTTCTCCCCGGGTCGTCCTCTTTTACCCTGCACTCCGGGCGTCTCTTACCCTCTATCCCGGGCGGGCTCTAAACCCGCTATCCTGTCTTTTCTCTCTTTCCCCCACCCCGCTTTTCTCCTCGTTTGTTCTCTAAACCCTGCTTTCTCCGGGTCTTTTCTTACCCCGCTACTCCTGTTTCTTACCTGCATTCCGTCTGTCTTTACCCTTTTAATCCTGTCTGTCTTACCCCTAAACCTTTTTTTCTACCCTGCTACCCGGCCCGTCTCTCTAAATGCTACTCCTTTTCGGGTTTTTCTTTCCCTGCCCACTCCTGTTGTCCTACCCTGCTTTTCTCCTGGCTTTTCTTAAACCCCGCTTCTCCCGTCTGGGCTTACCCCGCTTAATTTTTCCAAGTTCCGGTCTCTTGCCCTGTACTCCCGTCTTTTCTACCCTGCCCTCCTGTCTGTTTCCCTCCTTTTTACCCTGCTTTCTAATGTTGTTCTCTTACCGTCTTGTTGTCTCTCTTCCCGCTACTCCTGTCTGTTTTTTACCCTGTTTCTCCTGTCTGTTCCCCTTTCCCTGCTACTAAAGTCTGTTCCCTAAACCCCGCTAAATCCTGTCTGTCTCTCTAACCCCGCTTTTCTCCTTGGGCTGTTTTCTACCCTTTCTACTCCCGTCTTCTCTACCCTGTAAATCCTGTTGTCTCTTAAACCCCGGACTCTGTTCTGTCTCTTACCCTGTACTCCGTCGGGCTCTACCCTGCCCCCTTTGTCCCTGCCCCCTGTCTCTTTCCCTGCATCCTTTTCTGTCTTTTCTACCCGCAAACCTGTTTCCCCTACCCCGCTATCCGTCGGGCTTACCCTGCTACTCCCGTCGGGGGCTTTTAAATTTCTACCCTGTTGTCTCTACCCCCGCTTTCCCTGTCGTCTCTACCCTGCTTACTCCCGTCTTGGTCTTCCCTGCTATCTGTCGTTCTCTACCCCGTTTTCCTGTCGGGTTCCCCCTACCCCTGATAACCCCCGTTCCCGTCTTCTCTAACCCCGGGTTTCCCTGTCCGGGTTTTACCCGGGTACTCCTGTCGTCTTACCCTGCTACCCCCGGGCTGTTTTCCCCTGATACTTTCCCGTCTGTCTCTCCATGCTACTCCTGTCTGTCTTTTCTACCCTGCTTCTTTTTCCCGTCTTTTCTCTCCCTGCTACTCCCGTTGTCTCTTTAAAAAGCTTTCTCCGTCGGGTTTCCCCTTTCTTTTCCTGTCTGTTTTCTACCCCGCTTTTTCCCGTCGCCCCTTAAACCCCGGTTTCTTCCCCGTTCTCTAACCCCGTAATCCTTTTCTGTCTCTTACCCCGGGTACTCCTGTCGTCTCTCTACCCGCTACTCCCGTCTGTTTTCGACCCCCCTGCTACTCCTGGGCTGGTCTATACCCCCGCTTTCTCCTGTCTGTTCTACCCTGGGTTTCTCGTCTTCTCCCTTTCCTTTCACTCCTGTCTGTCTCTTTTCCCTGCTACTCCTTTTTTGGTCCCCTCTACCTGCTACTCCCGTCGTCTCTCCCCCTACCCCCGTTGGTCTTTACCTGCTACTCCTGCTGTTTTTCTACCTGCTACTCCTTTTTTTCTTTACCCCTGGAACCCCTTTTCCCTGTTTTTTCTCTCTTCCCTTTCTACTCCCGTTGTCTTTTCCCCGTACCCGGGCTGTCCTTTCCCTGCTACTCCTGTCTGTCTCTTCCCCCCGCACTCCTGTGGTCTCTTCCCTGTACTTTCCGGGCTGTCCTTCCCGGGTATCCTGTCTGTCTCTTCCCTGCTACTCCTGTTTTGGGTTACCCCGTACTCCGGGCTGTCCCCTACCCCGCCCACTCCTGTCTTCTCTACCCTCTTTCTCTGTTTTGTCTCCCCAACCCCGCTTAATCCTGTCTTCTCTTTTTAACCCCGCCTTTCTCCTTGTTTCCCACCTCACTCCGGGCTGTCTTTCCTGTACCCTGTCGTCCTTCCCCCGAATACTCCCGTCCGTTCCCCTTTCCCTGCTTTCTCCCGTTTTGTCTTCACCCCGCTTTTCCCTGCTGTCTCTCTACCCCGCTACTCCGGGCGGGCTCTACCGGGATCCTGGGTTTGTTTTTCTCTACCCTGCTACTTTCCCGTTTTTCCTACCCTGCTAAAATCCTTTTCTTTTTTTTCTAACCCCGCTACTTTCCCGTCGGGCTCTCCCTAACCTTTGCTTCCCCCCTTGGTTTCTTCTTTCCTGCAAATCCTTCTGTCTCTTACCCTGCTACTCCTGTCGTTTTCTCTAACCCCGGCCCACTCTTTGTCTTACCCTGCTAACCCCCTTGTCTTTTACCCTGTACTCCTGTCGGGCTCCCCACCTGTACCTTTTGTCTGTCTTTACCGGTACTCCCGTCTTTTCTCTACCCGCTACTCCCGTTGGGCTCTACCCTGCATCCGTCTGTTTTTTTTCTCTAAACCCGCTACCCCTGCCCCGTCTCCTTTTTTACCTGTACCTGTTGTTTTCTCTACCCCGCTATTTTTGTCGGTCTCTAAACCCCGCTAATCCTGTTTTTTCTCTAACCCCGCTTTCTCCTGTCGGGGTTACCCCCTACCCTTGGCTAATCCTGTAATTTTCTTTTACCCTGCTTTTTCTATCCTGTCTGTTCTTACCCCGCTACTCCCCCCTGTTCTTCTACCCCGCTCTCCGTCTTTTTCCCCCTTCCCCCCTGTTTACCCGTCCCCTCTCTCTAACCCCGTACTCCTGTTTTTTCTCCCACAACTGCCTCTCCGCTTGGGCTTTTACCCTGCTAATTTCCCGTCTGTTCTTACCCTGCTATCCCGTCTTCTCTACCCTGCAATCCCGTCTGTTTTCTTTCCCTTTCTACTCCTGTCTGTCTCTCCCCACCCCTGCTTTTCCCCACCCCCTCTGTCTCTTTCCCTCTACTCCCGTCGGGGTTTTTTACCCCGCCCCTCCTGTTGTCTTCTACCTGCTAATTTGTCTGTCTTCCCCCGTACTCCCGTTGGGCTTAACCCCGCTACTCCGTTTTGTTTTCTTTCCCTGCTTTCTCCCGTTGTCTCTACCCTGCTACTCCTGTCTGTTTTCTTCCCTGGGTTTCTCCTGTCGTCTCTACCCCGCTACTCCCGTCTTCCTCTACCCCTGCCCTTTCCCGTTCCGGTTCTTCCCTTCTACTCCTGTCTGTTTTTCCCGGGACTCCTTCTGGGCTTTCCTGCTACTAAAGTTTGTCTTTAACCCCGCTACTCCCGTTGGGCCTTACCCTGAAATCTTTTCTGTCTCTCTCCCTGCTTTAACCGGGCTCTCCCCTAACCGCTACTCCTGTCTGGTCTTAACCTGCTACTCCTGGTTTTTGCTCTTTCCCTGCACTTTCCCGCTGTTCTCCCACCCCTGCTACCCTTTCCCTTTGTCTCTTTCCCTGCAAAATCCTGTCTGTTTTTCTCTACCCTCCTACCCCCTTTCCCGTTGTCTCTCTACCTGCTAATCTGTCTCTCTTACCCTGTAAATTCCCGCTGTTTTTATACCCTGCTACTCCTGTTGTCTCTTAACCCCGCAATTCCCCGTCTTTCTCTCTAACCCCCCTACTCCTGTTTCTTCTACAGCTACTCCTTTTGGGCTCTTTCCCCTTTCCCTGTCTGTTTCTTTCCCTGTACTCCTGTCGGGGCCAAACCTGCTACTCCTGTCTTTCTTACCCTGCTACTCCCCGTCTGTCTTTCCCTACCCTTTTGGCCACCCCGTCCTTGTTTCCCCTACCCCGCACTCCTGTTGTTTAACCCCGCTCCCTGTCTGTCTCTACCCGGCTTTTTCCCATGGGTTGTCTGTCTCTCCACCCCGTTTTTCCCGGGCGGGTTTTACCCTGCTTTTCCCGTTTTGTCTTACCCGCTATCGGGCTGTCTCTCACCCTGCTAATCCTGTTGGTCTCCCCTGTATCCGTCTGTTCTTACCCCCAAAATCTGTTTTTACCCGGTACTCCTGTTGTCTCTAAAACCCCGTTACCTTTGTCTGTCTCTCCCTGTACTCCGGTTTCCCATACCCTGTATCCTGTTTTTTTTTACCCTGCTAATCCTTGGCTCTCTACCCTGTAATCCTGTTGTCTTTACCCTGCTAAATCCTGTCGTTCTTCCCCCGCTACTTTCCCGTCGTCTTTACCCCGCTACTCCTGTCGTCTCTTACCCTCTACTCCTGTCCGTCTTTTCTACCCTGCACTCCCGTCTTCTCACCCCGCTTTCTCCTGTCTGGTCTCTACCCCCCTCTCCCTTCGTTTCCTTTCCTGCTTTCTCCGGCTGTCCCCACCGACTCCGTCTGTTTTTTACCCTGCTCTCCTGGGGTTTACCCCACCTGCTTACCCTGTCCGTCTTCTCTACCCCGCTACCCTGTTTTGTCTTACCCTGCTACTCCTGTTGTTTTTACCCTGCTTAATTTCCCGTCTTTTTCTACCCTGCCCACTCCTGTTTTGTCTCTAACCCCGTTTCCCTGTCTGTTCTACCCCGCTATCCTGTTGTCTCTCACCATGCTACCCGTCTGTTTCTCCCTGTTTCTCCTTTTCGTCTCTAACCCCCGCTATCCTGTTTGTCTTTTACCCTGCACTCCGTCTGCCTCTTTTTCCCCCGTACTCCTGTCTGTCTCTTCCCTGCTACTCCTGTGTCTCATTATAACATAATCACAGCCATCGCCGTCTGTGAAACCACTGTGTGTCTGAAATGTCACCCTATTCCCCATATGTAGTGCACTAGTTTTGACCAGAGCTATAGGCCCTGATGAATGGTAGTGCGCTGTATTGGTAGTGTGGTGCTCTTTGTGATGCAGACAGTGTGTTTTTCTACCATGTAAATCTCTTTAGTCACACCGAGGATTATCTTCTCTTCACCATGTAATTAAAGGACGCTGCTGCTCCGGCTTTTGTAGCTTTACTTTACATTTACGTAATGTTAGGATGCGTCCCAAACGACACCTTATTCCTTTTATAGTATGTTATTCTTATTATGTTATTTATAATTTTATACTACTTTTGACTTTGGTGAAATAAGGCACCATTTTGGATGTAACCAATCTTTTTTGAGAAACAGAAATGTTTAATTCACAAGGTTATCTCTCTCTCTCCCTTTCAACACATTTTGCCCCGGGGGCCGTATTCGGCCTTCATCAAGGTCTGGAGGACCGCACTGAAAATGTGTTATATTTTCTTGCCGTCAAAATGTGCCAAACATAGTTATTTATTCATTGTTTTCTGGAATTTTCTATGCTTCCTGACTGTCTAGTGACTATTTTGCGAGCTGGACACTCAAAAAACTGTACCAATGTAGGTCCATTGACTGTGCACAGGGGTTATTAGCGAGCTGGACAGTCAAGAAACTGTATGGGTCCATTATCATTTCCACACAGTTTCGATTTGGTCATCTTAAAGTATATTGAGTTCATTTTGTTTTTACTCAAACCTCCTGCGGGCCGGATCGGACCCCCTCCATACTATGCTATACTTCAGAAATTAGGGTTGCAAAATTCTGATTAGAACATTTCTTAAAATCCTACAACTCCCACTATACCCATGTTAATAAACATATTTCATATTTTGTACATGAAGTTCATAGTGCAATGTCAACGTATGATATAACTATCAATAAATAATGACAACTTGACTTGTCAATATTTGAACACGGTTCTCTTTCGTCTGAAACCTACCCTTATACGACTAGTAGCAGTGTAGACTACACTACAGTACTTCATACCTCAGAGCGGACCTCATACCTCAGAGCGGACCTCATACCTCAGAGCGAACCGCATACCTCAGAGCGGACCTCATACCTCAGAGCGGACCTCATACCTCAGAGCGGACCTCATACCTCAGAGCGAACCTCATACCTCAGAACGGACCTCATACCTCAGAGCGGACCTCATACCTCAGAGCGAACCTCATACCTCAGAGCGGACCTTATACCTCAGAGCGGACCTCATACCTCAGAGCGGACCTCATACCTCAGAGCGGACCTCATACCTCAGAGCGGACCTCATACCTCAGAGCGGACCTCATACCTCAGAGCGGACCTCATACCTCAGAGCGGACCTCATACCTCAGAGCGAACCTCATACCTCAGAGCGGACCTCATACCTCAGAGCGGACCTCATACCTCAGAGCGGACCTCATACCTCAGAGCGGACCTCATACCTCAGAGCGAACCTCAGAGCGAACCTCATACCTCAGAACGGACCTCATACCTCAGAGCGGACCTCATACCTCAGAGCGAACCGCATACCTCAGAGCGGACCTCATACCTCAGAGCGGACCTCATACCTCAGAGCGGACCTCATACCTCAGAGCGGACCTCATACCTCAGAGCGAACCTCATACCTCAGAGCGGACCTCATACCTCAGAGCGGACCTCATACCTCAGAGCGGACCTCATACCTCAGAGCGGACCTCATACCTCAGAGCGGACCTCATACCTCAGAGCGAACCTCATATCTCAGAGCGCACCTCATACCTCAGAGCGGACCTCATACCTCAGAGCGGACCTCATACCTCAGAGCGGACCTCATACCTCAGAGCGGACCTCATACCTCAGAGCGGACCTCATACCTCAGAACGGACCTCATACCTCAGAGCGAACCTCATACCTCAGAACGGACCTCATACCTCAGAGCGGACCTCATACCTCAGCACGAACCTCATACCTCAGAGCGAACCTCATACCTCAGAGCGGACCTCATACCTCAGAACGGACCTCATACCTCAGAGCGAACCTCATACCTCAGAGCGGACCTCATACCTCAGAGCGGACCTCATACCTCAGAGCGAACCTCATACCTCAGAACGGACCTCATACCTCAGTGCGGACCTCATACCTCAGAGCGGACCTCATACCTCAGAGCGGACCTCATACCTCAGAGCGGACCTCATACCTCAGAGCGAACCTCAGAGCGAACCTCATACCTCAGAGCGGACCGCATACCTCAGAGCGGACCTCATACCTCAGAGCGGACCTCATACCTCAGAGCGAACCTCAGAGCGAACCTCATACCTCAGAGCGGACCGCATACCTCAGAGCGGACCTCATACCTCAGAGCGGACCTCATACCTCAGAGCGGACCTCATACCTCAGAGTGAACCTCATACCTCAGAGCGGACCTCATACCTCAGAGCGGACCTCATACCTCAGAGCGGACCCCATACCTCAGAGCGGACCTCATACCTCAGCACGAACCTCATACATCAGAGCGGACCTCATACCTCAGAGCGGACCTCATACCTCAGAGCGAACCTCATACCTCAGAGCGGACCTCATACCTCAGAACGGACCTCATACCTCAGAGCGAACCTCATACCTCAGAGCGGACCTCATACCTCAGAGCGGACCTCATACCTCAGAGCGGACCTCATACCTCAGAGCGAACCTCATACCTCAGAGCGAACCTCATACCTCAGAGTGGACCTCATACCTCAGAGCGAACCTCAGAGCGAACCTCATACCTCAGCACGAACCTCATACCTCAGAGCGGACCTCATACCACAGAGTGAACCTCAGAGCGAACCTCATACCTCAGCACGAACCTCATACCTCAGAGCGGACCTCAGAGCGGACCTCATACCTCAGCACGAACCTCATACCTCAGAGCGGACCTCATACCTCAGAGCGAACCTCAGAGCGAACCTCATACCTCAGCACGAACCTCATACCTCAGAGCGGACCTCACACCTGAGAATTGCTAATTTTCTATCTTGCTTTGTTTCAACTCCCTCTATAGCCTGCAGGGCAGTACAGAGAGAATGAATCACATCACGGATAATTGAATCTGTATTTAAATGCCATCTTCTGGTCCACTCAAGTGATCCTTTACTGTTCGCTCACAGCTGAGCCTCTTCAGGGTGATGTTACAAGAGGATGGGAGGGAGGTGACAGATGGCAGCAGCATTGTTACTGCGTCTCAAATGGCATCCTATTCTCTGTCTACTGCACACATTTTGACCAGAGCCCTGTGGGTAGCATCTAACCATCCTAAGTAGTGCACTACATAGGGAACAGGGTTCCATTGGGGATTGCTTCTCTCTCTGTGTAAACAGCTGATCTGTGTAAAAGCCTGGTTTAAGAGGAGACGCTTAATCAAAGAGAAGTGCCTCGTCATCTGGGCTAATTTTACTGACTGGTGCTCGTGTCTCGTCTCTCTGGGGAAGAAGGTTCACACTTCAAGGGATTCCATGGTATAGATTAAGGCTGCATAAAGTGAATAATCATAAAATAAATAATAAAGTATAAACACGAAAGTATATCTCTTATACGGAAAAACAAGAAGACGCGTTCACATTTTAGTAGACCCTCTTATCCAGAGAGACTTACAGGAGCGTGTACGGTTTAGTGCCTTCCTTGATCAAGGGCATATCAACAGATGTTTCACCTAGTCGGCTTGGGGATTCGAACCAACAACCTTTACTAGCCCAACGCTCTGAACCACTAGGCTCCCTGCTGCCCACGTTATACATCTTGCATATCCACATGTGCTATTTGGCATAGTAGGCACAGCTGATTTGTCCTATTGGTTTCTCTCTCTCTCTCTGGCCCAGCTGATTGATCCTATTGGTCTTTCTCTCTCTCTCTGGCCCAGCTGATTTGTCCTATTGGTCTCTCTCTCTCTCTCTCTCTCTCTGGCCCAGCTGATTGATCCTATTGGTTTCTCTCTCTCTCTCTCTCTCTCTCTCTCTCTCTCTCTCTTTCTCTGGCCCAGCTGATTGGTAATATTGGTCTCTCTCTCTCTGCTACTACTGGCTGCTCAGGTCAAAAAGTGAATCTTTCTAGATACTACTGCTTGGCCATCTGCTCAATTGTAACACTGTGTGTTCTATTGTATTGTGGAGCTTCATATCGGGAAAAGACTTTGTGTAGCCATAACTCTCTTCTGTAAAATTATGAACGGCAGTGGGGGCTGGTGGGCAGACAACGTGTTTGATACTGTTCCATTCATTCTATTCCAGACATTACAATGAGCCTGTCTTCTGATTTAAAGGGACACCAGCCTCCACTGATGGAAGGTAACTGTATGACTTTATATACACTGCTCAAAAAAAATAAAGGGAACACTTAAACAACACAATGTAACTCCAAGTCAATAACACTTCTGTGAAATCAAACTGTCCACTTAGGAAGCAACACTGATTGACAATAAATGTCACATGCTGGTGTGCAAATGGAATAGACAACAGGTGGAAATTATAGGCAATTAGCAAGACACCCCCAATAAAGGACTGGTTTTGCAGGTGGTGACCACAGACCACTTCTCAGTTCCTATGCTTCCTGGCTGATGTTTTGGTCAGTTTTGAATGCTGGCGGTGCTGTCACTCTAGTGGTAGCATGAGACAGAGTATACAACCCACACAAGTGGCTCAGGTAGTGCAGCTCATCCAGGATAGCACATCAATGCGAGCTGTGGCAAGAAGGTTTGTTGTGTCTGTCAGCGTAGTGTCCAGAGCATGGAGGCGCTACCAGGATACAGGCCAGTACATCAGGAGACGTGGAGGAGGCCGTAGGAGGGCAACAACCCAGCAGCAGGACTGCTACCTCCGCCTTTGTGCAAGGAGGAGCAGGAGGAGCACTGCCAGAGCCCTGCAAAATGACCTCCAGCAGGCCACAAATGTGCATGTGTCTGCTCAAACGGTCAGAAACAGACTCCATGAGGGTGGTATGAGGGCCCGACGTCCACAGGTGGGGGTTGTGCTTACAGCCCAACACCATGCAGGACGTTTGGCATTTGCCAGAGAACACCAAGTTTGGCAAATTCGCCACTGGCGCCCTGTGCTCTTCACAGATGAAAGCAGGTTCACACTGAGCACATGTGACAGTCTGGAGACACCGTGGAGAATGATCTGCTGCCTGCAACATCCTCCAGCATTACCGGTTTGGCGGTGGGTCAGTCATGGTGTGGGGTGGCATTTCTTTGGGGGGCCGCACAGCCCTCCATGTGCTCGCCAGAGGTAGCCTGACTGCCATTAGGTACCGAGATGAGATCCTCAGACCCCTTGTGAGACCATATGCTGGTGCGGTTGACCCTGGGTTCCTCCTAATGCAAGACAATGCTAGACCTCATGTGGCTGGAGTGTGTCAGCAGTTCCTGCAAGAGGAAGGCATTGATGCTATGGACTGGCCCGCCCGTTCCCCAGACCTGAATCCAATTGAGCACATCTGGGACATCATGTCTCGCTCCATCCACCAACGCCACGTTGCACCACAGACTGTCCAGGAGTTGGCAGATGCTTTAGTCCAGGTCTGGGAGGAGATCCCTCAGGAGACCATCCACCACCTCATCAGGAGCATGCCCAGGCATTGTAGGGAGGTCATACAGGCACGTGGAGGCCACACACACTACTGAGCCTCATTTCGACTTGTGTTAAGGACATTACATCAAAGTTGGATCAGCCTGTAGTGTGGTTTTCCACTTTAATTTTGAGGGTGACTCCAAATCCAGACCTCCATGGGTTGATAAATTTTATTTCCATTGATAATGTTTGTGTGATTTTGTTGTCAGCACATTCAACTATGTAAAGAAAAAAGTATTTAATAAGATTATTTCATTCATTCAGATCTAGGATGTGTTATTTTAGTGTTCCCTTTATTTTTTTGAGCAGTGTATTTGGCGTTTCCACCACCATTTCTCGCATAATACATTTTACCGACTCAAAAAGAACCCACCATGTCAAATGAACAAATGATCTGTCAGCATTTATAAAATTGTTCCGAAACGTCCTGTTTCGATCACAGCTGTTGTGATTTGTTTTTATACAGTACTCGCGTAAACTGTGGAAACTAGGTTATTGTTAAGCCATTTGACAGCGAGTGACAGGTAGTTGACATAAATACTTTTGTGTACAGTATGTTCTGAATATGTAGTCCCATAACATGACACTCCTGTTCTGTGTAGTCCCATAACATGACACCCCTGTTCTGAATGTGTAGTCCCATAACATGACACCCCTGTTCTGTGTAGTCCCATAACATGACAACCCCTGTTCTGTGTAGTCCCATAACATGACACCCCCTGTTCTGTGTAGTCCCATAACATGACACCCCTGTTCTGTGTAGTCCCATAACATGACACCCCTGTTCTGAATGTGTAGTCCCATAACATGACACTCCTGTTCTGAATGTGTAGTCCCATAACATGACACTCCTGTTCTGAATATGTAGTCCCATAACATGACACCCCTGTTCTGTGTAGTCCCATAACATGACACCCCTGTTCTGAATGTGTAGTCCCATAACATGACACCCCTGTTCTGAATGTGTAGTCCCATAACATGACACTCCTGTTCTGAATGTGTAGTCCCATAACATGACACCCCTGTTCTGAATGTGTAGTCCCATAACATGACACCCCTGTTCTGAATGTGTAGTCCCACAACATGACACCCCTGTTCTGAATGTGTAGTCCCATAACATGACACTCCTGTTCTGTGTAGTCCCATAACATGACACTCCTTTTCTGTGTAGTCCCATAACATGACACTCCTGTTCTGTGTAGTCCCATAACATGACACTCCTTTTCTGTGTAGTCCCATAACATGACACCCCTGTTCTGAATGTGTAGTCCCATAACATGACACTCCTGTTCTGTGTAGTCCCATAACATGACACTCCTGTTCTGTTTAGTCCCATAACATGACACCCCTGTTCTGTGTAGTCCCATAACATGACACCCCTGTTCTGAATGTGTAGTCCCATAACATGACACCCCTGTTCTGAATGTGTAGTCCCATAACATGACACTCCTGTTCTGTGTAGTCCCATAACATGACACTCCTGTTCTGAATGTGTAGTCCCATAACATGACACCCTGTTCTGAATGTGTAGTCCCATAACATGACACCCCTGTTCTGAATGTGTAGTCCCATAACATGACACCCCTGTTCTGAATGTGTAGTCCCATAACATGACACCCCTGTTCTGAATGTGTAGTCCCATAACATGACACCCTGTTCTGAATGTGTAGTCCCATAACATGACACCCCCCTGTTCTGAATGTGTAGTCCCATAACATGACACTCCTGTTCTGAATGTGTAGTCCCATAACATGACACCCCTGTTCTGAATGTGTAGTCCCATAACATGACACCCCTGTTCTGTGTAGTCCCATAACATGACACCCCTGTTCTGAATGTGTAGTCCCATAACATGACACCCCTGTTCTGTGTAGTCCCATAACATGACACTCCTGTTCTGTGTAGTCCCATAACATGACACCCCTGTTCTGAATGTGTAGTCCAATAACATGAACCCCTGTTCGAATGTGTAGTCCCATAACATGACACCCCTGATTCGTGGTAGTCCCATAACATGACACTCCTGTTCTGAATGTGTAGTCCCATAACATGACACCCCTGTTGGTGGTTTCCTCCCTCCTCTCTTTCATGTAGCTAATCACTAATCCGATTGGATTGGTGAAATCTGGAGGGATGGGATCTTTGCTTTCAGTTATCCAATCACGTAAAGATCACTGATTACGTCAAGGGAGTGAGGACGGACTGATTCCTTTTTCTACACATGATTTATTCATACAGGGTCGTCCCATAGACTTCATGCAGTCCCCAATACATTATGTTCAAGCATTTGATGTTCTACAGAGGTTTTCTACAGCAGTGTTATCTATTTATTCGAACGATCGTGGTCTAGGTTAGGGATTTATTTCCTAGTAATCATGCGTTGCCTACTGTTAAACCTCTTTTAAAATATAAAATTGGTGTCTTCGGTTCTGTGAAGGACTATGACAACATGAGTGCATTGGCAATGGAAACACACACGGAGTATACAAAACATTAAGAACACCCATTCTTTCCATGACATAGACTGACAAGGTCAATCCAGGTAAAAGCTATGATCCCTTATTGATGTCACTTGTTAAATGCACTTCAAGTCTTGAGACAATTGAGACATAGAGTGTGTATCAAGAATGGTTCACCACCCAAAGGGCATCCAGCCAAGTTGACACAACTGTGGGAAGCATTGGAGTTAACATGGCCCACTATCCCTGTGGAACGGTTTCGACACCTTGTAGAGTCCATGTCCCGAGGAATTGAGGCTGTTCCGAGGGGGGTGCAACTCAATATTAGGAAGGTGGTTTTTTTTCTTTGTTTTTTTGGGGGGTGGATCAGCTTAATATTGCAGATAGATTGTATCTTCCATCAATGTAATTGTCTGCATCACTTCCAATCCCCCATGTTTTATATATATATACTCCCCTTTATTACTTTCCAACCCCGCCATCCTTTCCCTACTTGGGGTAAATTAGGTGAACAACAATGCCCAGGCCTCTACTTCCAGCCTATACTTACTATCTACACCTTATGGACACAGTCAATTTTACAATAATTATATTTTATTTGTTTTTGCTCCTGAACTTCTTCTACTCTCAACCTCTCCGATCATTTTCATGATGTCCATCCGGTTTGCTTCTATATGCCAGAGAGAGAGAGAGAGAGAGAGAGAGAGAGAGAGAGAGAGAGAGAGAGAGAGAGAGAGAGAGAGAGAGAGAGAGACAGAGGGATGAAAGAGTGAGCAGAGATACGTAGCCTTCACCGTTCGTCGCTTCATATCTTCCCATCTCTTATGGCAGGTGAGAACGAGCAGGTCTAAATTTCTGACAGCTGCATTGTGGGTTATGAGCTGCTTTGCAATCAGACGGTCCTGTTGAAGGTCAAATCAAAAGGTCGCGAGCCATACTCCGAGCCACGGCGTCATTCCTCTCTCTTTCTCTGTGATTTTTCTTTGTCATATCTCTCTTGCTATCTCCCTCTCTCTCTCTCCTCTCTGACTGGGAGACAGAGGAGAGTTAGTGAGAGTCTGCCAAATAGCTAATGAGAACAACTCCACCTTGTGGAGACAGCACAGAGACAACACAGGCTTTAAATAGACATGCCAAAAAGAACAGACCACGGATATGCTGTGTCACCTTCCTAAAAATATGTGTACTCTGTTCTCCTTATAGGCACATATCTTCACTAATATCCATGGACGCTTAGGCTCTGATCAAAAGGGACAAAAGGCCCTGGTAAAAAGTAGTGCACTATATAGGGAATAGGGTTCCATTTGGGATGCAGGTGCTGTGTCACGTTCCTTAAAAGGTAGACTCTGTTTTCCTTCCCAGGTTTTACAGAAATCCCGGATGGAAGATTCCCGGAATCAGAATGGAATCAGCAGTGAAGGATTTCTAGAAAACCTGGGATTTTTGGTTTTTGCAACCCTTTTCTCCGGCACATTTCTACTCTCTAGTCTAGAGTATACCAAGTTGAGACAGTAACCTTTTTTTTATAGATGAAGAAATGCATATGCAGCAAAATATGAATTATGCTTTCTATGCATATTCATATAAATATATTTTTTACAGACAGTTAACTGTACAGCAGAGGCCTGCAGAGAATTACTCAGGCTGCACACCAAGTTAGGACAAAATCTGCAAAGCAAATTACCGATTGGGGGATAATAAAGGTAATACAGATTCTATATTCTTATCTCTTAAGTGTAATACAAAGCAGGGTTTGAAACAGAACCGAAAAGCGGAAAAATAACTATCTTTTTCGAGGAACAGAATCAGAACCCGGAACAAAAGTGATCTATACTGTTCTGGAACAGAACCATTATTTTTTAAAAGCATGGGAACCGGTTAATTACGTTCTTTTGCATTCTGGGCATTTTTTTACCAGTCCCATAAAAACAACGCGACAACGTGCCTATGCAAAGCACTCACTTTATCACTCAGAAACGTATTCCAGTGACTGCCTTGACTGCCTGTCACCTGAAAAGCTTTGCCAGTGTGTGTGTGTATGTAGGCTACCTGCCCATCCCCCTCCGAAGCATAGTCTAGTAGCCCCTCCCCCCTCCGAAGCATAGTCTAGTAGCCCCTCCCCCTCCGAAGCATAGTCTAGCAGCCCCTTCCCCTCCGAAGCGTAGTCTAGTAGCCCCTCCCCCTCCGAAGCATAGTCTAGTAGCCCCTCCCCCTCCGAAGCATAGTCTAGTAGCCCCTCCCCCTCCGAAGCATAGTCTAGTAGCCCCTCCCCCTCCGAAGCATAGTCTAGCAGCCCCTTCCCCTCCGAAGCGTAGTCTAGTAGCCCCTCCCCCTCCGAAGCATAGTCTAGTAGCCCCTCCCCCTCCGAAGTGTAGTCTAGCAGCCCCTCCCCCTCCGAAGCGTAGTCTAGTAGCCATCCCCTCCCCCTCCGAAGCATAGTCTAGTAGCCCCTCCCCCTCCGAAGCGTAGTCTAGTAGCCCCTCCCCCTCTGAAGCATAGTCTAGTAGCCCCTCCCCCTCCGAAGCGTAGTCTAGTAGCCCCTCCCCCTCCGAAGCGTAGTCTAGTAGCCAATCCCCCTCCGAAATATAGTCTAGTAGCCCCTCCCCCTCCGAAGCGTAGTCTAGTAGCCCCTCCCCCTCCGAAGCGTAGTCTAGAAGCCAATCCCCCTCCGAAATATAGTTTAGTAGCCCCTCCCCCTCCGAAGCGTAGTCTAGTAGCCCCTCCCCCTCCGAAGCGTAGTCTAGCAGCCCACTGACGATACAAGCGTGATTCAGAAATTAGGGAGAGAGATTTTCTATTAGAGAAGAATGGGTTAACGTTTTCAATGCTAGTTAATAACCTTTTACTGCGGTGGGCTAAATAAAATCTACTTTGAAACAAAAGTATACACTTCACACATAGTTATGGGCTTATAAAAAAGAAGATGCCGGTACCATGTCAGATATAGAGTTGAAATGTATTTTGAGTTTGAAACCAACTTATACAATATTATACTTTATCATCACAGAAGACTGAAATATAACAAAACCGTTTGACATAGAAACACCGGATTTTCTGCGTCTTTTTAAAAAGAAATGTTTATTAATTATGAAAAATTCCTCCCACTAGGTCATTTGACTGCAGGAAAGGGCTACGGATACTATAGTTATCATTTTTCACATTGGATTTATTAACAACAAAAAGGTAAGACATGTTTTTATTTTAATTGTGGTGCCGCTCTGCACACACAAGCTTGTTAGCCATCCAGCTAGCTCTGGTCCAATGTTAAACCAACTCTCTGTAATTCAAAGACATTCAAAATTCCTCCATAGAAGCCGCTCCTCCGTAAGTATAATTCTGTGGGCCTAATTCAGATAACGCATGTCAATACAAGATGCCCAGTGTTTAAAGCCAAGCCTCCTCCTCCACCCTCTCTCACTCTCTCCCCACCCGCAAATCTCGCGCCCTACACTTGTCTGCCCAATGCATGTAAATAGCTTGCCCGCTCCATAGCAAGATGCTCTATCCGCACTGACTGGTGAAGTAATTGAATGTCGAGATAAATGTAAAAAAATATATATATTTCAGAGGTTTAAAAAGGAACAGAAAGGAACAGAAAGGATGATATAAACTAGTGTTTTGGGGGGGGATTTGAACCCATTCAGAACTTTCTTTTCCTGGTCGGAACAGTGTAATGGAAACAAAACAAATAGTGGTTCTGTTCAGAAAGATTTTGGTCCAACCACTTATAAAAACAGTTTAACTTTCCTATTTACCCACTTGCCTGTATAATTGCTCTGTAAAGGTTTTAAGATGTTTTTAAAGTACTGACTCCCCCCTATTACATCTGGCATTTCATCCATCAATGGGCTCTGTCAGGTTTGGCAACATATAAAACAGTTGACTTTCCAATTTACCACTTGCCAGTCTCTGATGGCCTAAAGGTTTTGATGCATTAAAAGGATACTGCCAGTCCTCTGACCTATAACAGAGTCTGAGCATTGACATCGCCAATATAAAGGACCTGCCAGTCTCTGATGGCCAATATAAAAGGGAGTCTGCCAGTCTGATGGCAAATATAGAAGGAGCAGCTCGATGGCAATAGAAGGGAGCTGCAGCTCTGATGGCAATAGACAGGAGGGCAGCTCGAGGAAGATAGAAAAGGGACGCCAGTCTGATGGCCAATGAAAAGGGATCTGGCAGCTATGGCCAAATAAAAGGGAGTCTGCAGATGAGCCAATGAAAAAGGGAGTCGCAGTCTCTGATGGCCAATATAAAAGGGAGTCTGCCAGTCAAGAGGGAAGGAGAGAGACATAGAGGGAGAGGAGAGACAGAGAGGGAAGGAGAGAGACTGAGAGAGGGAAGGAGAGAGACTGAGAGAGGGAAAGAGAGAGACTGAGAGGGAAGGGAGAGAGACTGAAAGGGAGGGAAGGAGAGTGTGATGAGGTGAGGTCGAAGGAGTCAGGCTCAGGAGGGTAAATCACAGAATAACAGGCTTTACAGAGTTGGCAGAAATGCGTCAAACACTCTAGTGCGCAAAACAGGCGCACTGGAAAATACAAGGCACAAGGGAAAATATCCCGTATATACAAAATACACAGAGCTGGAGCTTAGCTATCCTCCACAATAAATAATCACACACAAATACAAGGGGGCAGAGGGAACACTTATACAGGTACTGATGAGGGGATATGAACCAGGTGTGTGTAAAACAAGACAAACACAATGGAATGATGAGTGAGGAGGGCGGCTAGAGAAGGTTGGAAGCTGCCAACGAAGGCGAGCTCAAACAGGCGAGATGGCGCTTCAGTACCTCCCCGACCCCCCCCCCCCCCCCCCCCCCCCTTAGCGCATCCCAGCCGCCGAACAGACGGAGTATGCCGGGGCCCCCTCGATGTCCAGAGGGGGCGGAGGAACATCCCGCACCTCAGACTCCTGGAGCGGACCAGCAACCACCGACCTGAGGAGAGACACATGGAACGAGGGGTTAATACGGTAATCTGGAGGGAGTAATAACCTATATTTAACCTTGTTTATCCTCCTCAGGACATTGAACGGCCTCACAAACAGCGGGCTCAGCTTCCGGCAGGTCAGGCAGAGGGGCAGATTCCGGGTCGAGAGCCAGACCTGATCACCCGGTACCAAGACCGGGGCCTGACTGCGGTGGCGGTCAGCGTTGGCCTGCTGGCGATGCACGGCGCGCTGGAGGTGGACGTGAGCAGCGTTCCACCGCAGTGTTGCTGTCATTTCAGTTGCTGTGGTAGCTGACGTGCCAATGGCAGGTCGTTAGTAAAGATTGAAAAAAGTAAGAGGCCTAGACAGCTGCCCTGGGGAATTCCTGAATCTACCTGGATTTTGTTGGAGAGGCTTCCATTAAAGAACACCCTCTGTGTTTTTGTTAGACAGGTAACTCTGTATCCACAATATAGCAGAGGGTGTAAAGCCATAACACAAACGTTTTTCCAGCAACAGACTATGATCGATAATGTCAAAAGCTGCACTTAAGTCTAACAAAACAGCACCCACAATCTTTTTATCATCAATTTCTCTCAGCCAATCATCAGTCATTTGTGTAAGTGCTGAGCTTGTTGAATGTCCTTCCCTATAAGCATGATGAAGTTTACTAAGGGTTGGTAACAGGCTGATTGGTCGGCTATTTGAGCCAGTAAAGGGGGCTTTACTATTCTTAGGTAGGGGACTAGCTTTTGCTTCCCTCCAGGCCTGAGGGCACATTTTCTAGTAGGCTTAAATTGAAGATATGGCAAATAGGAGTGGCAATATTGTCCACTATTATCCTCAGTATTTTTCCATTGAAGTTGTCAGATCCCTGTGGCTTGTCATTCACCTCTTCCACACTTACTTTACAGAATTCAAAATTATAACGCTTGTCTTTCATAATTTGTTCAGATATACTTGGATGTGTAGTGTAAGCGTTTGTTGCTGGCATGTCACACCTATATTTGCTAATCTTGCCAATTAAAAAAATCATTAAAGTAGTTGGCAATATCAGTGGGTTTTGTAACGAGTGAGTCATCTGATTCAATGAATGATGGAACTGAGTTTGCCTTTTTGCCCAACATTTTATTTAAGGTGCTCCAAAGCTTTTTACTATCATTATTTATGTCATTTACCCTTGTTTCGTAGTGTAGTTTATTCTTCTTTTTATTCAGTTTAGTCACATGATTTCTCAATTTGCAGTACGTTTGCCAATTGGTTTTACAGCCAGACCCATTTGCAATCTCTTTTGCCTCATCTCTCTCAACCATACCATTTTTCAATTACTCATCAATCCACGGGGATGTAAAAGTTTTTACAGTCATTTTCTTACAGGGTCCATTCTTATTAGTAACTGGGATAAACAATTTCATAAATGTGTCAAGTGCAGCGTCTGGTTGCTCCTCGTTACACACCACGGACCAAGAAATATCACTAAAAAACGTATTGTATGACCTCTTATACACTATATTAGGCCCAGCCTTTGGAACTTTTCTTTTCCTAGATATGGCTACTATATTGTGATCGCTACAACTGATGGATTTGGATACTGCTTTCAAATTAATTTCTGCCGCATTAGTAAAGATGTGATCAATACATGTTGATGATTTCAGTCCTGTGCTGTTTGTAACTATCCTGGTCGGTTGATTGATAACCTGAACCAGGTTGCAGGCACTAGTTACAGTTTGAAGCTTTCTCTTGAGTGGGCAGCCTGATGAAAGCCAGTCAATATTTAAATCACCCAGAAAACATACCTCTCTATTGATATCACTGACATTATCAAGCATTTCACACATGTTATCCAGATACTGACTGTTAGCACTTGGTGGTCTATAGCAGCTTCCCACAAGAATGGGCTTTAGGTGAGGCAGATTAACCTGTAGCCATATTACTTCAACAGTATTAAACATGAGATCCTCTCTAAGCTTTACAGGAATGTGGTTCTGAATATAAACAGTCACACCTCCACCTTTGGCATTTCTGTATTTTCTGTAGATCTTATAACCATGTATTGCTACCACTGTATCATCAAAGGTATTATCTAAGTGAGTTTCAGAGATTGTCAGAATATGAATGTCAAATGTTATTAACAGATTATTGGTTTCATGAACCTTGTTTCTTAAGGTACATATGTTAACATGGGCTATTTTTAACACTTTTCTGGGATTCTTGATTGTTTTTCTTACTTTAATGGGAAGCTTAGCAGAGGTAGACATGCTCAAGTTATTTATGTTAGTGTAGAGTGAGCTTCAAACAGTGAACTTCCTGCTAGGGCACACCACCTCAGTGCTAACAGTGTAACTCTGGTTCATAGGCTCATGATTACTGCATACAACAGCTGTAGGATCAGCAGAGGCATTCAGGGCAGTAAGAGGGACATAAATTAGGTTACTTACATTGTGTCTTCCAACGCCCCTGGGATAATGTACATTTGCTGAAGCATTATGACAACTCAGCGACACAATGGTAGGGATTAAATGAGCTGGACTTGGGTCATTGCCGCCTTATAACGCTGTGAAAGGATCCAGGAACCCACTGCCCACAAAATGAGGTGGAAACTGAGCTACACTTCCTAACCTCCCACCAAATGTATGACCACATTTGAGACACATATTTCCCACAGATCACACAGACCCACAAAGAATTTGAAAACAAATCAAACATTGATGAACTCCCATATCTGTTAGGCGAAATACCGCAGTGTGCAGTCACAGCAGCAAGATTTGGGGGGGGGGGGGGGGGGGGGGGGGGGGGGGGATGCTAAGCTGACATATGGAATTGTTTTAAGATGAACATACCATGAATGATTTAGAATTTTAGGACCTCTTTAGGTATATAAAATATATACACTGCCAGTCAAAAGTTTGGACACAGCTACTCATTCAAGGGTTTTTCTTTATTTTTATTATTTTTTACATTGTAGAATAATAGTGAAGACATCAAAACTATGAAATAACACATATGGAATCATATAGTAACCAAAAAAGTGTTAAACAAATCAAAAAATATTTTATATTTGAGATTCTTCAAATAGCCACCATTTGCCTTGATGACAGCTTTGAACAGTCTTGGCATTCTCTCAACCAGCTTCACCTGGAATGCTTTTCCAACAGTCTTGAAGGAGTTCCCACATATGCTGAGCACTTGTTGGCTGCTTTTCCTTCACTCTGTGGTCCGACTCATCTGAAACCATCTCAATTTCGTTGAGTTCGGGGGATTGTGGAGGCCAGGTCATCTGATGCAGCACTCCATCACTCTCCTTGGTAAAATAGTCATTGTCCTGTTGAAAAACAAATGATAGTCCCACTAAGCCCAAACCAGATGGGATGGCGTATTGCTACAGAATGCTGTGGTAGCCATGCTGGTTAAGTGTGCCTTGAATTCTAAATAAATCACAGACAGTGTCACCAGCAAAGCACCCCCACACCATAACACCTCCTCCTCCATGCTTTACGGCGGGAACTACACATGCAGAGATCATCCGTTCACCCACACCGCGTCTCACAAAGACACAGTGGTTGGAACCAAAAACCTCAAATTTGGACTCCAGATCAAAGGTCAAATTTGTTATAGCTTATATTCTTAACATGTGTGAGCCAATCGGTTGTGTTGTGACAAGATAGGGGGGGGTATACAGAAGATAGCCCTATTTGGTAAAAGACCAAGTCCAAATTATGACAAGAACAGCTCAAATAAGCAAAGAGAAACGACATTCCATCATTACTTTAAGATATGAAGGTCAGTCAATATGGAACATTTCAAAAACTTTGAAAGTTTCTTCAAGTGAAGTCGCAAAAACCATCAAGCTGTATGATGAAACTGGCTCTCATGAGGACCGCCACAGGAATGGAAGACCCAGAGCTACCTTTGCTGCAGAGGATAAGTTCATTAGAGATACCAGACGCAGATAAATGGAGAGGACACTTTGGAGGTTAATACTAATGTTGTGCTTAGTAGACAAGTTAGAGGTTATTTATATGTATTTATTATTATTATTAGTAGTAGTAGTATGTTTCAGCAGGCCACTCCAAACAAGAGGCCATTCAAAATTATATAACCTCTTAGATGTAAAGTCCCCTGTTTAGGGGACCTGCATGGTTCTGATATTTTCACTTATAAATCGATCTGTGGACACCGTAGCTGCATGGCTTGCATTGAGCGATAGCACTGGTTCTCATGGACACAGTAGTATATTTGTTGAAACTGTGTGAAATATGAAAACACTTGAAGTTTGGATGTCCCTCCTACCATTTCATTCGCTCTTCCGACTGTCCATCAACTGCTGGCTGAACCCTAAATCACAGCCACTGACAAAGCACATTGCTCGCAATCCTTACATCAGAGAGTGATTTCATCACTGTAGCACATTCAGAGATCGATTTACAGCCGTAATAATATATTAATTAATATATTCTAAACAAAAGAACACTTTATGTTTGACATAGACGGACAAAATTAATATGAGACGAAAGGCGAATTCTTAACGAGTTCAGGAAGCCAGGCTAGAGCTCTGTGTGATATTCACAGCGGTGGGGGCGGACATAGTTAGTCATTTTATGATTTAATTATACTATATTTAGAAAGCATATAAGTCATTTCAAGCCTTATTCATACAGTTTTGTTGAATAGGAAATACATCATATAAAATATTGCAGATTCTCACATTTTTATCATATTTTTACTGTGTACTTGAGCTTGTGTCCTCAAAAGTGACTACACCTCAGCAATGTATAACTATTTTTACCAGAAAGGTGAGACTGTCATCTTTCTTGGAGTGTGCAGCATTGATAAATATTTACTTTTGGGAATTACGTGGATTCCATTTTCAATTCCATTTAGTTACTTAACCCCTTAGAGTCGTTTTTTGACACACTGGTGTGTAAATCTAAGTAACATAATAAAATATATTTTTATATATTATATATTTATTTATTTATTTTTCAATTTCATTTTTTATTTTTTTATTTTTTCGGGGGGAATGGATCAGCTTAATATTGCAGATAGATTGTATCTTCTATCAATGTAATTGTCTGCATCACTTCCAATCCCCCATGTTTTTTATATATATACTCCCCTTTATTACTTTTCAACCCCACCATCCTTTCCCTACTTGGAGTAAATTAGTGAGCTAGAGTGGTGTTTGTCAGACCATGAGACATCCCGAAAATCGGTCTTATCACAAAAACGTTTGTAGTGTCCTAATGGTTTGGCCTAATTATGAACTATTATGACCTCTCCATGGAAAGACTCTCACGAACACGATGGTGGTCTCCGTTTTGCTCTACAACCCACACAAGCATCAGGGGAATCGTCTGAAGGTAACAAGTACCAGTTAAAATGGAAGTATAAAGGTCGTTTTGTGCCAATTCAAATAAAGGGGTTAAATATGGGTAAAAATATGTATTCACTACCAGTCAAAAGATTGGACACACCTACTCATTCAAGGGTTTTTCTTTATTTGTAAAAAATTTTACATTGTAGAATAATAGTGAAGACATCAAAATAACACATATGGAAACATGTATTAACCAAAAAAGTGTTAAAAATCAAAATAACCACACATGCGGAGATCATCCGTTCACCTACTCTGAGTCTCACAAATACACATTTAGGCTCATCAGACCAAAAGACAGATTTCCACCGGTCTAATTTACATTTTAGTAATTTAGCAGACACTCTTATCCAGAGCGACTTACAGTTAGTGAGTACGTACATTTCCATACTTTTTCATGCTGTCCCCCCATGGAAATCAAACCCACAACCCTGGCATTGCAAACACCATGCTCTACCAACTGAGCTATATTGTCCATTGATTGTGTTTCTTGCCCCAAGCAATACTCCTCTCTCCTCTCCCCTCTTCTCCCCTCCCCTCCTCTCCCCCCTCCCCCCTCCCCTCCTCTCATCCTACTGATATTTGGGGTTGATATATACACATATGCTCATAACTTCTCTTCCGTACAGACATCTATTTCATCTAATTTATCAGCCAATACCTGAGATGACATGTTTGCTATATTAAACTAACAAAATGTTGCATTGACTCTGGGGGGTTGTGAAGAGGAGAGTGGAGAGCGGATTGGAAGGAGGATTTTATTGGATAAGAATTTAAAGGAGGATCTATTGGTTGGTTGGCTGTGGTGCTTTATATTATCTGGCTTATTGGCCGGGGTCAAAGGTAGTGCACTATATTCTGTAGATAGTAGGGTGTCATTTGGGACATATCCATTGTCCCCAGTGTGTACTGTATGTTTAGTACTGTGTAAGGATCCATTGTCCCCAGTGTGTACCGTATGTTTAGTACTGTGTAAGGATCCATTGTTCCCAGTGTGTACCGTATGTTTAGTACTGTGTAAGGATCCATTGTTCCCAGTGTGTACCGTATGTTTAGTACTGTGTAAGGATCCATTGTTCCCAGTGTGTACCGTATGTTTAGTACTGTAAGGATCCATTGGTTGGTTGGAATTATCTTCTATAGTGTGTATGTTGAGATGATGACCTCTGCTCCTTCCTCATGTAACACAGCATACAGCCTCTCAGGTGTGCACATGTGTGTCTGTGTGTGTGTGTCCATGCATGTGTGAAGTGTGTGTGTGTGTGTGAAGTGTTGTGTGTGCATGTGTGTGTTCATGTGTGTGTGTACTCATTCGTGTGTGTGAATGTGTGTGTATGTCTGTGCGTGCATGAGACCAGCAGTGTGTGGGTCCAGGTCTGTGTGTGTGTGGGAGGAGGTTTCTGGAGAGGAGCCAAGCCATGCTGCTGACCTTAACAATAATTTATTAATCTCTTATCGCACAACGTTCTCCCTCTCTCTCTCTCTCTCTCTCTCTCTCTCCTCTATCTCTCTCTCTCTCTCGTCTCTTCTCTCTCTCTCTCTATCTCGATCTCTCTCTCTCTCTTTTCTCTCTCTACTCTCTCTCTCTCTCTCTCTCTCTCTCTCTCTCTCTCCTCCCTCCATCTCTCTCCCCTCTCTCTTTCCACCTCTCTCTGTCTTTTTATATTTTCTCCATCTCGCTCTTCTTGGTGAGATGGAAAATGTTCAGTTCTGCCTTCCACTGCTTCATTTTCACCGTTAATATGCTTCTCTGTTCTGCTCTCCTCTAAACTATTGATTCCTCCTCCCTGCATCTCTCCCTCCATCCATATATTTACTAGAGAACAACTATCTGATTGGGATCAGTATGTGATCTAATCTCTTTATTGAATACATTACTCCTCAGTGGATATGCAATGGAAATGCAGTGCTGAATGAAATGCAATGGAAATACAGTGCTGAATGAAAATGCAATGGAAATACAGTGCTGAATGAAATGCAATGGAAATACAGTGCTGAACGCAATGCAATGGAAATACAGTGCTGAATGCAATGCAATGGAAATACAGTGCTGAATGCAATGCAATGGAAATACAGTGCTGAATGCAATGCAATGGAAATACAGTGCTGGATGCAATGCAATGGAAATACAGTGCTGAATGCAATGCAATGGAAATACAGTGCTGAATGCAATGCAATGGAAATACAGTGCTGAATGCAATGCAATGGAAATACAGTGCTGAATGCAATGCAATGGAAATACAGTGCTGAATGCAATGCAATGGAAATACAGTGCTGAATGCAATGCAATGGAAATGGTGTGGTCCTCTGTAGCTCAACTGGTAGAGCACAGCGCTTGTAACACCAAGGTCGTGGGTTCGATCCCCGGGACCACCCATACACAAAAATGTATGCACGCATGACTGTAAGTCGCTTTGGATAAAAACGTCTGCTAAATGGCATATTATTATTAAATACAGTGCTGAATGCAATGCAATCTCCTCCTGTTGCTGTTTAATCTTCTCTTCCTTTACCTCCCCCTCCTCCTCCTCATATTCCTCCACCTCTTCTTCATCATCCTCCTGTTCTTCCACCTTTGCTGGCTCCTCTATCCACTCTGGCTCCTCTGGCTCCTCTGGCTCCTCTATCTCCTCTGGCTCCTCTATCTCCTCTGGCTCCTCTGGCTCCTCTATCTCCTCTGGCTCCTCTATCTCCTCTGGCTCCTCTGGCTCCTCTATCCCCTCTGGCTCCTCTGGCTCCTCTATCCCCTCTGGCTCCTCTGGCTCCTCTCTCCCCTCTGGCTCCTCTATCCCCTCTGGCTCCTCTATCTCCTCTGGCTCCTCTGGCTCCTCTGGCTACTCTATCCCCTCTGGCTCCTCTATCCCCTCTGGCTCCTCTGGCTCCTCTGGCTCCTCTATCCCCTCTATCTCCTCTGGCTCCTCTGGCTCTCTATCCCCCTAATCTCCTCTGGGCTCCTCTGGCTCCTCTGGCTCCTCTATCTCCTCTATCCCCTCTGGCTCCTCTCTCCCCTCTGGCTCCTCTGGCTCCTCTGGCTCCTCTATCTCCTCTGGCTCCTCTGGCTCCTCTATCCCCTCTGGCTCCTCTGGCACCTCTATCCCATCTGGCTCCTCTGGCATCCTCTATCCCCTCTGGCTCCTCTGGCTCCTCTGGCTCCTCTGGCTCCTCTCTCCCCTCTTGCTCCTCTGGCTCTCTGGCTCCTCTATCTCCTCTGGCTCCTCTGGCTCCTCTGGCTCCTCTGGCTCCTCTGGCTCCTCTCTCCCCTCTGGCTCCTCTGGCTCCTCTGGCTCCTCTATCTCCTCTGGCTCCTCTGGCTCCTCTATCCCCTCTGGCTCCTCTGGCTCCTCTGGCTCCTCTATCCCCTCTGGCTCCTCTGGCTCCTCTATCCCCTCTGGCTCCTCTGGCTCCTCTATCCCCTCTGGCTCCTCTGGCTCCTCTATCCCCTCTGGCTCCTCTCTCCCCTCTGGCTCCTCTGGCTCCTCTATCCCCTCTGGCTCCTCTATCCCCTCTGGCTCCTCTGGCTCCTCTGGCTCCTCTATCCCCTCTATCTCCTCTGGCTCCTCTGGCTCCTCTATCCCCTCTATCTCCTCTGGCTCCTCTGGCTCCTCTGGCTCCTCTATCTCCTCTATCCCCTCTGGCTCCTCTCTCCCCTCTGGCTCCTCTGGCTCCTCTGGCTCCTCTATCTCCTCTGGCTCCTCTGGCTCCTCTATCCCCTCTGGCTCCTCTGGCTCCTCTATCCCATCTGGCTCCTCTGGCTCCTCTATCCCCTCTGGCTCCTCTGGCTCCTCTGGCTCCTCTGGCTCCTCTCTCCCCTCTTGCTCCTCTGGCTCCTCTGGCTCCTCTATCTCCTCTGGCTCCTCTGGCTCCTCTGGCTCCTCTGGCTCCTCTGGCTCCTCTGGCTCCTCTCTCCCCTCTGGCTCCTCTGGCTCCTCTATCTCCTCTGGCTCCTCTGGCTCCTCTATCTCCTCTGGCTCCTCTGGCTCCTCTATCCCCTCTGGCTCCTCTGGCTCCTCTATCCCCTCTGGCTCCTCTATCCCCTCTGGCTCCTCTGGCTCCTCTGGCTCCTCTGGCTCCTCTATCCCCTCTATCTCCTCTGGCTCCTCTGGCTCCTCTGGCTCCTCTATCCCCTCTGGCTCCTCTGGCTCCTCTATCCCCTCTGGCTCCTCTATCCCCTCTGCCTCCTCTCTCCCCTCTGGCTCCTCTGGCTCCTCTATCCCCTCTGGCTCCTCTGGCTCCTCTATCCCCTCTGGATCCTCTATCCCCTCTGCCTCCTCTCTCCCCTCTGGCTCCTCTGGCTCCTCTATCCCCTCTGGCTCCTCTGGCTCCTCTATCCCCTCTGGCTCCTCTCTCCCCTCTGACTCCTCTGGCTCCTCTATCTCCACTGGCTCCTCTTGCTCCTCTATCCCCTCTGGCTCCTCTCTCCCCTCTGGCTCCTCTATCCCCTCTGGCTCCTCTATCTCCTCTGGCTCCTCTGGCTCCTCTATCCCCTCTGGCTCTCTATCTCCTCTGGCTCCTCTATCTCCTCTGGCTCCTCTGGCTCCTCTATCCCCTCTGGCTCCTCTATCTCCTCTGGCTCCTCTATCTCCTCTGGCTCCTCTGGCTCCTCTATCTCCTCTGGCTCCTCTGGCACCTCTATCCCCTCTGGCTCCTCTCTCCCCTCTGGCTCCTCTATCCCCTCTGGCTCCTCTATCTCCTCTGGCTCCTCTGGCTCCTCTATCCCCTCTGGCTCCTCTATCTCCTCTGGCTCCTCTATCTCCTCTGGCTCCTCTGGCTCCTCTATCTCCTCTGGCTCCTCTGGCTCCTCTATCCCCTCTGGCTCCTCTGGCTCCTCTATCCCCTCTGGCTCCTCTATCTCCTCTGGCTCCTCTGGCTCCTCTATCTCCTCTGGCTCCTCTGGCTCCTCTATCCCCTCTGGCTCCTCTGGCTCCTCTATCCCCCCTGGCTCCTCTATCCCTTCTGGCTCCTCTATCCCCTCTGGCTCCTCTGGCTCCTCTATCCCCTCTGGCTCCTCTGGCTCCTCTGGCTCCTCTATCCCCTCTGGCTCCTCTGGCTCCTCTGGCTCCTCTATCCCCTCTGGCTCCTCTATCCCCTCTGGCTCCTCTGGCTCCTCTATCCCCTCTGGCTCCTCTGGCTCCTCTGGCTCCTCTATCCCCTCTGGCTCCTCTATCCCCTCTGGCTCCTCTATCCCCTCTGGCTCCTCTGGCTCCTCTATCCCCTCTGGCTCCTCTATCCCCTCTGGCTCCTCTGGCTCCTCTATCCCCTCTGGCTCCTCTATCTCCTCTGGCTCCTCTGGCTCCTCTATCCCCTCTGGCTCCTCTATCCCCTCTGGCTCCTCTGGCACCTCTATCCCCTCTGGCTCCTCTGGCTCCTCTGGCTCCTCTATCCCCTCTGGCTCCTCTGGCTCCTCTGGCTCCTCTGGCTCCTCTATCCCCTCTATCCCCTCTGGCTCCTCTGGCTCCTCTATCCCCTCTGGCTCCTCTGGCTCCTCTGGCTCCTCTGGCTCCACCATTCAGGACAAACAGGTTCAATAAAAACCAAGAGGGCACTTAAGGAGAAACAGACAATTAAACACCTACTCTGCGTCTCAAATAGCACCCTATTCCCTATATAGTGCACTACTTTTGACCAGGGCCCTATGACATAATTAACTATGTGAGGAATAGGGTGCCTTTTGGGACACGGCCCTAGCATAGCAGGATGAGGGCTATTCTTATTTCTTTAGCCTCTATAGTTACCCTGCCAGGGGTTATGGTCCTTGTTCTGGGGAGTCTCTATAGTTACCCTGCCAGGGGTAATGGTCCTTGTTCTGGGGAGCCTCTATAGTTACCCTGCCAGGGATTATGGTCCTTGTTCTGGGGAGCCTCTATAATTACCCTGCCAGGGATAATGGTCCTTGTTCTGGGGAGCCTCAATATAGTTACCCTGCCAGGGATAATGGTCCTTGTTCCGGGGAGCCTCTATATAGTTACCCTGCCAGGGATAATGGTCCTTGTTCCGGGGAGCCTCTATAGTTACCCTGCCAGGGATAATGGTCATTGTTCTGGGGAGCCTCTATATAGTTACCCTGCCAGGGATAATGGTCCTTGTTCCGGGGAGCCTCTATAGTTACCCTGCCAGGGATAATGGTCCTTGTTCTGGGGAGCCTCTATATAGTTACACTGCCAGGGGTTATGGTCCTTGTTCTGGGGAGCCTCTATAGTTACAATGCCAGGGATAATGGTCCTTGTTCTGGGGAGCCTCTATAGTTACAATGCCAGGGATAATGGTCCTTGTTCTGGGGAGCCTCTATATAGTTACCCTGCCAGGGATAATGGTCCTTGTTCTGGGGAGCCTCTATAGTTACCCTGCCAGGGATAATGGTCCTTGTTCTGGGGAGCCTCTATAGTTACAATGCCAGGGATAATGGTCATTGTTCTGGGGAGCCTCTATATAGTTACCCTGCCAGGGATAATGGTCCTTGTTCTGGGGAGCCTCTATAGTACCCTGCCAGGGATAATGGTCCTTGTTCTGGGGAGCCTCTATATAGTTACCCTGCCAGGGATAATGGTCCTTGTTCTGGGGAGCCTCTATATAGTTACCCTGCCAGGGGTAATGGTCCTTGTTCTGGGGAGCCTCTATAGTTACCCTGCCAGGGGTTATGGTCTTTGTTCTGGGGAGCCTCTATAATTACCCTGCCAGGAATAATGGTCCTTGTTCTGGGGAGCCTCTATAATTACCCTGCCAGGAATAATGGTCCTTGTTCTGGGGAGCCTCTATAATTACCCTGCCAGTGGTTATGGTCCTTCAATTGCTTTTCTAAATCCTAGAGTGATAGCTAAAGGAGGATTCCAAGAGGTGTGAGGGACAATACTTTTATTTAAGATAGTTATTATTCAAAAAGCTAAAGGGGGATTCCAAGAGGTGTGAATGAATGCATTCGAAATCTTAACATTGGAAAGTTAATATTCTGCTCTTTATGGTGGTAATCATAGCCATTAAACAATCAAATTGTTGCTATAGCACAGTTAGTCACTAACCCTCTTCAAAACATTGAAAACACTCTAACCATCTCTGCTAGGTTGAGTAAAATGTTCAGAGTGAGCTGTTCTCTCATTTGTGTCTGGAAGTAGCTAGCAAGCTAGCCAACGTTAGCCAGTTAGCGTGGGTGCTTGACTGCCATTGTGAGATCAACCCTACTCCTCGGCCAGAACGCACCCATAGTCAGATGATTCCTTACACTGAAGGTAGGGGGGTCATGACAAATGTCATACAGTTAAATCAGTCTAGTTGATTCAGACATCTTCACTGATGAAAAACCTGGTAATACCTTAGGGGTTAGGCCAAGCAAGGTTTTTCCTGCACAGGCCAAGCGAAAACATTCCTGCACAGAATTATACATTTTTTTTTGCTAAAGGGATAGTCTATCAAGAATGCATACATTTTATTTTCACTCCGTTGTTATCAATTGACTGAGACATTTGGCAAATCATTATTTTATTTATTTTTTGCTATGTCCATCAGATTCTAGTTAGCCTTTTAGCAATCCTAATGGTAATGGTAGGGTGTGTTTTTGCTGAACTTTCCCCGAAAGTTATACCTTTGTAATCTTTCAGATTAACAAGTTTCCATCTGCTCAGTTGGGTTCGACTATTCTTCATCCACTATAATTCTGGATGAAACAAAGGCAAGGAAAATACACTATATATACACTATATATACCACAGTATGTGGACACCCCTTCAAATTAGTGGATTCGGCTATTTCAGCCACACCCGTTGCTGACAGGTGTATAAAATCGAGCACGCAGCCATGCAATCTCCATAGACAAACATTGGCCATAGAGTGGCCTTACTGAAGAGCTCAGTGACTTTCAACATGGCACCGTCATAGGATGCCACCTTTCCAACAAGTAAGTTCGTCAAATTTCTGCCAAGGTAGAGCTGCCCCGGTCAACTGTAAGTGTTGTTATTGTGAAGTGGAAATGTCTAGGTGAAACAACAGCTCAGCCGTGAAGTGGTAGGCCACACAAGCTCACAGAACGGAACCACCGAGTGCTGAAGCGAGTAGCGCATAAATATCATCTGTCATCTGTTGTAACACTCACTACCAAGTTTCAAACTGCAATGTCAGCATAATAACTCGTCGAGAGCTTCATGAAATGGGTTTCCATGGCCGAGCTGCCGCACACAAGCCTAAGATCACCATGCGCAATGCCAAGCAGTGTAAAACTCGCCGCCATTGGACTCTGGAGCAGTGGAAACTTGTCTCCGGGGGTGATGAATCACGCTTCACCATCTGGCAGTCCAACGGACAAATCTAGGTTTGGCGGATGCCAGAAGAACGCTACCTGCCCGAATGCATAGTGCCAACTGTAAAGTTTGGTGGAGGAGGAATAAAGGTCTGTGGCTGTTTTTCATGGTTTGGGCTAGGCCCCTTAGTTCCAGTGACGGAAATCGTATGACATTCTAGACAATTCTGTGCTTCCAACTTTGTGGCAACAGTTTGGGTAAGGCCCTTTCCTGTTTCAGCATGACAATGCCCCTGTGCACAAAGCGAGGTCCATACAGAAATGGTTTGTCGAGATCGGTGTGGAAGAACTTGGCTGGCCTGCACAGAACCCTGACCTCAACCCCATCGAACACCTTTGGGATGAATTGGAACGCTGACTGCGAGCCAGGCCTAATCGCCCAACATCAGTGCCCGGCCTAACTAATGCTCTTGTGGCTGAATGGACCCGCAGCAATGTTCCAACATCTAGTGGAAAGCCTTCCCAGAAGAGTGGAGGCTGTTAAAGCAGCAAAGGGGGGACCAACTCCATATTAATGCCAAAGATTTTGGAATGAGATGATCGACGAGCAGGTGTCCACATACTTTTGGTCATGTAATGTAAGTCTGACTGATGGACAGAAATGCACCAAGAGATGTATGTAAAATGTACTTTTAGCTGCACTACATGTGCTTTAGGGATATTACTTCAAAACACATTTAGCTGTTTGTGCTCTGCCTACTTACAGAGCCTTGTCTTCGTTTACATGACCAGTCCTTGAAAATGCACAGCTTCTATTGTTTTTCTGTGTTTTTCCAGATGGTCAGCGCCGTCCATCACTCAAAGCCGGATGGAGAAAGAGTATTCCAGGAGTATGTGAAAGCAAGAGGTCTTATGGACAGCAAACGGAAACTGATGGAGAACATTTCTTGTATGATGGGAAATCATGGGTACGTGAAGAAGTCAATGTGCTGGAACTGTTAAATGACACAAGCTGCATTACATACGGTGCATGAAACGCAGCATCATGTGATGCAAAATGTCTCATAACGGCTGTATGTCTATATTTTGAACATTCTATATTTACATTTTAGTCATTTAGCAGACGCTCTTATTCAGAGCAATTAGGGTTAAGTGCCTTGCTCAAGGACAGATTTTTCACCTAGTCGGCTCGGGGATTAGAACCTGCGACCTTTCGGTTACTGGCACAACGCTCTTAACCACTCAGCTACATGCCACCTCTTGAAAATCTGATTGCTGACATGTAAAACATTTTTGGGACTATATTAACAATGGACTAATTAAACAAATACCGAAAGATAGTCTTTTGGGTGGAGTTTTCCTTTAACTTTAAATGAAAGTCTGTTAGATGATTTTTAGATTACTGTCAATATACCTCCACATCCCATACCATTGTTTGGTAAGATACTGACATATCTAATAACCCAAAGTAATAGAAGATTGGCGCTGTTTTTCACTGTTGCATTACCACCAATCGTTTCATTCATTTGAGGTTGAGGTTATATACAGTAGTGGTGCTTGGGTAAAATCACCAGGGAAGCCAAGCCAGGGGTAAAAAACAAAAAAAAAACATAGTGCAACCTATGTGTTGTGATAGTTGCGTTGTTTGCTCTATAACCTGTTAGTTCATATGCCTTGACACCGTGATCTATAGGCCTAAAGGCCGAGACAATAAGAAGACGCAGTGGCTGAATAAATTCAACCACACCTTTGTGTTATCACAAAACCGAAGAGCAACCTCTGTCCGGTGGAGTCCACAGAGCATATTGCATGTAACAAACAGTTACATGAACTACAGCATGTTCGGTCAAGTTCATGGGCTGCAGGTAGCTTAGCGCTTAAGAGTGTTGTGCCAGTAACCGAAAGGTTTCAGGTTCTAATCCCCGAGCCGACAATGTGAAGAATCTTGAGCAAGGCACTCAACCCTAAATGCTCTGGATATGAGCGTCTGCTAAATATTTATTAATGTTTCCGACATTTTCGGCACTACTAAACAAATATTGATTTAGAACCACTGAGTGTCAACGCAAGTCGCAAAGAAAACAGGAGCTGCCTCCACTATTCCAGCACCATTTCAACTTCATCAAATCACCTCTGCTTAGTGTAATACAATAACAACTAAAAGATACCAAAAACGATTTTGTCCAATCAACGTAAGCGAAAATATGACGTGGCTGTCCATGGCACTGATGTGTGTGTGTACGTGTATTTAATTGCATCACTTGGCATCCATATATATATATATAGTATATAGGTATAGAGTCACTGTATCTAAAAACTAATGGTGTGGAATGTAAACATATCTTGACAGTAGTATACTTTTGAGGTATGAAAACAGCTTTATTTTAGCTGTAACATGAGCTCCATTACTGTGACATTGTGATTTTAAGCAGGTCTGAAATATCAGTTATGGACAAGCAAGCTAACGTTAGCTAACATACATGCAAATATATTTTTTTGCATTTATTGATTAACCTCAGCTTGAATACCACCATATAGCTAGATATCTACAGTAGCCTTGGTTTGTTCGCATATACTTATGACTGGCAGCCCGGTGCAGGCAGCTGTGTTGTTGCTCAACCCAGTGTTAGAACTCTGAGCTTAAGCAAAAAAAAAACATTTTAGCATGGTCAGAAATGGTACAAAAATTGAGCACATTGTGGGTTCTTAATGGTCTCCCGAGTGGCGCAGTGGTCTAAGGCACTGCATCGCAGTGCTAGCTGTGCCACTAGAGATCCTGGTCCGAATCCAGGCTCTGTCGTAGCTGGCCGTCACCGGGAGACCCATGGGGCGGCGCACAATTGGCCCAGGGTAGGGGAGGGAATGGCCGGCAGGGATGTAGCTCAGTTGGTAGAGCATGGTGTTTGCAAAGCCAGGGTTGTGGGTTTGATTCCAATGGGGGGCCAGTATGAAAAAATAATAATGTATGCACTCACTAACTGTAAGTCGCTCTGGATAAGAGCGTCTGCTAAATGACTAAAATGTAATGAGAACTGTTGCCCCTAAAAACGTATTCAGTCCAAAAAGGTTGCAAGTCTAATGATCACTTTATGGACACTATAGTCTCGTTCTTATCCAACGCCTAGATATTGAGCCAGGTCGGGCCAAGATTATTATTATTTTTTCCTAATGCTAACAACCCTGTTAAAAATCCGTTATGCGGTTCTCGGACGGCTAATGAGGAGAGGCAGGGAGCTTGTTGTGTACCTCTAATCAAGGTGATTTGTAAAGTTTCATTGACATCGGTGTCATATTGGCTTAGACGTAATAGTAGGCAGATTTCTACAGGGGGTTCTACATGGA
Source organism: Coregonus sp. 'balchen' (assembly GCA_902810595.1). Lineage (NCBI taxonomy): Eukaryota > Metazoa > Chordata > Actinopteri > Salmoniformes > Salmonidae > Coregonus > Coregonus sp. 'balchen'. The sequence continues at coordinate 34,403,783 of LR778259.1, forward strand.
ACCCAAAAGAGTTCTACCTGGAACCAAAAAGGGTTCTACCTAGAACCAAAAAGGGTTCTACCTAGAACCAAAAAGGGTTCTACCTAGAACCAAAAAGGGTTCTCCTGTGGGGTCAGCTGAAGAAACCTTTTGGAACCCTTTTTTTTCTAAGAGTGTACGATGACTGTTTACACCTTTATAATGGCCAACTGGATACCTACACATACGCCCAAGGTCATTTCCTTGTCCATTAAACACCGGCTGTACTATAGTCTCAGGACTTCCTTTCAAGAAGGCGACATGGCGCCTCAGCTTTTTCAGTCACGTTGACTCCAACTATTACAAAAGTTATTTTTATTTATTTATTTTGAAGTAAGGTGTCTCCGTTTTGTGGCACCTCAGTTTCTCTCTACACCATCCACAATACGGCTTTAGTTTTCCAGTCCAAAGCGCATTTTACACACTTTAAAGCGGCAATCTGGGATTTAAACAACGACAAAGTGGTCATCATGTTTTGCGTAAACAACTGAGGGATGGGGCTGGAGAAATGTAACCACTCTCAAATTCATTGTACACACTTTCAAGTGTCTGGCCCGGTGAGAAACAAAGGGAACGGG
>LR778259.1:34409478-34411978 GCA_902810595.1 Coregonus sp. 'balchen'
TATTACTAGAGACCTGACATAGACCTGGTCAGTTATTACTAGAGACCTGACAGAGACCTGGTCAGTTATTACCAGAGACCTGACAGACCTGGTCAGTTATTACTAGGGACCTGACATAGACCTGGTCAGTTAATACTAGGGACCTGACAGAGACCTGGTCAGTTATTACCAGAGACCTGACAGACCTGGTCAGTTATTACTAGGGACCTGACAGAGACCTGGTCAGTTATTACTAGAGACCTGACAGAGACCTGGTCAGTTATTACTAGGGACCTGACATAGACCTGGTCAGTTATTACCAGAGACCTGACAGACCTGGTCAGTTATTACTAGGGACCTGACAGAGACCTGGTCAGTTATTACTAGAGACCTGACAGAGACCTGGTCAGTTATTACTAGGGACCTGACATAGACCTGGTCAGTTATTACTAGGGACCTGACAGAGACCTGGTCAGTTATTACTAGAGACCTGACAGAGACCTGGTCAGTTATTACTAGGGACCTGACATAGACCTGGTCAGTTATTACCAGAGACCTGACAGACCTGGTCAGTTATTACTAGGGACCTGACAGAGACCTGGTCAGTTATTACTAGAGACCTGACAGAGACCTGGTCAGTTATTACTAGGGACCTGACATAGACCTGGTCAGTTATTACTAGGGACCTGACAGAGACCTGGTCAGTTATTACTAAAGACCTGACAGAGACCTGGTCAGTTATTACTAGAGACCTGACAGAGACCTGGTCAGTTATTACTAGGGACTTGACAGAGACCTGGTCAGTTATTACTGGAGACCTGACAGAGACCTGGTCAGTTATTACTAGGGACTTGAAAGACCTGGTCAGTTATTACTAGAGACCTGACAGAGACCTGGTCAGTTATTACTAGAGACCTGACAGAGACCTGGTCAGTTATTACTAGAGACCTGACAGAGACCTGGTCAGTTATTACTAGAGACCTGACAGACCTGGTCAGTTATTACTAGGGACCTGACAGAGACCTGGTCAGTTATTACTAGAGACCTGACAGAGACCTGGTCAGTTATTACTAGGGACCTGACATAGACCTGGTCAGTTATTACTAGGGACCTGACAGAGACCTGGTCAGTTATTACTAGAGACCTGACAGAGACCTGGTCAGTTATTACTAGGGACCTGACAGAGACCTGGTCAGTTATTACTAGAGACCTGACAGAGACCTGGTCAGTTATTACTAGAGACCTGACAGAGACCTGGTCAGTTATTACTAGAGACCTGACAGAGACCTGGTCAGTTATTACTAGAGACCTGACAGAGACCTGGTCAGTTATTACTAGAGACCTGACAGAGACCTGGTCAGTTATTACTAGAAACCTGACAGAGACCTGGTCAGTTATTACTAGAGACCTGACAGAGACCTGGTCAGTTATTACTAGAGACCTGACAGAGACCTGGTCAGTTATTACTAGAGACCTGACAGAGACCTGGTCAGTTATTACTAGAGACCTGACAGAGACCTGGTCAGTTATTACTAGAGACCTGACAGAGACCTGGTCAGTTATTACTAGAGACCTGACATAGACCTGGTCAGTTATTACTAGAGACCTGACAGAGTCCTGGTCAGTTATTACTAGAGACCTGACAGAGACCTGGTCAGTTATTACTAGAGACCTGACATAGACCTGGTCAGTTATTACTAGAGACCTGACAGAGACCTGGTCAGTTATTACTAGAGACCTGACAGAGACCTGGTCAGTTATTACTAGAGACCTGACAGAGACCTGGTCAGTTATTACTAGGGACCTGACAGAGACCTGGTCAGTTATTACTAGAGACCTGACAGAGACCTGGTCAGTTATTACTAGAGACCTGACAGAGACCTGGTCAGTTATTACTAGAGACCTGACAGAGACCTGGTCAGTTATTACTAGAGACCTGACAGAGACCTGGTCAGTTATTACTAGAGACCTGACAGAGACCTGGTCAGTTATTACTAGAGACCTGACAGAGACCTGGTCAGTTATTACTAGAGACCTGACAGAGACCTGGTCAGTTATTACTAGAGACCTGACAGAGTCCTGGTCAGTTATTACTAGAGACCTGACAGAGACCTGGTCAGTTATTACTAGAGACCTGACATAGACCTGGTCAGTTATTACTAGAGACCTGACAGAGTCCTGGTCAGTTATTACTAGAGACCTGACAGAGACCTGGTCAGTTATTACTAGAGACCTGACATAGACCTGGTCAGTTATTACTAGGGACCTGACAGAGACCTGGTCAGTTATTACTAGAGACCTGACAGAGACCTGGTCAGTTATTACTAGGGACCTGACAGAGACCTGGTCAGTTATTACTAGAGACCTGACAGAGACCTGGTCAGTTATTACTAGAGACCTGACAGACCTGGTCAGTTATTACTAGAGACCTGACAGACAGAAAGTCTGTCCACACATTACACAGAGATGTCAAATACATATGAAACACATTACCTTTATTATTAAGCTTTATTATTCCAAA
>LR778259.1:34416978-34439751 GCA_902810595.1 Coregonus sp. 'balchen'
TTTACATAATGTATGTTCTTCCTATAGAGACTAATAAGGAATTCCTGCTGGGTGATGTCTTGGCACCCCCGTACACTGCAAGACTGCAACACTGGGCAATAATACACTAATGCTAGTTTAGTACAGTACATTAAGTACCAATACCATATTTGGTCATAGAGACGTTCCTCTGTTGAGGTGAGCTCAGGACTCAAGAGCATGTGTATGATACAGATAATGGGGCGTGTTACCCCGACCTCCCCTATTTCATTAGCCTGGCTGACACCACACGCGTGACTCACAGCTTGGGAGACCTGCGTCACACTGGTCAGACAGGAGGCCGTTGGAAATGCTGTACTCGGGCAGAGTTGTGCTTATTTCTGTCAGAGCTTTGATTGGTTCTCTCAAACTTTTTTTTTTTCTATCCTAGGAGGTTGAGACCAGCCTCCACTGGCTCAGAGCCTAACGCATCTAGTTTCCATCCTCTCTGGTAAGGTCACGATCGCTACATTTACTCTAGTCTGTGGAATGAAACATGGAATGATGTCATCACCATTTTTAGGGGTAGAATGACTTATAGTGGCTTCATCTGATGGCTTTTCCACATCAAGAAAAACAACAGGATAGTTTTAGGCTACAAATGTGGAATGGCCACGTATTCCGCAGTTTAATAGAACGCTTCAAATGTAATCACACTAAATCACTAAATCATTAAACCGCTAAACCATCTTTAACCTCTGGTCAAAAGTAGTGCACTATATAAGGAATAGGGTGCCGTTTGGGACACACAGTAGGACTTCCACCGTTTCTCCTCCAAGCCTTCCCCTGTTCCCCAGTGTTTTACCGTTTCTCCTCCAAGCCTTCCCCTGTTCCCCAGTGTTTTACCGTTTCTCCTCCAATCCTTCCCCTGTTCCCCAGTGTTTTACCGTTTCTCCTCCAATCCTTCCCCTGTTCCCCAGTGTTTTACCGTTTCTCCTCCAATCCTTCCCCTGTTCCCCAGTGTTTTACCGTTTCTCCTCCAAGCCTTCCCCTGTTCCCCAGTGTTTTACCGTTTCTCCTCCAAGCCTTCCCCTGTTCCCCAGTGTTTTCATGTCTCTCTCCATCAAAGTAAACTGCTCTTAATCGTCTTTGGTGCAAATTATAGACCGAGTCCCTGTTGGCATCCACAAAACATGACCAGATCAGGTCTAATAACGTGGTCCTCTCACCATCTTCATCCTGACTGTTTTTTTTTTTTTTTCAATCACTTTGGTGCAATTTTCACAAGTATATGGTACATTTACACAACTCTAAGCACAAAAGTCTAAACAGATTATCAAAAATGACTCATGCTTCAAAACTCTAAGCACATTTTCGATTGACTGAGTACAAGAAACAAATTCCCAAAGTCCTTTGTTCGCTGCACAAATCACTCTTTCAATTTGGATGACTATTCAATCTAAGTATCTTTTCAAAATGCAATAGTCATTTTACTTTTGATATGATGTCTTTGTCATTTGTTAACAATACAATTAACCAGAGCCATATACAGTATTCGGAGAGTCAGCCCGACTTTTCGAATTTGAATATTGTTCTAATTCTAGACATTCGGTTACATAGCATTATTTAAATATTCCCCATGTAATGTTAATGGCGAGCTAACATGGCTGTAATAGAATGCTGTAGTGTCATGTAAATGCATCATCATGCTCATTCTAGGGGCTCTATTTTATCAAACCTAATGCAATGGTAAATATAAGCGCAGGCGGTAAAGGTCGCTATAGTTTCAGGGGTGTGTCAGAAATATTTTTGCTATTTTCACTATTACAATTATCGTCGCACTTGCTGGGTTGGAGCGAAAGGGCTGGGTTTTGATGAATAAACAAGTTATTGGTGTGTCGAGGCTTGGCTCCTCACTGGCCAATCAGAACGTGCTCCATGGCGAAATATGTTGCTGCTTCAAGTTGAATATTTATGGTATTTTATGTATTGCCTTGGAATCAACTCCAATTCAAATGTTAGTCAGTTATAGTTTGTTAAATGACTTACAGAAACGAAATGACAAAATGTAGACCTATCTTTGCTAAATACGTTAACTTGAACCCATTTGCAGTCCACATGGTTCTAAGTAGTTGCACGGCTTCAATAGCATTCACACTGATATAGGGGCTAGGCCTACTGTAAATTACATTATGGCTGAGCATGGACATGCCAAACATGGTCAATAAGCAATATTAAATTCTTTATTGATGAGGCCTACAAAGATAACGAATAATTCTAATCAAATTCTAAACAAAACGAAACAACAACTTGTTTTAAGTAGGCTATGCCACACTTACGGGCCCCATCATATCTCCCTGTGGTCAGTATGACAAATGTCTGCACTCTCTAACTGTACGTCGCTCTGGATAAGAGCGTCTGCTAAACGACTAAAATGTAAACGTGAAATGGTCACAATAATGTTAAAACAACGCAGACTTTGGAGGGTTTTACGCACATCCAAACTTTTCACAGTAGCTGGACAAAGATCCACTATAAAGAGAAAGGGAGCATGTCCTCTCACCGTTCTACTGCTCCCAAACAGGCCTGTGTTTTCTGAACATAATCGGAACCATTTTACAGATCGCTTTCACACAACTCCAGAAGTTGCATTGCATGCCCGCCACGGACTATGTAACCATAAAACCAGGTAGGTGAATCATTCTAATAAGATTGGTTGTATTAAAATTAAACGAAAAACAAGTAATCTTTTTTTTTTTTTTTTAAACAACAACAACAATAAATACATGTACAATGTAACGATATCATAAAATCGTTATAGTAGGCCTGAGGAGGGCTTGGGTTACTGTTGAACCAGCCTTCGTTATAGTAGGCCTAGGGAGGGCTTGGGTTGCTGTTGATCCAGCCTTCGTTATAGTAGGCCTAGGGAGGGCTTGGGTTGCTGTTGAACCAGCCTTCATTATAGTAGGCCTGGGGAGGGCTTGGGTTGCTGTTGAACCAGCCTTCGTTATAGTAGGCCTGGGGAGGGCTTGGGTTGCTGTTGAACCACCTTCGTTATAGTAGGCCTAGGAGGGCTTGGGTTGCTGTTGAACCAGCCTTCATTATAGTAGACCTGAGGGAGGGCTTGGGTTGCTGTTGATACCAGCCTTCGTTATAGTAGGCCTGAGGGAGGGCTTGGGTTGCTGTTGATCCAGCCTTCGTTATAGTAGACCTAGGGAGGGCTTGGGTTGCTGTTGAACCAGCCTTCATTATAGTAGACCTGAGGGAGGGCTTGGGTTGCTGTTGATCCAGCCTTCGTTATAGTAGACCTAGGGAGGGCTTGGGTTGCTGTTGAACCAGCCTTCGTTATAGTAGGCCTGGGGAGGGCTTGGGTTTTGAACATAATGAAACGGAAAACAATACATTTTTACAGGTTACAGATAACTTCTAAATACGAGGTTCACCGGTGTTCACCGAGGTTCTCATCTCTCGTTTCTTGATGGGCACGGACACATAGCCTACATAATGGAGGGGGTTTTACGAAAGTCCAAAACGTGACCTATATGGCTAAAATAAGGTGGGCATGCCTACAATGCATAAATAAATAAAAGTGAATGTCAGCTCACTGTTTTACTCCTCTAAAACGTTATTATTTTAATAAAGTTTTGGTGATTAAGATGTATTTCCAAGCGGTCTCAGGAGCCAAACCCTTTATCGACAGTCTTTTCTACTTAGCCATTGCATTGAGCCTTTATTGAGAGGAGGGGAAGCTATGCTTGGGTTTTAACCAAATAAAACCAAATGTGAAAAAAACATATTAGTTTTTTATGTTTCTAAATAGGAAGTACACAGGCACCAAAAGCACATGAAGCTACTCTTGATCAATGCGCATATGGGCAGTATGCGTCACGGCTGGATAGGATGCGTTTTCCGCTGTCAACATTCATGCCATAAGCAACTGCGTTTCCACTAAAACCAGCTTTTGGTTGGTCTTAAATATCCCTATCAGCGCTGCCTGAAATTAGCACTTTGGATCATGTTTTTAAGGACACGACTAAAATATTTCCACCCCGCCCATCTGAGGGCATGGGAGCTGATCTAAGACAGGTAAACCTGGCGTTAGGCCTGGAAAATGCCAGAGCGCCAGTTATTACATGATCAAATCGCAAACTAAAGGTGCCAGAGCCCTATGGATGTTTGGGAGCTGGGAGAAATGCTATACCTGGTCGTACAGGGTTTCAGAGAGAGGGAGGGGGTGTTACATGTGGGGTTTTTGAGGGTCAGTACCTTTACTTTACTAATGCGCATGCGCATGCACGTACACACACACACACACACACACACACACACACACACACCACACCACACACACACACACAACACACACACACACACACACACACACACACACACACACACACACACACAAACCGCCTGTCCCTTCCTCACCCCACCCCACCATGCATCACCCCTCCTCACCCCACCCTGCCTCACCCCTCCTCACCCCACCCTGCCTCACCCCTCCTCACCCCACCCCACCATGCCTCACCCCTCCTCACCCCACCCCACCATGCCTCACCCCTCCTCACCCCACCCCACAATGCCTCACCCCTCCTCACCTCACCCCACCATGCCTCACCCCTCCTCACCCCACCCCACCATGCCTCACCCCTCCTCACCCCACCCTGCCTCACCCCTCCTCATCCCACCCCACCATGCCTCACCCCTCCTCACCCCACCCTGCCTCACCCCTCCTCACCCCATCCCATCCTATAGGCTGGAGCAACAAGCTAACAGTAACAGCAACAGTAACAGCCCTGGAAGCCTCATACCCCTCATAAATATCCCATCAGCCCTGAGGGGTCCTGAGGGGTCCTGCTCTGGTATACAGGTGCTGTGGGAGCTCCATAATGACCCAGAGAGGGGGAGGTCCAGTTACGCCTGCCTGAACCCAGCCACCTTCCCTGGGTCTCGTATGGCAGGGCGAAGGGGCCTGGAGTGGGCCCTGGGGTGGGATTAACCATACCTGGCCGGTTAACCATTCAGGGAGGTTCATAAATGATAAACAATAACCGTAAGACACAGTAACAGCTGTTATCAGTACTGGGTAATCAGTTAATATTGAGGCCCTGGGGGGAGCTTGGTGGAGAGGAGAACCCCTCAGTCTCCTGTTTGAATAACCAGATCTCCTATAAGATGTCCCAAAGTCCCCCTTTACTTCCAAGAGGTTCAAGGTTCAAGGTTCAAGGTTCAAGTTGTATCAGTCACACGGTATACGTCGTCCAACTAAATGTTAATTTGCAGGCTCCTTCTCCACAATGCAACAGCAATAAGAAATCAGAAAAGATAAGAATACGAACATAAAGTAAATGTCTCAGTAGAATAGAATAAACATTTTAGCATCAGTATAATACAGGAAGGAACAATGTATAGTCCAATATTTACAGATGTATTGGGAGGATGGGGGATGGGGGGGGGGGGGTGTATAAACTGAGCAGTATAATAAGAGTCTGGTAGCAGCAGTTGTAATCTGTGTGTGTAGCATTCCCTTCCCTCCTCACCGTTACACCAAAACCCTTCCCTCCTCACCGTTACACCAAAACCCTTCCCTCCTCACCGTTACACCAAAACCCTTCCCTCCTCACCGTTACACCAAAACCCTTCCCTCCTCACCGTTACACCAAAACCCTTCCCTCCTCACCGTTACACCGAAACCCTTCCCTCCTCACCGTTACACCAAAACCCTTCCCTCCTCACCGTTACACCAAAACCCTTCCCTCCTCACCGTTACACCAAAACCCCAAAACCCTTCCCTCCTCACGTTACACAAAACAAACCCTCCTCCTCACCGTTACAACCAAAACACCACCCCCAACCCTTCCCTCCTCACCGTTACACCAAAACCCTTCCCTCCTCACCGTTACACCAAAACCCTTCCCTCCTCACCGTTACAACCAAACCTTCTCTCACGTACACCAAACCTTCCCTCCTCACCGTTACACCAAAAAACCCTTCCCTCCTCACCGTTACACAAAACCTTCCTCAACCGTTACACCAAAACCCTTCCCTCCTCACCGTTACACCAAACACCCTTCCCTCCTCACCGTTACACACACCATACCAACCACACGAACCCTTCCTCCTCACCGTTACAAACCCCAACAAACCGAAACCTTCCCTCCTCACCGTTACACCAAAACCCTTCCCTCCTCACCGTTACACCAAAACCCTTCCCTCCATCATCCTCTTTGACTGAAAGACTCAAAACTCTGTGTTGATGGTGCACACAGTGGGATTGGGGGAATTAGGTCCTTGTGGGCAAGTCTTGGTTGTGGTCAATCTTGTGTTGCAGCTAAAGCCCGTTTTGTGAACTTCAATATCTTTTATGGGGGACTTTGGTCACATTGCAAAAAGAGTTTGGGAACTTCTGGACTTTTTATGATAGGTTTAGGCCTAGTGAAAGACCACATGGGTTGGTGTTTTCTGTTTTCGGCCAGCAGATGGCGGTGTTTCTATATGAAAGCAGCGCAACAACAAAACTAGAGAGCGGCAGCGAGAGAACGGTGTTATTCCCGGTCTGTCTGTCCCGCACAGAGCCACGGCGACACCGGACACTGCTTCATTACCGTCATCACCACTCCACGCTAATTACCGGGCCAAGGCTCCTCGCGGACACGGTAGAAGTCTCCTAGGCACCATGAAACACACCAAGGAAAACTCACCTCTGAGAAAATATGTTTTATTTGTGAACGCAAACATTTAAACACATATAAAAAACAGATCTATTTAAATGTTGTTGTAGGTAAAATTATTTTATAGGCCTATTTTATTGTAAACCTCATCTATCGATGGTATTATTATCAATAACTAACAAGATTAAATAAAATAATATTTTCTATCTCCATCATGGAACCCAAAGTGTATGATCTCATTTAAGACAAATAGGTCTACAACAATTGCATTGAGAATTTGGCAATAAGCTGTCTTTCAAAAGATTGAGTATTTCAGTAAAGGTATTACTAAACATAAACATTTATTCAAAATAATTAAATAAACTCTTAGGCAACAACATTAACATTTCTAATGTTATTGTAATTAATTATTCTAATAGAAAAACCTAAATAGCATATCAAATATATTAGTCATACATATCATTGTACCACTTTTATAAATATATATATATATTTCAATACATTTTATTGGATAGTTGGGCCTGGGCCTACATGTTATGTGATGGTTTATATTATAGGTGATTATTGATGTTATCTTTTATATGTGGATTTGTATAAGTCATAGTGTTTTCATAGTGATGGTTTTCAAGATGTCCAATTAGAGGTTACGATATTTTCTACTCTACCTCGCGTGTCTCACGTGGACGTCCATCAGCCTCCCATTCCATCCGCACTCGAGTATAGATCAGGTAACATACAGCTAAACGTTCCTAAAATATATACTTTAATTTTGATCATTTTAATATCGCATTTCTTATTCCATTTAACGTTGATTGTAACATAATTCAATACAAATTATTTCCCACGTGGATTTAAACATATTCATTATATTATTGCTTTACCTACGGAGATTTTTGGGGGTCCCTTGACTGCACATTATTCTAGATTAGGCTATATATTGTTTGAAAGATACATTATGACATTCATTTTAGTGTTAATAAACCTGACCATTTAAATGATTTGAATAAATGATGCACCCGAATCACAACATTAAGTATGTTGATGTTTTATAAAATGAATGGAATACAAATATTTAAAATGGTTGGTGTTCAAATTTAATTTGCTATAATAATGTAGGCTGGTCCATTATAATGTAGTCTACAAAATAGTTGAAAGGCAATGCAGGCCAAATAATTGTTTTATTTTGCAGCAGTCAAATTAAAACCTATTTTACACGGTATAATCACATTTCCGTGTTAAAATCCTATATGTGCAGACGGTACAATTCGCTGCCAGTTGTGCTCAATTGTTTTCCCGTCCTGTTTGTTTTGTCGCTACAAAAATAACGGCGTTTTATGACATAGAAGTTCCGCTTTGTGGTCTATGTGAGCCGGCCTTGAAAACCGTAGCTGGATTGTTGCTGCCACACACACACACACACACACACGCACACACACGCACACACACACACACACACACACACACACACACACACACACACACACACACACACACACACGATCAATAACCTCGGCGGTTTGGGACGAACGCAGCAAATCAAGACGGCAGATTCCAAGAGAGTGGGAGCACGCAGCATAGAATCTTGACAGTAAAAGGAATATAGTGTTTCATTCGGGCCCTGATTGAGAGAAGTTCAAGTTTCCAAACCTAACAGCACAATGAAACGGCCAACATTAACCAGCGATTAATGGAAAAGACGATCGAAAACACTCTCGGAATGGGTTTTATATACACAATTAATTCAGGTTTTGACACGTCTATTTTTGGAGAGGTTTTCCAGTGTTTTCAGTAAAATGAAAAGTGTGATTATTTAGTTTGGCCATGAAATAAGAAGTAAGGTTGTAATTAAATTATCTTTACATTTAAAATAAATTCAGCTGCCTGTACATGTGGTTGCTCCATGCATGCTTTTCTTCTTTGATAAAACAAATATAATTTATATACCTGTGGATGCTCATGCTCCATGATACTTTTCTTTTTACAGGCTAATAGTTGCCTTTGATAAAATAAATACTAATTATATCTATATATACTGCGGCCTTAAACGGCTGCAGGTAGCCTAGCGGTTATGCGCATTAGGCGTTGGGTTAAACGCAGAAGACAGATTTCAGTTGTGCAACTGACTAGGTTTCCCTGATTACCGTTGTCCATTCAGCTTCTAGAGGTCGAGGCTTTAAATAGCGAATCTTTAAATATCCTTATCCAAAGCATCTGTTGCTATGACTTCAACATGTATTATTCAGTCATATATCTATATGTGACTCTTACACATTATCCCCATAAAGCCACTTAACCAAACCCCCTGAAAAGATTGTGTCCCCAAAATGTAGTTTTGACCAGGGCCCATAGGGACAGATAAATGAAGGGTCAATGGTCCAAAGTAGTGCACTATAAAGTGAATAGGGTACCATTTCAGACACTTTTAAACGTTCACCTCTAGAGTCAGATAAAGCTCTCTCTCCATCTCCTTCTAACACTCCACCAGGAAGTGAAGTGACGGCCTACTGCTTCTATTTAATGATTTCCACAGGACAGCCCGACCATGACAAACAGACGCCAGGAGAATCAGACCCCATGCACCTATATATCTAGATCGATATCTCTAGGATAGAGAGAGGATAGAGATCTATAGGACTCAGGCTATCTATCTCTGTTCGAGCGCTCTATCGCGCTCTAGGCTCGCGATCATATATCTATCTCGACTATATCCTATCTGATATATCGCTCCCTCTCTTCGCATCTCTCTCTCTGGTCCGCGCTCTCTCTCTCCCTCTCTCTCTCTATCTCCTCTCTCGTAGACCTCGATCGCTAGGAGAGCGATACGAGATGGGGAGAGAAGAGCGTATACGCTCTATATCTAATACGATATATCTAATAGAGAGAAGAGAGAGGAGAGAGAAGAGAGAGAGAAGAGAGAGAGGAGAGAGAGAGGGGGTTATCTATAATATATCTATATCTATATATCTCTCTCTCTATCTGTATATATATATATATATATATCTATATAATTATGAATATGATATCTCTAGATATATCATCTCTCTCTATCTTATATATATATCTATAATCTCTCTATATAGATATCGATACATCTATATCTATATATTAATATTCTATGAATATCATCGATTATATATATATCTATATCTGATCTTCTCTCCTCTCTAGACTATCTCTCTCTCTCTCTCTCTCTATCTCTCTCTCTCTATCTCCTCTCTCTCTCTTATGGTCTCTCTCTCTCTCTCTATCATATGTCTCTCTCTTCTCGCTTCTCCCTCTCTATTCCCAACCAGTCTACTGATCTATTCATAAACAGGGCCCAGGGCAGCCGTGTGTCCTGTCACCTCTCTCCCAGCCACACACCATCCCCAGGGGGGGGGGGGGGGCACCCCCTTCCCAGTAACCGCCTCCTGAGCCCCCTCCAGACTCGGTCTCTACAGGTGTTCCCGGGACAGGTAGCGACAGGGCGGGGACCAGGAACCCCACCCCCCCCCCCACCACAACAAAAACAAACAGCACAAAAAAAAAAATAAAAAAAACCCCACAAAAAACCAAAAAAAAAACAAAAAAAAAAAAAACAAATAAAAACAAAAAAAACAATAAAAGACAAAGATAAAGAAAAAAACAACAAAAAACAAAAAAAAGGAAACGAAGAAAAAAAAAAAAAAGAAAAAAAAAAAGAAAAGAAATAAGAAAAAACCACAAAAAAAAAAAAAAAACAAAAAAAACGAACAAAAAAAAAAAAAAAAGGAAAAAAAGGATAAAAGAAAAAAAAAGAAGAAAAAAAAAAGAAACACAAAAAAAAAAAAAAGAGAAACACAAAAAAAAGAAAATAAAAAAAAAAAAAAAAGAAAGAAAAATAGAAAAAAAAAAAAAGAGAAAAAAAAAAAAAAAAAAAAGAAAATGAAAAAGAAAAAAAAAAAAAAAAAAAGAAAAAAAAAAAAAAAAGAAAACAAAAAAGAAAAAGAAAAAAAACAAAAAAAAAATAAAAAAAAAAAAAAAAAAAAAACGAGGAATGAGAAGAAAGAAAAAAAAAAACAACAAAAAAAAAAAGTAAGAAAAAAAAAAAAAAAAAAACGAACAAAAAAAAAAAGATAAAAAAAAAAAAAAAAAAAAAAAAAAGAAACAAGAATAGAAATAAGAAAAAACACAAAAAAAAAGAAAAAACACAAGACAAAACAAAAAAAAAACCCCCACCGCTCAAAGGGCTGGGCACCCCGTGATGACATATGACCCCCTGCGAATGGCCTCAAGGAGCCGCATCTGTCATATCCCACTCTATTTCCACCACAGGTGGTAAGCTAAAATGAACAGGAAAAGAGCCTGGCAACTCATGGTATAGTCCCCCAATGGCACCTATTCCCTATATTCAGTGCACTCACAATTCTGACCAGCCATAGGGATCGTTGTTATCTCTTTTGACAGAAAATATACTGAAACAAAAATATAAACGCAACATGTAAAGTGTGGGTCCAGTTTCATGAGCTGAAATAAAATATACCAGAATGTTTCATATGTACCAAAAAGTTTATTGTCTTTAAATTTCAGACCACCAATGTGTTTACATCCCTGTTAGTGAGAATTTCTCCTTTGCCAAGATATTCCATCCACCTGACAGGTGGTGGCATATCAAGAAGATGATTAAATAGCATGATCATTACACATGTGCCACCTGTGATGGGGACAATAAAGCCACTCTAAAAATGTACAGGTTTTGTACACAACACAATGCCACAGATGTCTCACGTGTGAGGGAAAGTGTGGCCAATTGATGCATGCTGGAGCACTCAGGAATGTTCCATAACAGAGCTGTTGCCACTGAGAATTGAATGTTAATTCTCTACCATAAGCCGCCTCCAACTTGTTTAGGAGAATTTGGCCAGAGTACATCCAACCAGCTCATAACCCCAGAACCACGTGTAACCCGCCAGCCCAGGACCCCACATCCAGCATCTTCACTGATAGTAACGTTCAAGGAGGGCGTGGGTCGGTGGCTGACGGACGGTTATTTTCTATTGTTAATAAAGCACTTGTCGAGGAAAGTTAATTTCTGTGGCCTGGGCTGGCTCAAAGGGTGGGCCTATGCCCTCCCAGACCCACCCCATGTCTGTGCCCTGCCCAGTCAGGTGAAAATCCATAGATTAGGGCCTAATTTATTTGTTTCAATTACCTGATTTCCTTATTGAACTGTAACTCAGTAAATTCTTTGAAATTGTTGCGTATTGCCTTAATATTTTTGTTAAGTATAGAAACATCCATTCTGTGTTACTGTATGTATGGTTGCTTATTCTATAGTTGATGCGCATATACAAATATTTTCCTCTCCAAATGAATTAAGTTAACATGCAATATTCAGTGTTGTGTACTGTAGATAACATTTTTGATTCTCATGAAAACATTTTCTGGTTATGTAGGCATTTTTATTCATGAGTTTAAACCAGGGCTACATGGTAAAAACACACCACCAAAACAGGGGCCTATTGAAGAGATTTCAGATTTACAGAACGTTCAGACAGAAATGCATCTCTGTCTTGTAGAATATGGAATCATTTGAGTAGGAGTTGGGACGTTTAAATTTATATCTGTAACATTCTGAATGATGTCGGTTAGACCTCAGTGAACAGACTACTGGGCTCTTTCTCCATCTGCACAGTGAGGCCAGACGGCAGCCGGTGATCTGGAACACAAAGACAGACAGGAGGGAAAAAGAAAAAATGTAGACACCTTTTCTTGCAAGAAATTTTAAGTTCTCATAATAACTGTGAACCTTTCATAGATTAGAAACCAACTTCTTCCCCACCTTATGAGAAGTAAACCCCCAGAAAGAGCTAGTGTCATAGATGAAGAAGTAGAAAGCGCAAAAACAATAAAAACAAGCAAGCACCGAGAACAATAGGATTCAGAGAGGAAGAGACAGGCAGACAACAGGCAGACAGACAGGACACAGGCAGGACAGACAGACAGACCAGACAGGGACAGAGAGAAAAGAAAGAAAGAAAAGAGAAGAAAAGAACGAATAAGAACGAAGAAGAAAGAAGAAAGAAAGAAAAGAAAAAAAATTCAGAAGAAAGAATGACTCCCCTAAAGAGAAGCAATTTGTAGTTTATTAGTTATTTTTAACACCGCCCCAAGAAAAAGAAACAAAAGAAAGGAGATAAGAAAAAAATCAAGAAGCCAACCAGAAAGAAAGAAGGAAAGAAAGAAGAAAGAAAGAATAAGGAAGAAAGGATCAAGAAAATTGAATGGAAGAAAGAAAGAAAGAGAATGAAGGAAAGAAAGAGGAAAGAAAGAAGGAAAGAAAGGCAGAACAGGCAGAACAGGCAGACAGAAAGACAGGGACAGGCAGCAGGAGAGGAGTCCGACAAGATAAAGATATTCAAGAGAAGGACAAGGCAAATTAACATGATTGATGGAGAGGTTGGGCCTGGCCTCGCCCCCTCTCGCCCCAAAAACCCCCCCACCCCAGCCCCCCACGCTCTATCTCTATGCTATCGCTCTCTATCTCTATCTCTATCTCTCTCTACTCTATCGCTCTCTCTCTTCTTTCTCTCTCTCGGGCCAGACTCAGGACGACCTGGATGACACCAGATCAGATATCTGCTATTTTAAACATGGTTTCGCTTGTGGGGGGGGGAGACGGGAGGGGGGAGAAAAGGCAGATACAGAGAGAGCCGTAAGAGAAGAGGAAGAAGCCGTTACGAGCAGAGCATCGAGACAGATCAGCGCCGGCACGAGCGAGACCGCGCCTCGCCTCGCGAGCAAACGGGATACCCGTACACGGAATGCAGGAGAAGACTCGAAGCGAATAATGGTGCGAAGGCGCTCGTCTAGATGATCTCTCGCTAGAGCGCTCTCGCGTGAGAGAGAGAGAGAGAAGGAGCGCGAGAAGGAGAGAGGAGAGGGAGAAGAGAGCGAGAGAGAGAGAGAGAGAGCGAGAGCGAGCGCGAAGAGAGAGCGAGAGTAGAGAGCGAGAGAGAGAAGAGCGAGAGAGAGAGGAGAGAGAGAGCGCGATAGCGCAGCGAGAGCGAGAGGGGGAGGGAGGGAGGAGGGAGGAGAGAGAGGGAGGTAGGGGGGGAGGGCGAGTGGGAAGGAGAGGAGGAAAATAGGCATGCCCCACCAGTATCTAGTGCCAGAGGAGTGTTGTTTGGCCATATCACGCAGGGTTGTTTTGTGTGTATGTTCTGTGTGGGCGGCCTCGTGTGTGTGTGTGTGCCTATCTTTATCCATGTTGTTGTGTGTGCGTGCTCTGTGTGGTGTGTTGCCTCTAAATCTTTATCCATGGGTGTGTTGTGAATTGTGAGTGGCTGCTCTGGGGTGTGCCTGTTGGCTGTTGTTTGCATATCTTTATCCATGGTGTGTGTGGTGTGTGGTGTGGTGATTGTGTAGTGTGGGTGTGTGCTGTGTCAATAAGAAAGTGGTGTATCGGAGAAAATCAAAATCCCCAGTCGGAACGATAACAAGACAGCGAGAAGAGCTTCGAAAAGGTAAAGAGGCATACCACAAAACTGCATAACAATGTTGTGTACAATAAGAAACCTAAAACTCTTCCGCAAAGCATTGATGACAATGCAACCGGCAAAAAGAGGCTGTTGTGGTGTTCTTAGGGAACCAGTGCATTGTTTATTTATCGCAGACCCTCAGCAAGTTGTAGATAGAACATTAGAAAAATTGGTTTGTAGAAAGTAGTAGATTAGATAGACCATGGGTTGGGTGACTTAGGTAGGAAAGAAACTAGGGGAATCAAGAACATGGTGTTTGCAGTTTTGACAGTACTGAGTACTGGGCAACGATGAGGAAGAGGGAAGGAGAGTGAGTTCGATGAGAGAGAGTAAGTACGCCACACACACACACCACACACCCACCCACACACCGCACACACACACACACACACAACACACACACACACACCAAACAAACCAAACCCACAGTAGAAGATCTCTACTCCCCCGCTGCAATTGGCACTCCCTCCCTCAAGCCTACCACGCCCGCAAGCCCGCCGCAGGCAAGCCACCGACCCGACCGCCCCGCCCCCCCGCCCAGCCCGCCCGCCTCCCTCCCGGCCCGCCCGCAGCCCCTCCCAGCCCAGTAGCCCAGACCAGAGGGCCACACCCGGAACGCGAGCACGCGATCCCGCTGGATCCCGCGTACAAGCAATAAAAAGCGTCTGCTAGCGTCGTAGCGCGCTAGCTAGGCTAGCCGCTGGCCCTCTGTGCCCTCTATCGCCTTCGAATCTCTCGATCGCTATCTGCCGCGATCCCTCTAGCCCTCTTCGCTCTATCTCTCTATCACTCTGTCCTCCTTGTCCATCTATCCCTATATCTCTCTATCCCACTAGCTCTCTAGCCGATATCGCTTCTAGCTTCTATACCTCTGTCCCTCGATCCCTCTACTCTCTATCCATCTAGCGGCGAGCGACGCGATGCCTTGTCCCGCTATCCCGCGAGCGCTATATCCCCTGCAGCATCTCGAGCCCTGTGTGTAGCGCTATCATCTGCTGCGCTATACGCGAGTCCCGCGAGCCTCTAGCTCGCGATCTTCTCTCTATCTCTCTATCTATCTATCTCTCCTATCTACTGCTATTCTCTCTATCTCTCCATCCCTCTATCCCTCTATCTCTCTATCCCTCTATCTCTCATCCCCTCGTCCCCGATCTCTCTATCTCTCCATCCCTTCTATCTCTCTTCCCTCTGTCCCTCTATCTTCTATCTCTCTATCCCATCTGTCCCTCTATCTCTATATCTCTCTACCCTCTACTCTCTATCTCTATAGCCCTATATATCTCTATCTCTCTATCCCTCTGTCCCTACTGATGGGATAGTCTATATCTCTCTATCTTCTCGATCCCTTTATACTCTCATCTCTCTATCTCTCTATCAATATATCCCTCTGTCCCTATAGCTCCTATCCCTACTATCTCTATATCCCTCTGTCCCCTCTATCTATCTATCTCTCCATCCCTCTATCTCTCTTCAATCTGCCCTTATCTCTTATCTCTCTATCCTTCTATCATATATCCTGTATCTCTCTATCCCTTATCCCCTATATCCCTCTATGCCATCTATCCTAGCTCATCCCTCTATCGTAGCTCTATTCCTCTCTATCTCTCTATCCCTCTATCTCTCTATCTCTCTACATATATCTCCTCTATCTCCCTATACGCTCTTCCCTCATATCTTATCTCTAGTTATCCTCTATCTCTCTATCCCTCTATCTCTCTATCTCTCTATCCCTCTATCCCTGTATCTCTCTATCCCTGTATCTCTTTATGCTAGCTCTATCCCTCTATCCTAGCTCTATCTCTCTATCCCTCTATCTCTCTATCTAGCGAGCGCGCGAGCGCGAGAGCGCGCGGGCCCGCGGCGCGCGATGCGCGGGAGCCCGCGAGCGGCGAGCGCGCGGGGCGCAGAGCCGCGGGCCCGCAGCGCGGCGAGCGCGCGAGCCCGCGAGCCCGCGAGCCCGCGAGCGCGCGAGCGCGCTGAGCCCGCGAGCGCGAGCGCGGAGCGCGCTGAGAGCCCGCGAGCCCGCGAGTGCGCGCGATGCGCGCTGAGCCGGAGCGCGCGCGCGCGCTGAGGCGAGAGCCCGCGATCCCGCGAGCGCGCGGAGCGCGCTAGCCGCGAGCCGCGAGGCGAGAGCGCGCGAGCCCGCGAGCGCGCGAGCACGCCGAGCCCGCGAGCGCGCGAGCCCGCGAGTCGCGCGAGCGCGCGTCCAGCGCGCGAGACCGCGAGCCGCGAAGCGCGCGAGCCCGCGGGCCCGAGAGCCCGCTGAGCCCGGGGGAGCGGCGCGAGCCGGAGCGCGGGAGGCGGCGCGAGTCAAGCGAGCCGAGCGGAGCGCGATGAAGCAGCCCGCGAGCCGCGGCCGAGCGCGCGAGACGCGCGAGACCGCGAGCGGCGAGGCGTGGGAGCCAGGAGCGCGCGAGCGCGCTAAGGGGGGACGCGACGCCCGCGGGCCCGCGAGCGCGCGAGCGCCGTAGCCCGCGCGAGCAAGCGAGAGCCGACAGAGGCCCGCAGATGCCAGCGAGCGACGCGAGCCCGCGAGCCCGCGAGCGCGGCGAGCCAGCGAGCGCGAGGAAGCCGGGCCGAGCGCGGGAGCGTCATCTATCCTCTACGTCCTCTATCCATCTATCTCCGCTATTATCTATCCCTTGCTCTATCTATCTATTCCCTCTAGCCTTCTTCTCTTTATCCCTCTAGCTCTCTATACCTCTATCCCCCTATCTCCTATCCCCTATTCTATTCTCTATCTCTCTATCCCTTATCTCTCTATCTCCTATCCCTATATTCTCTATCTACTCTATCTCTCTATCCCTCTATCCATTGTACTCTATCTCTCTATCCCTCTATCTCCCTATCTCTCTCCCTCTATCCCTCTATCTCTCGAGCCCTCTATCTCTCTGATCTCTATCAATCTCTTAGCAAGATCTTTCCCTCGATATCCCTCTATAGCCTGTATCTTCTTTTGCTAGCTCTTATCCCTATATCCGAGCTATATCTCTCTATCACTCTATCTCTCAAGTGCGATCTATTTCTCTCTAGAGCTGTGCATGAGAGTATCCCTCTAAGTCTCTTATCCTCGCAACTTGATCTCATAATTCTCTCTATCTCTGGAGACTATAAGTGTAGTCCATCTGTCACAGCTATAATCGTCCAGCAAGTACCCTCTATACCCCTCTATTCCCTGAGAGATGTATACTCTATTAGCCCTCTATCCCTATAAAAGTGTCACCTCTCTATCCCTATAGATGAATTCACCAGCTCTCTCTCGGCTAATAGACACTGCGATATCTCTCTAAACATCTCTCTAGCCATCTCCTCTGATATCTCTCCGGAGATGACACACCAGTTTCCCTCTAATCACCATCTATCCCTCTATATCTCTATCTCTCTATACGGGCGACTTATTCTCTCTATGCTAGCTCTATCCATCCTATCCAGAAAGACGCTATCTATCTATCCCTCATCTCTCTATGTAGCTCTATCCCTCCCCGACTCCACTCTATCTCTCTATCTTTCACTATCCCTTATCCCTTCTATCCTAGCTCTACCCTCTAGTCTCTCTATCCCTCATAATAAATAGCGCTCTATCTCTCCGCACGCGGATTCCCTCTAGCTAGATCATAGTCGCATCCACGCTATCCACCTGTATCTTCTATCCCTCTATCCGTCTTTCCTAGCTCTATCCCTCTTTCCCTGTATCCCTCTCTCCTGTGTTCTACCATATCCCTAACCCTCCACTCCATTATAGACCCAGGTGCATCTCAAATGGCACCAAATTCCCTATGTAGTTCCCTATAGGCCCTGGCCAAAAGTAGTGCACTCTATAGAAGATAGGGTGCCATTTGGGATGCAGCCGAACAGTTCCTCTCCCCCGTCTCCCCTCTCCTGTCACATACCCCCACAGGTCACTGGTTCAGCTGTGGAGTTCAAGCCTGTGGGCCCTCCATCCTCCCCCTTTCTCCCTCCCCCTTATTCCCCCTAGCCTGATGGAACCAGCCTGATCACCCCATTAACCATTCTGTGAAGTGAAATAGAATGGTGAACGCTCCTTCTCCCCCTCTCTCCCTCCTTCTCCCCCTCTCTCCCTCCTTCTCCTCCGTTCTCCCCCCCCCTCTCCCTCCTCCCCCCTCTCCCTCCTTCTCCCCCTCTCCTTCCTCCTTCTCCCCCACCTCGCCCTCCTTCCTCTCCCCCTCCCCCCTCCCTCCCCTCCCTCCTCTCTCCTCCCTCTCTCTCTCTCCCTCCCTTCCTCCCCCCTGTCTCCCACCTTACCCACGCTGCCTATTAACACTTTCATTCCTCACCGGCCCCTCAAATAGCCGGTGCTTACAGGGGTCACATAAATCACCACCAGAGCAGAGCAGAGCAGGGAGTCAGACCTCTCTTCATGGTTATGTCTCAAATGGCACCCTATTCCCTATGGGTTCTGGTCAAAAGTAGTGCACTATTTAGGGAGTAGGGTGATATTTGGGATGCAAACACAGGATGGACCTCTCACTGTCACTCCACCATGTCTGATCTCTTCATAATGACGCCTGCCTGGTGTCTGTGTGTGTCTGTGTGTGTGTGTCTGTGTGTGTGTGTCTGTGTGTGTGTGTGTGTGGCTGATGTTTTCGTTGTCTTGTAGAGTGTGGTGTCTTCTGCCATTTGATTGTTCTTTCTTTAAGGTCAAAGGTTAAAAGGTACATTCTTGTTTGTTCTTTCTTTGTAGTTTGGAAGAGGCTAGAATTTAATTTGATAAGTTGTTTGCATGTCACATTATTTTGTTGAGGTGTAGTTGGTTATTACTGTGTAAGGTAGTCTTGTCTTCTTCTTTAAAAAAGTGTCTGTGTTCTCTCTAATCTTCATGGAATTAGCTTGTCTCTGGTTCTCCCGGGCCCCTGTCTCTGGATCTCCTGGGCCCCTGTCTCTGGGTCTCTTGGTCCCCTGTCTCTGGTTCTCCTGTGCCCCTGTCTCTGGGTCTCCTGGGCCCCTGTCTCTGGGTCTCCCGGGCCCCTGTCTCTGGGTCTCCTGGTCCCCTGTCTCTGGGTCTCCTGGTCCCCTGTCTCTGGGTCTCCTGGTCCCCTGTCTATGGGTCTCCTAATCCCCTGTCTCTGTGTCTCCTGGTCCCCTGTCTCTGGGTCTCCTGGTCCCCTGTCTCTGGTTCTCCTGTGCCCCTGTCTCTGGGTCTCCTGTGCCCCTGTCTCTGGGTCTCCCGGGCCCCTGTCTCTGGGTCTCCTGTGCCCCTGTCTCTGGGTCTCCTGGTCCCCTGTCTCTGGGTCTCCTGGTCCCCTGTCTCTGGGTCTCCTGGTCCCCTGTCTCTGGGTCTCCTGGTCCCCTGTCTCTGGGTCTCCTGGTCCCCTGTCTATGGGTCTTCTGGTCCCCTGTCTCTGGGTCTCATGGTCCCCTGTCTCTGGGTCTCCTGGTCCCCTGTCTCTGGGTCTCCTGGTCCCCTGTCTATGGGTCTCCTGATCCCCTGTCTCTGTGTCTCCTGGTCCCCTGTCTCTGGGTCTCCTGGTCCCCTGTCTCTGGGTCTCCTGGTCCCCTGTCTCTGGGTCTCCTGGTCCCCTGTCTCTGGGTCTCCTGGTACACTGTCTCTGGGTCTCCTGGTACCCTGTCTCTGGGTCTCATGGTCCCCTGTCTCTGGGTCTCCTTGTCCCCTGTCTCTGGATCTCCTGGTCCCCTGTCTATGGGTCTCCTGGTCCCCTGTCTTTGGGTCTCCTGGTCCCCTGTCTCTGGGTCTCCTGGCCCCCTGTCTTTTGGTCTCCTGGTCCCCTGTCTTTGGGTCTCCTGGTCCCCTGTCTCTGGGTCTCCTGGCCCCATGTCTTTGGGTCTCCTGGTCCCCTGTCTTTGGGTCTCCTGGTCCCCTGTCTTTGGGTCTCCTGGTCCCCTGTCTTTGGGTCTCCTGGTCCCCTGTCTTTGGGTCTCCTGGTCCCCTGTCTTTGGGTCTCCTGGTCCCCTGTCTTTGGGTCTCCTGGTCCCCTGTCTTTGGGTCTCCTGGTCCCCTGTCTCTGGGTCTCCTGGCCCCATGTCTGTCTGTTTGTCTGTGTGTCTGGTCGTCTGTCTGTCTGTCTGTCCGTCCGTCTGTCTGTCTCTGTGTCTGTGTGTCTGTGTGTGTGTGTGTGCCTGTGTGTGTGTGTCCTGTGTGTGTGTGTGTGTGTGCCTGTGTCCTAACTTATGACGTCTGTTTAGTTGTGTGTCTGGAGTTCCTCACCCTGCAGACACCTGAACCAGACTTGAACCAGACCTGAACCAGACCTGAACCAGACCTGAACCAGACCTGAACCAGACCTGAACCAGACTTGAACCAGACCTGAACCAGACCTGAACCAGACTTGAACCAGACCTGAACCAGACTTGAAACAGACCTGAACCAGACTTGAACCAGACCTGAACCAGACTTGAACCAGACCTGAACCAGACTTGAACCAGACCTGAACCAGACCTGAACCAGACCTGAACCAGACTTGAACCAGACCTGAACCAGTAGTTTTTTAACCAGACCTGAACCAGTCGTTTTTTTACCAGACCTCAACCAGACCTGACACATGCTCTGCTCTGTATGCTAATCACAACGTTTAGAAAACACACAAGGGCCTCCCGAGTGGCGCAGCGGTCTAAGGCACTGCATCGCAGCGCTTGAGGCATCACTACAGACCTGGGTTCGATCCCAGGCTGTGAGTCCCACAGGGCGGCGCACAATTGGCCTGGGGGGGCTTTACTTGGCTCATCGCGCTCTAGCGACTCCTTGTGGCGCGCCGGGCGCCTGCAGGCTGACTTCCGTCGTCAGATGAATGGTGTTTCCTCCCACAGCTGGCTTCCGGGTTAAGTGGGCGGGTGTTAAGGAGCGTGGTTTGGCGGGTCATGTTTCGGAGGACGCATGACTAGACATTCGGCTCTCCCGAGCCCGTTGGGGAGTTGCAGCGACGAGACAAGATCGAAATTGGGACAAAAAGGGGGTAAAATACCAGAAAAAAAGAATTCCAGTAGCCGGATAGGGTGGGACAGGGGCCGGATAGGGTTGGGACAGGGGCCGGATAGGGTGGGACAGGGGCTGGGGTGGAGGGTGGGCTAGGTTTAGGGGAAGTGAACGGGAGTTGAGAGAGTGGGGTGAAATGGGTTGGGGTAGGGGTAGGGAGGGGGCAGGCGTTTAGAGGTTGGGGTTTAGGGGCTGGGGTAGGGTTAGGAGTAGGGGTGGGGGAGGCATTTAGAGGTTGCGGTTTAGGGGCTGGGGTGTGGTAGGGGATGAGGGGTTGACTTGACAGATTCCAGTAGTTTTTGAAACGCGGCAATTATCAGCATTAGCCTGCACCCCTGGCCGACCTGAGAGAGGAGGAGGAAATGGATGCAATCAGGCCCGACGGACCGGACGCATCCCAGAGACGCAGCCCCTCGGTTGGGAAGAGGGAGAGGAACACCAGACCACCCTCTGGTCTTAGTCTAAATCCAAAATAGCACCCTATTCCCTATTGGCCTTGATCAAAAGTAGTGCACTATATAGGGAATAGGGTGCCATTTGGGACATGTGATAAAGCCCTGGTCTAGTCTGACAGATGGGAGTGGAGTAGAGGGCTGGTCCGGGACTGAGGGGCTGACAGCAATGTTGCCAAAATTGCAGCTGAGATCAACTAACAATTAAGATATCAAAAGAGATCAGGCAGCTTACTGACAGCTGCTTCAATTGTTTGCACCTGCTCTTCTGGTGTTCTGCACACGGCTGGCATGGATTAGAATGCATGGCCTCTCTCTCTACCTCCCTCTCTCTCTCACCCTCTCCCTCTCCCTCTCCCTCTCTTGTGACTGCTGCTGGCAGTCACCTTTCCACAAGTGATTTACTCCAGAATCATCTCCCTCTTTCTCTTTCCCTCTCTCTCACTCTCGCTCGCCGGAGAGAGAGGAGGTGCCTCTGTGTGATATAATGGTCTTAGAGTCTGTCCCAAATGGTGCTCTGTTCCCTATCTAGTGCTCTACTTTTGACCATAATGCTATTCAGGCTCTATGTAGGGAACAGGGTGTCATTTTGGACTCAAACCTAGCTGTTAGTTTGTAGAGGTGAAAAGGTGGAGACGAGACAGCTAATGGGGTCATTATCATAATTAACGTCCTTTGTCTCTCTGTCTTGTTGTCTCATTACTGCTGTAATCTCTGGGTACGTCTCAAATGGCACCCTATTCCCTATGGGCCTTTGTCAAAAGTATTGCACTATATAAGGAATAGGGTGTAATCTGTTGTCTCATTATTGCTCTACTCTCTGTTGTCTGATTACTGTTCTACTCTCTGTTGTCTGATTACTGTTCTACTCTCTGTTGTCTGATTACTGTTCTACTCTCTGTTGTCTGATTACTGTTCTACTCTCTGTTGTCTGATTACTGTTCTACTCTCTGTTGTCTGATTTACTGTTCCTAACTCCGCTGTTTGTTCTGATTAATGTTATACTCAACTGTTGTTCTGATTAACTGTTCTAACTCTCTGTTGTCTGATTACTGTTTCTTACTCTCGTGTGTTCCTGATTACTGTTCTACTCTCTGTTGTCTGATTACTGCTCTTCTCTGTTGTCTGATTACTGTTCTACTCTCTGTTGTCTGATTACTGTTCTACTCTCTGTTGTCTGATTACTGTTCTACTCTCTGTTGTCTGATTACTGCTCTACTCTTGTGTCTGATACTTCTACTCTC
>LR778259.1:34439851-34447351 GCA_902810595.1 Coregonus sp. 'balchen'
GTGCAGTAAGAAATGCGCGAGGTGGTAATTAGGCAGTAGTAGTAAAAAGCATATGTAGTAAAGCAGGCAGTGAATCAGGCAGTAAGGCAGTCAGCAAGGTAGTAAGGCAGGCATTAAGGCAATCAGGCAGTAAGGTAGGCAGTAAGGTGGCAAGAAGGCAGTCAGGCAGTCTGGCAGTAAGGCAATCTGTCTGGCAGTAAGGCAGTAAGGCAGTACGGCAGTAAAGCAGGCAGTAAAGCAGGCAGTTAGGCAGTAAGGTAGTAAGGTAGTAAGGCAGTAAGGCAGTAAGGCAGGCAGAGGTGGAAAGAAGGCAGTCAGGCAGTCTGGCAGTAAGGCAATCAGGCAGGCAGGAAGGCAGTAAGGTAGTAAGGCAGTACGGCAGACAAGCACACAAGCAAAAAATAAAAATGCAAAAGTAAATAAAATACAAAGAGAAAACTGTCAGCATCCCAAGATCATGTTGAACAATGTAGGCAGTGGTCTGTCCTGTCTGTCAAATGCACTTTGCTTGTGTGCTTCTTTATCCATAAATTGTGTGTGTGTGTGTGTGTGTGTGTGTGTGTGTGTGTGTGTGTGTGTGTGTGTGTGTGTGTGTGTTGCATGTTGCTGACACAGCACTCTACGAGTCCTCATTCAACTCCTGACTGTCCGTTCTGGCAGGCAGAAGGCAAGCAGTAAGGCAGTAGGGCATATGTAGATTTAAGTCAAAACTGTAACTCGGCCACTCAGGAACATTCACTGTCTTCTTGGTAAGCAACTCCAGTGTAAATGTGGCCTTGTGTTTTAGGTTATTGTCCTGCTGAAAGGTGAATTAATCTCCTAGTGCCTAGTGGAAAGCAGACTGAACCAAGTTTTCCTCTAGGATTTTGCCTGTGCTGAGCTCCATTCCGTTTATTTTTTATCCTGAAAATAAATCCTTAACGATTACAAGCATACCCATAACATGATGCAGCCACCACTATGCTTGAAAATATGGAGAGTGGTATTCAGTAATGTGTTGCCTTGGATTTGCCCCAAACATAACACATTGTATTCAGGACAAAAAGTTAAATGCTTTTCCAGATTTTTTGCAGTATTACTTTGGTGCCTTGTTGAAAACAGGATCCATGTTTTGGAATATTTTTATTCTATACAGGCTTCCTTCTTTGTACTCTGTCATTTAGATTAGTATTGTGGAGTAACTACAATGTTGTTAATCCATCCTCAGTTTTCTCACATCACAGTCATTAAACTCTGTAACTGTTGTAAAGTCATCATTGGCCTCATGGTGAAATCCCTGAGCAACTGAGTTAGGAAGGACGCCTGTATCTTTGTTGTGACTGGGTGTATTGATACACCATCCAAGTGTAATTAATAACTTCACCAGGCTCAAAGGGATATTCAATGTTTTATTTTTACCCATCTACCAATAGGTGCCCTTCTTTGCAAGGCATTTGAAAACCTCCCTGGTCTTTGTGGTTGAATCTGTGTTTGAAATGTACTTCTCGACTGAGGGACCTTACAATTATCTGTATGTGTGGGGTACAGAGATTAGGTAATCATTCAAAAATCATGTTAAACACTATTACAGCACAAAGAGTCCATGCAACTTATTATGTGACTTGTTAAGCAGATGTTTTCTCCTGAACGTATTAAGGCTTGCCATAACAAAGGGCTTGAATACTTATTGACTCAAGACATTTCATCTTAGAATTTTTTTTTTTTTTTTTTTTTTTTTTATCAATAAAAACATTGTTCCCCTTTGACATTATGGGGTATTTTGTGTCGGCCAGTGACAAAAAAATTTAAAATTGTAATCCATTTTAAATTCAGGCTGTAACACAACAAAATGTGAAGAAAAAAAATCAAAGGGTGTGAATACTTTCTGAAGGCGCATTAATTGGTGGGTTACACTATATTTAGATACTTCACATACTGCCTGAGACAACTTTGCTATATAAATGGTGAAACACTAAATGTGATGTTGTTCTTTGTTCGAATGTATATGCTTGAAATGTACATAATGGAAACATGTCTTACACTCAGTCATAGTTAGTAGAATAATGGTTTGGAAAGGATTTGACACCGTCAACTTTTAGAAGGTTAGTAGGAGCGTTATCCTAATCATTTAAACCACCTAAATACACTCACATTCACTGAACATTTAGTATTTGAAACTCAAACATTAATTTCCAAACAGATTTTTGTATAATCCAGACTCTTTATCATTCTCCATAACTTATATTCCAAATGCATCCAACATTATGCATGCCCACCATGGTATTGGGCAGCTGCTGACATTTAGAACTCAAACTCTGGTCATCTTATTGCAGAGCACATTGTATACATTTTCCCAAGCTGTTTTTAGAGAAGAATGTATTGCAATGTCAGTATATGTGTAGGATATGCCATGTTGGCTAATATGCTATATGTGTAGGATACGCCATGTTGGCTAATATGCTATATGTGTAGGATATGCCATGTTGGCTAATATGCTATATGTGTAGGATACACCATGTTGGCTAATATGCTATATGTGTAGGATACGCCATGTTGGCTAATATGCTATATGTGTAGGATACGCCATGTTGGCTAATATGCTATATGTGTAGGATACGCCATGTTGGCTAATATGCTATATGTGTAGGATACGCCATGTTGGCTAATATGCTATATGTGTAGGATATGCCATGTTGGCTAATATGCTATATGTGTAGGATACACCATGTTGGCTAATATGCTATATGTGTAGGATACGCCATGTTGGCTAATATGCTATATGTGTAGGATATGCCATGTTGGCTAATATGCTATATGTGTAGGATACGCCATGTTGGCTAATATGCTATATGTGTAGGATACGCCATGTTGGCTAATATGCTATATTTACATTTACATTTACATTTACTTAATTTAGTAGAAGCTCTTATCCAGAGCGACTTACAAATTGGCGCATTCACCTTATGATAGCCAGTGGGACAACCACTTTCCTATTTATTTTTTTATATTTTGTGGGGGTGGGGTAGGAGGGGGGGGGCGGGGGGGTGGGGGGGTAGAAGTATGACTTTTATACTATCCCAGGTATTCCTTAAAGAGGTAGGGTTTCAAGTGTCTCCGGAAGGTGGTCAGTGACTCCGCTGTCCTGGCGTCGTGAGGGAGCCATGTTGGCTAATATGCTATATGTGTAGGATACGCCATGTTGGCTAATATGCTATATGTGTAGGATATGCCATGTTGGCTAATATGCTATATGTGTAGGATATGCCATGTTGGCTAATATGCTATATGTATAGGATACGCCATGTTGGCTAATATGCTATATGTGTAGGATACGCCATGTTGGCTAATATGCTATATGTGTAGGATACGCCATATTGGCTAATATGCTATGTAGGATACGCCATGTTGGCTAATATGCTATATGTATAGGATACGCCATGTTGGCTAATATGCTATATGTGTAGGATACGCCATGTTGGCTAATATGCTATATGTGTAGGATATGCCATGTTGGCTAATATGCATATGCAGCTGTAATTTTTAAACTCCATTCTAGCATACATGACACACACACACACACACACACACACATCTTTCTGTCTACAGTAAATGCTTTTATTTGGGTGTCTATGCAGATTATATGAATGAAAGTTTCTTTAAAACCTGTTAAACTCTGTACAGGGCCCAGTGAGTTGTATACAATACAATATTATGCATAGTTTTGAAAATGCCACCAGAGGTTTTACTTGAGGCTGTATTTACGTCTTAGATACAAGCAGGCAATTGGCTGCCTTCATCAAGAGGGGCATATATGGGAGTTCTGATTGGTTTAACAGTTCGACAGATTTGCCTGAGCAGACCTTGTTGAACAGTGGAGGCTCCTCAGAGGAGGAAGGGGTGGACCATCCTCCTCAGCGAATTACATAAAAATAAAATTGTAAACATTGAAAAAGTTATCATTTTTGGATAAAACTATTCTAAATATATTCACGTCACCAAATAATCGATTAAAACACACTGTTTTGCAATGAAGGTCTACAGTAGCCTCAACAGCACTCTGTAGGGTAGCACCATGGTGCAGCCGAAGGACAGCTAGTTTCCGTCCTCCTCTTGGTACATTGACTTCAATACAAAACATAGGAGGCTCTTGGTTCTCACCCCCTTCCATAGACTTACACAGTAATTATGACAATTTCCGGAGGACGTCCTCCAACCTATCAGAGCTCTTGCAGCATGAACTGACATGTTATCCACCCAATCAAAGGATCAGAGAATGAATCTAGTACTGAAAGCATAAGCTACAGCTAGCTAGCACTGCAGTGCATAAAATGTGGTGAGTAGTTGACTCAAAGAGAGAGAAAGACAATAGTTGAACAGTTTTCAACAAATTAATTTAATCAACAATGAAGGAGAAGCAAGAGAGAGAGAGAGAGAGAGAGAGGGAGAGATTTCGTCATTTGTTTTTCACTTTCAGTTTCCCTTACTTAGCTAGCAAATGCAGCTGGCTAGTTTAGTTACTCAACACCCGGCTCAAACAGAGGGATGCTATGTTAGCTAGCTGGCTATGACTATCCAACACAACACTGGAACTCTTCCAAGTCAAGGTAAGCTTGGTTTTATTAATTTATTGCCACCGGGGCCGCAGTGTAACTGCTTACTCACCATACACTGTAACGTTACTGCATGATTGTAGCGGGTTTGCTAACGCGTTAGTTCTATTAGCAATGTTGACCAGGACGTTACTTTATCTAATATGGGGACAACGATGTTGGCTGTGTATGGCGGTTATGACATGGTTTGGTTTGGAAAGGTTTTTTCGCCTAGTCACATACAGCTGATGTGTTGTTCATTGAAGTCCACAGACGAAGGGAAAAGGTGAGAGGAGGAGGAGAGTGTATAGATGCAAGAAGGAATACAACGTGGCTGCTATGAAAGTGAGCTGTGTTTATGCATGATCCGGGGTGTATTCATTCCGCCGATTCTGTTGAAAAGCGTTTCTTAAACGGAAGCAAAAAAAACGGGGATAAAAACACCTGAATTTGTCCAATAAAAACGATTGTTTGCAACTGTTTGGACTAATGATTACACCCTAGATCAGTTAGATGCAGGCAAGAGCGTGCAAGGCCGTATTGAATGTGTCACTGTCTGTCATGTCAAATTTTTATTTCGACCTTTGTGCACCTACGTTGTAAACTTTCATTCATAGGCTAGGTTGTAGCAACTTCATGATGGGTATAGGGAACATGTGAGTATCTTGTAGTAGCCTAAACCTATCGCTGTTACATTGAGCTGGGTGAATGGAATATGAATGACAGTCATCCAATATGCTGTAATAGAAATAAGGCCATGCTCATGAAAAAACAAATTGTCCTCTCTCATCATAAACGGCACTGACCACCACTGTTGTTGAAATATACTTTTTATGAGAAAATTTGAACACATTGAAGGTGGCAACAAATGTTATAGTCATCATAAGAATGTTTTAGTGTCATATACAAAAAAATCAGCTCCTACCTCGACGGGGATCGATCAACTTCAAGTTTTTCAGCTTCGGCCCACCACCTAATCCTAAGAGGTCAGACACACCGACAAATCTGACTGCCGATACTTAACACAGTAGGAGGCCATTCCTTCTTTTGCTGGAAGAAAAGACGCACCTGCTGCGTACCGACCTGGTACCAACGAACCTGACGTTTCTACTTGTAGAATCACAATGCTTGGCAATTGCCGACAACTTGACTTTGAGACAATCAGAGAGAATGAACCTCCACGTGGGGAAGCCGACAGGAGTGACAAGAAAAAGGGAAGAGAAAATAAAGAGGGCCTTTTGTTCCGGTGTAACTCTCTTCATCAGAATTACTCTAACTAACTCAGACACACTTCACATGGATCAAATGGGCTGGTAAGTGCATAACAATGCACACAACACTAAACGCTTTACCAAGCTAGCTATCTAGAAGAAATAATTGTATTCACTCTCCATTATCCCATACTGCTAGTGCCAGTTCACTTGCTCGCTAATGTTAGCTTAACGTCATAGCATCGCCATTTGCCAGTAGCACAACATAGCTAGCTAGCTTCTCCGCTGACTCTCAACAGCTTACAGGCAACTGCTTAATTCAAAAATGAATCCATTGTGATGTTATTATAATGTTGCTAGCTACACTAGTTATCTAGTTGTGGCCATCTGGCTAGTATCAACAAAGGCTTACTACAAAATCTAGCTAGCTAGCAACTAAATTAACTTGGCTTGCTAGCTGGTTAGCTAACATTAGCTATATACCGCAGGCACAAGACGAACAAGCTACTGCCACCTGGTGGTCTAGAGTATTTTGACTCTATTGGATCGGTGGTGGATCTGTACTATTTGATCAACAAAAAGTTAACTGCCAACACTCTGGGCAGAGGTGCTAGGTACCTCTCGGCAGTCAGTATCCTTGGTGTGTCTGAGCCCTATTTTTTTATTTTTTATTTTTATTTCACCTTTATTTAACCAGGTAAGCCAGTTGAGAACAGGTTCTCATTTACAACTGCGACCTGGCCAAGATAAAGCAAAGTAGTGCAATAAAAACAACACAGAGTTACATATGGGGTAAAAAAACATAAAGTCAGAAATACAACAGAAAATATATATACAGTGTGTGCAAATGTAGCAAGTTATGGAGGTAAGGCAATAAATAGGCTATAGTGCAGAATAATTACAACAGTATTAACACTGGAATGCTAGATGTGCAAGAGATTATGTGCAAATAGAGATACTGGGGTGCAAAAGAGCAAAATAAATAACAATATAGGGATGAGGTAGTTGGGTGGGCTAATTTCAGATGGGCTGTGTACAGGTGCAGTGATCGGTAAGGTGCTCTGACAACTGATGCTTAAAGTTATTGAGGGAGATAAGAGTCTCCAGCTTCAGAGATTTTTGCAATTCGTTCCAGTCATTGGCAGCAGAGAACTGGAAGGAATGGCGGCCAAAGGAGGTGTTGGCTTTGGGAATGACCAGTGAGATATACCTGCTGGAGCGCAGACTACGGGTGGGTGCTGCTATGGTGACCAATGAGCTAAGATAAGGCGGGGATTTGCCTAGCAGTGATTTATAGATGGCCTGGAGCCAGTGGGTTTGACGACGGACATGTAGTGAGGACCAGCCAACAAGAGCGTACAGGTCACAGTGGTGGGTAGTGTATGGGGCTTTGGAGACAAAACGGATGGCACTGTGATAGACTACATCCAATTTGCTGAGTAGAGTGTTGGAGGCTATTTTGTAAATGACATCGCCGAAGTCAAGGATCGGTAGGATAGTCAGTTTTACGAGGGCGCATTTTTGGCAGCATGAGTGAAGGAGGCTTTGTTGCGAAATAGGAAGCCGATTCTAGATTTAACTTTGGATTGGAGATTCTTTATGTGAGTCTAAGAGAATGAGCTGCAGTACAGATCCCTCCACCATGCCCACGGCTGTCCTCTGGATCTCCAGCCTCAGGGAACAGCTCTCAGCTCACTACACCTCCTGAGATTTTTCACAGC
>LR778259.1:34454851-34555353 GCA_902810595.1 Coregonus sp. 'balchen'
GTTCTGCAGTCAAGAAGGAGCAGCTGGTGTACCTTACAGGATGTTCTGTGGTCAAGAAGGAGCAGTCGGTGTAAGTGACAGGATGTTCTGCGGTGAAGAAGGAGCAGCTGGTGTACTTTACAGGATGTTCTGCGGTCAAGAAGGAGTAGCTGGTGTACCTTACAGGATGTTCTGCGGTCAAGAAGTAGCAGCTGCTGTAATTTACAGGATGTGCTGAGGTCAAGAAGGAGCAGCTGGTGTACCTTAAAGGATGTTCTGCGATCAAGAACGAGCAGCTGGTGTAAGTTACAGGATGTTCTGCGGTCAAGAAGGAGCAGCTGGTGTAAGTTACAGGATGTTCTGTGGACAAGAAGGAGCAGCTGATGTACTTTACAGGATGTTCTGCGGTCAAGAAGGATCAGTTGGTGTACCTTACAGGATGTTCTGCGGTCAAGAAGGAGCAGCTGGTGTAAGTTACAGGATATTCTGCGGTCAAGAAGGAGCAGCTGGTATAAGTTACAGGATGTTCTGCGGTCAAGAAGGAGCAGCTGGTGTACTTTACAGGATGTTCTGCGGTCAAGACAGATCAGCTGGTGTACCTTACAGGATGTTCTACGGTCAAGAAGGAGCAGTTGGTGTACCTTACAGGATGATCTGCGGTCAAGAAGGAGCAGCTGGTGTAAGTTACAAGATGTTTTAACTTCAAGAAGGAGCAGCTGGTGTAAGTTACAGGATGTTCTGCAGTCAATAACGAGCAGCTGGTGGACCTTACAGGATGGTCTGCGGTTAAGAAGGAGTAGCTGATGTACCTTACAGGATGTTCTGCGGTCAAGAAGGAGCAGCTGGTGTACCTTACAGGATGTTCTGTGGTGAAGAAGGAGCACCTGGTGTACTTTACATGATGTTCTGCGGTGAAGAGGGAGCAGCTGGTGTACTTTACATGATGTTCTGCTGTCATGAAGGAGCAGCTGGTGTACTTTACATGATGTTCTGCGGTGAAGAGGGAGCAGCTGGTGTACTTTACATGATGTTCTGCGGTCAAGAAGGAGAAGCTGGTGTATATTACAGCATGCTCTGCGGTCAAGAAAGAGCAGCTGATGTACCTTACAGGATGTTCTGTGGTCAAAAAGGATCAGCCGGTGTAAGTTACCGGATGTTCTGCGGTGAAGAGGGAGCAGCTGGTGTACTTTACAGGATGTTCTGCGGTGAAGAAGGAGAAGCTGGTATATATTACAGCATGCTCTGTGGTCAAGAAGAAGCAGTTAGTGTACCTTACAGGATGTTCTGCGGTCAAGAAGGAGCAGCTGGTGTACCTTATAGGATTTTCTGCAGTAATTTGTTAAGAAGGAGAAGCTGGTGTACCTTACACGATTTTATGCGGTCAAGAAGGAGTTGCTGGCGTACCTTACAGGATGTTCTGCGATCAAGAAGGAGCAGCTGGTGTACCTTA
The DNA here is from genome assembly GCA_902810595.1 of Coregonus sp. 'balchen'. Taxonomy (NCBI): domain Eukaryota; kingdom Metazoa; phylum Chordata; class Actinopteri; order Salmoniformes; family Salmonidae; genus Coregonus; species Coregonus sp. 'balchen'. The sequence goes on from LR778259.1 coordinate 34,456,281, forward strand.
CAGGATGTTCTGCGGTCAAGAAGGAGTAGCTGGTGTACCTTACAGGATGTTCTGCAGTCATTTGTCAAGAAGGAGAAGCTGGTGTACCTTACATGATGTTCTGCGGTCAAGAAGGAGTAGCTGGTGTACCTTACATGATGTTCTGTTGTTAAGAAGGAAAAGCTGGTGTACCTTACAGGATGTTTTGCAGTCAAGAATGAGCAGCTGGTGTAAGTTACAGGATGTTCTGCGGTCAAGAAGAAGAAGTTGGTGTATGTTACAGGATGTTCTGTGGTCCTGAAGGAGCAGCTGGTGTACCTTACAGGATGTTCTGCGGTCAAGAAGGAGCAGCTGAGTTACCTTACAGGATGTTCTGTGGTCATGAAGGAGCAGCTGGTGTACCTTACAGGATGTTCTGCGGTCAAGAAGGCGCAGCTGAGTTACCTTACAGGATGTTCTGTGGTCAAAAAAGAGCAGCCGGTGTAAGTTACTGGATGTTTTGCGGTGAAGAAGGAGCAGCTGGTGTACTTTATAGGATGTTCTGAGGTCAAGAAGGAGAAGCTGGTATATATTACAGCATGCTCTGCGGTCAAGAAGGAGCAGCTAATTTACCTTACAGGATGTTCTGCAGTCAAGAAGGAGCAACTGGTGTACCTTACACGATTTTATGCGGTCAAGAAGGAGTTGCTGGTGTACCTTACAGGATGTTCTGCGATCAAGAAGGAGCAGCTGGTGTACTGTACACGATGGTCTGCGGTCAAGAAGGAGCAGCTGGTGTACCTTACAGGATGTTCTGCGATCAAGAAGGAGCAGCTGGTGTACTGTACACGATGGTCTGCGGTCAAGAAGGAGAAGCTGGTGTACCTTACATGATGTTCTGCGGTCAAGAAGGAGTAGCTGGTGTACCTTACATGATTGTCTGTTGTTAAGAAGGAACAGCTGGTGTACCTTACAGGATGTTTTGCAGTCAAGAAGGAGCAGCTGGTGTAAGTTACAGGATGTTCTGCGGTCACGAAGAAGAAGTTGGTGTACGTTACAGGATGTTCTGCGGTCATGAAGGAGCAGCTTGTGTACCTTACAGGACGTTCTGCGGTCAAGAAGGAGCAGCTGGTGTAACTTACAGTATGTTCTGCGGTCAACAATGAGCAGCTGGTGTACCTTACAGGATGTTCTGCGGTCAAGAAGTAGCAGCTGGTGTTCCCTAACAGGATGTTCTGCTGTCAAGAAGTAGCAGCTAGTGTACCTTACAGGATGTTCTGAAGTCAAGAAGGAGCAGCTGGTGTAATTTACAGGATGTTCTGAGGTCAAGAAGAGCAGCTGGTGTACCTTATAGGATGTTCTGCAGTAATTTGTCAAGAAGGAGAAGCTGTTGTAAGTTACAGGATGTTCTGCGGTCAAAAAGGAGCAGCTGTTGTACCTTATACAATTTTATGTGGTCAAGAAGGAGCAGCTGGTGTACTTTACACGATGGTCTGCGGTCAAGAAGGAGCAGCTGGTGTTCCCTAACAGGATTTTCTGCTGTAAAGAAGAGCAGCTGGTGTACCTTATAGGATGTTCTGCAGTAATTTGTCAAGAAGGAGTTGCTGGTGTACCTTACAGGATGTTCTGCAGTCATTTGTCAAGAAAGAGAAGCTGCTGTACCTTACAGGATGTTCTGTGGTCAAGAAGGAGCAGCTTGTGTACCTTACAGGATGTTCTGCGGTCAAGAAGGAGCAGCTTGTGTACCTTATAGATTGTTCTGCAGTCAAGAAGGAGCAGCTGATGTACCTTGATGTTCTGTGGTCAAGAAGGAGCAGCTGGTGTAATTTACAGGATGTTCTGCGGTCAAGAAGGAGCAGCCGGTGTAAGTTACAGGATGTTCTGTGTTCAAGAAGGAGCAGCTGGTTTACCTTACAGGGAGTTCTGCTGTCAGGAAGGAACAGCTGGTGTACCTTACAGGATGTTCTGCGGTCAAGAAGGAGAAGCTGGTGTATATTACAGCATGCTCTGCGGTCAAGAATGAGCAGCTGATGGACCTTACAGGATGTTCTGCGGTCAAGAAGGAGAAGCTGGTATATATTACAGCATGCTCTGCGGTCAAGAAGGAGCAGCTAGTGTACCTTACAGGATGTTCTGCAGTCAAGAAGGAGCAGCTGGTGTACCTTATAGTATGTTCTGCAGTAATTTGTCAAGAAGGAGAAGCTGGTGTAAGTTACAGGATGTTCTGCGGTCAAAAAGGAGCAGCTGCTGTACCTTACACGATTTTATGCGGTCAAGAAGGAGTTGCTGGTGTACCTTACAGGATGTTCTGCGATCAAGAAGGAGCAGCTGGTGTACTGTACACGATGGTCTGCGGTCAAGAAGGAGCAGCTGGTGTACCTTACAGGATGTTCTGCGGTCAAGAAGGAGTAGCTGGTGTACCTTACAGGATGTTCTGCAGTCATTTGTCAAGAAGGAGATGCTGGTGTACCTTACATGATGTTCTGCGGTCAAGAAGGAGAAGCTGGTGTACCTTACATGATGTTCTGCGGTCAAGAAGGAGTAGCTGGTGTACCTTACATGATTGTCTGTTGTTAAGAAGGAACAGCTGGTGTACCTTACAGGATGTTTTGCAGTCAAGAAGGAGCAGCTGGTGTAAGTTACAGGATGTTCTGCGGTCACGAAGAAGAAGTTGGTGTACGTTACAGGATGTTCTGCGGTCATGAAGGAGCAGCTTGTGTACCTTACAGGACGTTCTGCGGTCAAGAAGGAGCAGCTGGTGTAACTTACAGTATGTTCTGCGGTCAACAATGAGCAGCTGGTGTACCTTACAGGATGTTCTGCGGTCAAGAAGTAGCAGCTGGTGTTCCCTAACAGGATGTTCTGCTGTCAAGAAGTAGCAGCTAGTGTACCTTACAGGATGTTCTGAAGTCAAGAAGGAGCAGCTGGTGTAATTTACAGGATGTTCTGAGGTCAAGAAGAGCAGCTGGTGTACCTTATAGGATGTTCTGCAGTAATTTGTCAAGAAGGAGAAGCTGTTGTAAGTTACAGGATGTTCTGCGGTCAAAAAGGAGCAGCTGTTGTACCTTATACAATTTTATGTGGTCAAGAAGGAGCAGCTGGTGTACTTTACACGATGGTCTGCGGTCAAGAAGGAGCAGCTGGTGTTCCCTAACAGGATTTTCTGCTGTAAAGAAGAGCAGCTGGTGTACCTTATAGGATGTTCTGCAGTAATTTGTCAAGAAGGAGTTGCTGGTGTACCTTACAGGATGTTCTGCAGTCATTTGTCAAGAAAGAGAAGCTGCTGTACCTTACAGGATGTTCTGTGGTCAAGAAGGAGCAGCTTGTGTACCTTACAGGATGTTCTGCGGTCAAGAAGGAGCAGCTTGTGTACCTTATAGATTGTTCTGCAGTCAAGAAGGAGCAGCTGATGTACCTTGATGTTCTGTGGTCAAGAAGGAGCAGCTGGTGTAATTTACAGGATGTTCTGCGGTCAAGAAGGAGCAGCCGGTGTAAGTTACAGGATGTTCTGTGTTCAAGAAGGAGCAGCTGGTTTACCTTACAGGGAGTTCTGCTGTCAGGAAGGAACAGCTGGTGTACCTTACAGGATGTTCTGCGGTCAAGAAGGAGAAGCTGGTGTATATTACAGCATGCTCTGCGGTCAAGAATGAGCAGCTGATGGACCTTACAGGATGTTCTGCGGTCAAGAAGGAGAAGCTGGTATATATTACAGCATGCTCTGCGGTCAAGAAGGAGCAGCTAGTGTACCTTACAGGATGTTCTGCAGTCAAGAAGGAGCAGCTGGTGTACCTTATAGTATGTTCTGCAGTAATTTGTCAAGAAGGAGAAGCTGGTGTAAGTTACAGGATGTTCTGCGGTCAAAAAGGAGCAGCTGCTGTACCTTACACGATTTTATGCGGTCAAGAAGGAGTTGCTGGTGTACCTTACAGGATGTTCTGCGATCAAGAAGGAGCAGCTGGTGTACTGTACACGATGGTCTGCGGTCAAGAAGGAGCAGCTGGTGTACCTTACAGGATGTTCTGCGGTCAAGAAGGAGTAGCTGGTGTACCTTACAGGATGTTCTGCAGTCATTTGTCAAGAAGGAGATGCTGGTGTACCTTACATGATGTTCTGCGGTCAAGAAGGAGTAGCTGGTGTACCTTACATGATGTTCTGTAGTTAAAAAGGAACAGCAGTGTCCCTTACAGGATGTTTTGCAGTCAAGAAGGAGCAGCTGGTGTAATTTACAGGATGTTCTGCGGTCAAGAAGAAGAAGTTGGTGTACGTTACAGGATGTTCTGTGGTCATGAAGGAGTAGCTGGTGTACTTTACAGGATGTTCTGTGGTCAAGAAGGAGCAGCTGTTGTACCTTACAGGATGTTATGCGGTCAAGTAGGAGCAGCTGGTGTAATTTACAGGATGTTCTGAGGTCAAGAAGGAGCAGCTGGTGTAATTTACAGGATGTTCTGAGGTCAAGAAGAGCAGCTGGTGTACCTTATAGGATGTTCTGCAGTAATTTGTCAAGAAGGAGAAGCTGTTGTAAGTTACAGGATGTTCTGCGGTCAAAAAGGAGCAGCTGCTGTACCTTATACGATTTTATGTGGTCAAGAAGGAGCAGCTGGTGTACTTTACACGATGGTCTGCGGTCAAGAAGGAGCAGCAGGTGTTCCCTAACAGGATTTTCTGCTGTCAAGAAGAGCAGCTGGTGTACCTTATAGGATGTTCTGCAGTAATTTGTCAAGAAGGAGAAGCTGGTGTACCTTACATGATGTTCTGCAGTCAAGAAGGAGTAACTGGTGTACCTTACATGATGTTCTGTTGTTAAGAAGGAACAGCTGGTGTACCTTACAGGATGATTTGCAGTCAAGAAGGAGCAGCTGGTGTAAGTTACAGGATGTTCTGCGGTCAAGAAGAAGAAGTTGGTGTACGTTACAGGATGTTCTGCGGTCATGAAGGAGCAGCTGGTGTACCTTACAGGATGTTCTGCGGTCAAGAAGGAGCAGCTGAGTTACCTTACAGGATGATCTGTGATCAAAAAGGAGCAGCCGGTGTAAGTTACAGGATGTTTTGCGGTGAAGAAGGAGCAGCTGGTGTACTTTACAGGATGTTCTGCGGTCAAGAAGGAGGAGCTGGTGTATATTACAGCATGCTCTGCGGTCAAGAATGAGCAGCTGATGGACCCTACAGAATGTTCTGCGGTCAAAAAGGAGAAGCTGGTATATATTACAGCATGCTCTGCGGTCAAGAAGGAGCAGCTGGTGTACCTTACAGGATGTTCTGCAGTCAAGAAGGAGCAGCTGGTGTACCTTACATGATTTTATGTGGTCAAGAAGGAGTTGCTGGTGTACCTTACAGGATGTTCTGCGATCAAGAAGGAGCAGCTGGTGTACTGTACACGATGGTCTGCGGTCAAGAAGGAGCAGCTGGTGTACCTTACAGGATGTTCTGCGGTCAAGAAGGAGTAGCTGGTGTACCTTACAGGATGTTCTACAGTCATTTGTCAAGAAGGAGAAGCTGGTGTACATTACATGATGTTCTGCGGTCAAGAAGGAGTAGCTGGTGTACCTTACATGATGTTCTGTTGTTAAGAAGGAACAGCTGGTGTACCTTACAGGATGTTTTGCAGTCAAGAAGGAGCAGCTGGTGTAACTTACAGTATGTTCTGCGGTCAAGAATGAGCAGCTGGTGTACCTTACAGGATGTTCTGCGGTCAAGAAGTAGCAGCTGGTGTTCCCTAACAGGATGTTCTGCTGTCAAGAAGTAGCAGCTAGTGTACCTTACAGGATGTTCTGAAGTCAAGAAGGAGCAGCTTGTGTAAGTTACAGGATGTTCTGCGGTCAAGAAGGAGCAGCTGGTGTACTTTACAGGATGTTCTGTGGTCAAGAAGGAGCAGCTGTTGTACCTTATAGGATGTTCTGCAGTAATTTGTCAAGAAAGAGAAGCTGCTCTACCTTACAGGATGTTCAGTGGTCAAGAAGGAGCAGCTGGTGTACCTTACAGGATGTTCTGTGGTCAAGAAGGAGCAGCTGCTGTACCTTACAGGATGTTCTGTGGTCAAGAAGAGCAGCTGGTGTACCTTACAGGATGTTTTGCAGTCATTTGTCAAGAAAGAGAAGCTGCTGTACCTTACAGGATGTTCTGTGGTCAAGAAGGAGCAGCTGGTGTACCTTACAGGATGTTCTGCGGTCAAGAAGGAGCAGCTTGTGTACCTTATAGATTGTTCTGCAGTCAAGAAGGAGCAGCTGATGTACCTTGATGTTCTGTGGTCAAGAAGGAGCAGCTGGTGTAAGTTACAGGATGTTCTGCGGTCAAGAAGGAGCAGCCGGTGTAATTTACAGGATGTTCTGTGTTCAAGAAGGAGCAGCTGGTTTACCTTACAGGGAGTTCTGCTGTCAGGAAGGAGCAGCTGGTGTACCTTACAGGATGTTCTGCGGTCAAGAAGGAGAAGCTTGTATACCTTGCAGGATTATCTGCGTTCAAGAAGGAGCAGTTGGTGTACCTTACAGGATATTCTGCGGTCAAGAAGGAGCAGCTGGTGTACCTTACAGGATGTTCTGCGGTCAAGAAGGAGAAGCTTGTGTACCTTATAGGATGTTCTGCAGTAATTTGTCAAGAAGGAGAAGCTGTTTTAAGTTACAGGATGTTCTGCGGTCAAAAAGGAGCAGCTGCTGTACCTTATATGATTTTATGTGGTCAAGAAGGAGCAGCTGGTGTACTTTACACGATGGTCTGCGGTCAAGAAGGAGCAGCTGGTGTTCTCTAACAGGATATTCTGCTGTCAAGAAGAGCAGCTGGTGTACCTTATAGGATGTTCTGCAGTAATTTGTCAAGAAAGAGAAGCTGCTGTACCTTACTGGATGTTCTGTGGTCAAGAAGGAGCAGCTGCTGTACCTTACAGGATGTTCTGTGGTCAAGAAGAGCAGCTGGTGTACCTTACAGGATGTTCTGCAGTCATTTGTCAAGAAAGAGAAGCTGCTGTACCTTACAGGATGTTCTGTGGTCAAGAAGGAGCAGCTGGTGTACCTTACAGGATGTTCTGCGGTCAAGAAGGAGCAGCTTGTGTACCTTATAGATTGTTCTGCAGTCAAGAAGGAGCAGCTGGTGTAAGTTACAGGATGTTATGCGGTCAAGAAGAAGAAGTTGGTGTACGTTACAGGATGTTCTGCGGTCATGAAGGAGCAGCTGGTGTACCTTACAGGATGTTCTGCGGTCAAGAAGGAGCAGCTGAGTTACCTTACAGGATGATCTGTGATCAAAAAGGAGCAGCCAGTGTAAGTTACAGGATGTTTTGCGGTGAAGAAGGAGCAGCTGGTGTACTTTACAGGATGTTCTGCAGTCAAGAAGGAGGAGCTGGTGTATATTACAGCATGCTCTGCGGTCAAGAATGAGCAGCTGATGGACCCTACAGAATGTTCTGCGGTCAAAAAGGAGAAGCTGGTATATATTACAGCATGCTCTGCGGTCAAGAAGGAGCAGCTGGTGTACCTTACAGGATGTTCTGCAGTCAAGAAGGAGCAGCTGGTGTACCTTACAGGATGTTCTACAGTCATTTGTCAAGAAGGAGAAGCTGGTGTACATTACATGATGTTCTGCGGTCAAGAAGGAGTAGCTGGTGTACCTTACATGACGTTCTGTTGTTAAGAAGGAACAGCTGGTGTATCTTACAGGATGTTTTGCAGTCAAGAAGGAGCAGCTGGTGTAACTTACAGTATGTTCTGCGGTCAAGAATGAGCAGCTGGTGTACCTTACAGGATGTTCTGCGGTCAAGAAGTAGCAGCTGGTGTTCCCTAACAGGATGTTCTGCTGTCAAGAAGTAGCAGCTAGTGTACCTTACAGGATGTTCTGCGGTCAAGAAGGAGAAGCTTGCGTACCTTACAGGATGTTCTGCGTTCAAGAAAGAGCAGTTGGTGTACCTTACAGGATATTATGCGGTCAAGATGTTTCAAGTAATTGTAATTGTTTCAAGCAGACCACCATAGTCCCCGTGCCCAAGGACTCTAAGATAACCTGCCTAAATGACTACCGACCCGTAGCACTGACGTCTGTAGCCATGAAGTGCTTTGAAAGGCTGGTCATGGCTCACATCAACAGCATTATCCCAGAAACCCTAGACCCACTCCAATTTGCATACCGCCCCAACAGATCCACAGATGATGCAATCTCTATTGCACTCCACACTGCCCTTTCCCACCTGGACAAGAGGAACACCTACGTGAGAATGCTATTCATTGACTACAGCTCAGCATTCAACACCACAGTGCCCTCTAAGCTCATCACTAAGCTAAGGATCCTGGGACTAAACACCTCCCTCTGCAACTGGATCTTGGACTTCCTGACGGGCCGCCCCCAGGTGGTAAGGGTAGGTAACAACACATCTGCCACACTGATCCTCAACACGGGGGCCCCTCAGGGGTGCGTACTCAGTCCCCTCCTGTACTCTCTGTTCACCCATGACTGCATGGCCAGGCACGACTCCAACACGATCATTAAGTTTGCCGACGACACAACAGTGTTAGGCCTGATCACCGACAACGATGAGACAGCCTATAGGGACGAGGTCAGAGACCTGGCCGTGTGGTGCCAGGACAACAACCTCTCCCTCAACGTGACCAAGACAAAGGACATGATTGTGGACTACAGGAAAAAAAAGAGGACTGAGCACGCCCCCATTCTCATCGACGGGGCTGTAGTGGAACAGGTTGAGAGCTTCAAGTTCCTTGGTGTCCACATCACCAACGAACTATCATGGTCCAAACACACCAAGACAGTCGTGAAGAGGGCACAACAAAGCCTATTCCCCCTCAGGAGACTGAAAAGATTTGGCATGGGTCCTCAGATCCTCAAAAAATTCTACATCTGCACCATCGAGAGCATCCTGACTGGTTGCATCACCGCCTGGTATGGCAACTGCTTGGCCTCCGACCGCAAGGCACTACAGAGGGTAGTGCGTACGGCGTACGGCCCAGTACATCACTGGGGCCAAGCTTCCTGCCATCCAGGACCTCTATACCAGGCGGTGTCAGAGGAAGGCCCTCAAAATTGTCAAAGACTCCAGCCACCCTAGTCATAGACTGTTCTCTCTGCTACCGCATGGCAAGCGGTACCAGAGTGCCAAGTCTAGGTCCAAAAGACTTCTCAACAGCTTCTACCCCCAAGCCATAAGACTCCTGAACAGCTAATCATGGCTACCCGGACTATTTGCACTGCCCCCCCACCCCATCCTTTTTACGCTGCTGCTACTCTGTTAATTATTTATGCATAGTCACTTTAACTCTACCCACATGTACATATTACCTCAACTACCTCAACTAGCCGGTGCCCCCGCACATTGACTCTGCAACGGTACCCCCCTGTATATATATAGCCTCCCTACTGTTATTTTATTTTACTTCTGCTCTTTTTTTTCTCAACACTTTTTTTGTTGTTGTTTTATTTTTACTTTTTTTGTTAAAAATAAATGCACTGTTGGTTAAGGGCTGTAAGTAAGCATTTCACTGTAATGTCTGCACCTGTTGTATTCGGCGCATGTGACCAATAAAATTTGATTTGATTTGATTTGATTTGATTCAAGAAGGAGCAGCTGCTGTACCTTACAGGATGTTCTGCAGTCATTTGTCAAGACGGAGATGCTGGTGTACATTACAGCATGTTCTGCGGTCAAAAAAGCGCAGCTGGTGGACCTTACAGGATGTTCTGTGGTCAAGAAGGAACACCTGGTGTACCTTACAGGATGTTCTGCGGTCAAGAAGGAGCAGCTTGTGCACCTTACAGGATGTTTTGCAGTCAAGAAGGAGCAGCTTATGTAACTTACAAGATGTTCTGTGGTCAAGAAGTAGCAGCCGGTGTAAGTTACCAGATATTCTGCGGTCAAGAAGGAGCAGCCGGTGTACATTACAGGGATTTCTGCTGTCATGAAGGAGCAGCTGGTGTACCTTACATGATGTTCTGCAGTCAAGAAGGAGTAGCTGGTGTACCTTATAGGATGTTCTGTGGTCAAGAAGGAGCAGCTGGTGTACCTTACAGGATATTCTGTGGTCAGGAGTAGCAGCTGCTGTACCTTACAGGATGTTTTGCGGTCAAGAAGGACCAGCTTGTATTAATTACATGATGTTCTGCGGTCAAGAAGGAGCAGCTGGTTTACCTTACAGGATGTTCTATTGTCAAGAAGGAGCAGCTGGTGTACCTTACATGATGTTCTGCGGTCAAGAAGGAGCAGCTGGTGTAAGTTACAGGATGTTCTGCGGTCAAGAAGGAGAAGCTTGTGTAAGTTACAGGATGTTCTATGGTCAAGAAGGACCAGCTGGTGTACCTTACAGGATGTTCTGCAGTCATTTGTCAAGAAGGAGAAGCAGGTGTACATTACAGCATGTTCTGCGGTCAAGAAAGAGCAGCTGGTGGACCTTACAGGATGTTCTGCAGTCAAGAAGGAGCAGCTGGTGTACCTTACAGGATGTTCTGCGGTCAAGAAAGAGTAGCTGTTGTACCTTACAGGATGTTCTGCGGTCAAGTAGGAGCAGCTGGTGTAATTTACTGGATGTTCTGAGGTCAAGAAGGAGCAGCTGGTGTAATTTACAGGATGTTCTGAGGTCAAGAAGAGCAGCTGGTGTACCTTATAGGATGTTCTGCAGCAATTTGTCAAGAAGGAGAAACTGTTGTAAGTTACAGGATGTTCTGCGGTCAAAAAGGAGCAGCTGCTGTACCTTATACGATTTTATGTGGTCAAGAAGGAGCAGCTGGTGTACTTTACACGATGGTCTGCGGTCAAGAAGGAGCAGCTTGTGTTCCCTAACAGGATGTTCTGCTGTCAAGAAGAGCAGCTGGTGTACCTTATAGGATGTTCTGCAGTAATTTGTCAAGAAGGAGTTGCTGGTGTACCTTACAGGATGTTCTGCAGTCATTTGTCAAGAAAGAGAAGCTGCTGTACCTTACAGGATGTTCTGTGGCAAGAAGGAGCAGCTGGTGTACCTTACAGGATGTTCTGCGGTCAAGAAGGAGCAGCTTGTGTACCTTATAGATTGTTCTGCAGTCAAGAAGGAGCAGCTGTTGTACCTTGATGTTCTGTGGTCAAGAAGGAGCAGCTGGTGTAAGTTACAGGATGTTCTGCGGTCAAGAAGGAGCAGCCGGTGTAAGTTACAGGATGTTCTGTGTTCAAGAAGGAGCAGCTGGTTTACCTTACAGGGAGTTCTGCTGTCAGGAAGGAGCAGCTGTTGTACCTTGATGTTCTGTGGTCAAGAAGGAGCAGCTGGTGTAAGTTACAGGATGTTCTGCGGTCAAGAAGGAGCAGCCGGTGTAAGTTACAGGATGTTCTGTGTTCAAGAAGGAGCAGCTGGTTTACTTTACAGGGAGTTCTGCTGTCAGGAAGGAGCAGCTGGTGTACCTTACAGGATGTTCTGCGGTCAAGAAGGAGTAGCTGTTGTACCTTATAGGATGTTCTGTGGTCAAGAAGGAGCAGCTGGTGTACCTTACAGGATATTCTGTGGTCAAGAAGTAGCAGCTGCTGTACCTTACAGGATGTTTTGCGGTCAAGAAGGACCAGCTTGTATTAATTATATGATGTTCTGCGGTCAAGAAGGATTAGCTGGTTTACCTTACAGGATGTTCTATGGTCAAGAAGGAGCAGCTGGTGTACCTTACAGGATGTTCTGCGGTCAAGAAGGAGCAGCTGGTGTAAGTTACAGGATGTTCTGCGGTCAAGAAGGAGAAGCTGGTGTAAGTTACAGGATGTTCTATGGTCAAGAAGGACCAGCTGGTGTACCTTACAGGATGTTCTGCAGTCATTTGTCAAGAAGGAGAAGCAGGTGTACATTACAGCATGTTCTGCGGTCAAGAAAGAGCAGCTGGTGGACCTTACAGGATGTTCTGCAGTCAAGAAGGAGCAGCTGGTGTACCTTACAGGATGTTCTGCGGTCAAGAAAGAGTAGCTGTTGTACCTTACAGAATGTTCTGTGGTCGAGAAGGAGCAGCTGGTGTACCTTACAGGATGTTCTGCGGTCAAGACGGAGCAGCTGGTGTAAGTTACAGGATGTTCTGCGGTCAAGAAGGAGCAGCTGCTGTAAGTTACAGGATGTTCTGTGGTCAAGAAGGAGTAGCTGGTGTAAGTTATAAGATGTTCTGCTGTCAGGAAGAGGCAGCTGGTGTAAGTTACAGGATGTTCTGCGGTCAAGAAAGAGCAGCTGGTAGACCTTACAGGATGTTCTGCAGTCAAGAAGGAGCAGCTGGTGTACCTTACAGGATGTTCTGCGGTCAAGAAGGAGCAGCTGGTGTACCTTACAGGATGTTCTGCGGTCAAGAAGTAGCAGTTGGTGTACCTTACAGGATATTCTGCGGTCAAGAAGGAGCAGCTGCTGTACCTTACAGGATGTTCCATGGTCAAGAAGGAGCAGCTTGTGTACCTTACAGGATGTTCTGCAGTCATTTGTCAAGAAGGAGATGCTGGTGTACATTACAGCATGTTCTGCGGTCAAGATGGAGCAGCTGGTGTACCTCACAGGATGTTCTGCGGTTAAGAAAGAGCAGCTGGTTTATCTTACAGGATGTTCTGCAGTCAAGAAGGAGCAGCTGGTGTACCTTACATGATGTTCTATGGTCAAGAAAGAGTAGCTGTTGTACCTTACAGGATGTTCTGAGGTGAAGAAGGAGCAGCTGGTGTAAGTTACAGGATGTTCTGCGGTCAAGAAGGAGCAGCTGGTGTAAATTTACAGGATGTTCTACTGTTAAGAAAGAGCAGCTAGTGTAAGTTACAGGATGTTCTGTGGTCAAGACGGAGCAGCTGATGTAAGTTACAGGATATTCTGTGGTCAATAAGGAGCAGCTGGTGTACCTTACAGGATGTTCTATGGTCAAGAAGGAGCATTTAGTGTACCTTACAGGATGTTCTATGGTCAAGAAGGAGCAGCTGGTGTACCTTACAGGATGTTCTGCAGTCATTTGTATGGAAGGAGATGCTGGTGTACATTACAGCACGTTCTGCGGTCAAGAAAGAGCAGCTGGTGTAAGTTACAGGATGTTCTGCGGTCAAGAAGGAGCAGCTGGTGTAAGTTACAGAATGTTCTGAGGTCAAGAAGGAGCAGTCGGTGTAAGTTACAGGATGTTCTGTGTTCAAGAAGGAGCAGCTGGTGTACCTTACAGGGAGTTCTGCTGTCAGGAAGGAGCAGCTGGTGTACCTTACAGGATGTTCTGCTGTCAGGAAGGAGCAGCTGGTGTACCTTACAGGATGGTCTGCGGTCAAGACGGAGTAGCTGATGTACCTTACAGGATGTTATGCGGTCAAGAAGGAGCAGCTGGTGTACCTTACAGGATGTTCTGCGGTCAAGAAGGAGAAGCTTGTGTACCTTACAGGATGTTCTGCGTTCAAGAAGGAGCAGCTGGTGTAAGTTACAGGATGTTCTGCGGTCAAGAAGGAGCAGATGGTGTAAGTTACAGGATGTTCTGTGTTCAAGAAGGAGCAGCTGGTGTACCTTACAGGGAGTTCTGCTGTCAGGAAGGAGCAGCTGGTGTACCTTACAGGATGTTCTGCGGTGAAGAAGGAGCAGCTGGTGTACTTTACAGGATGTTCTGTGGTCAAGAAGGAGCAGCCGGTGTAAGTTACCGTATGTTCTGCGGTCAAGAAGGAGCAGCTAGTGTACCTTACATGATGTTCTGTGGTCAAGAAGGAGCAGCTGATGTATGTTACTGGATGTTCTGCGCTGAAAAAGGAGCAGCTGGTGTAAGTTACAGGATATTCTGTGGTCAACAAGGAGCAGCTGGTGCAAGTTACAGGATGTTCTGTGGTCAAGAAGGATTAGCTGGTGTACCTTCCAGGATGTTCTGCCCTCAAGAAGGAGCAGCTGATGTAAATTACAGGATGTTCTGTGGTCAAGAAGGAGCAGCTAGTGTTAGTTGCATGATGTTCTGCGGTCAAGAAGGAGCAGCTGGTGTACCTTACAGGATGTTCTGCGGTCAAGAAGGAGCAGCTGATGTACCTTACATGATCTTCTGTGGTCAAGAAGGAGCAGCTGGTGTACCTTACAGGATGTTCTGTGGTCAAGAAGGAGCAGCTGGTGCAAGTTACAGGATGTTCTGTGGTCAAGAAGGAGCAGCTGGTGTACCTTACAGGATGTTTTGCAGTCAAGAAGGAGCAGCTGGTGTACCTTACAGGATGTTCTGCGGTGAAGAAGGAGCAGCTGGTGTACTTTACAGGATGTTCTGTGGTCAAGAAGGAGCAGCCGGTGTAAGTTACCGTATGTTCTGCGGTCAAGAAGGAGCAGCTAGTGTACCTTACATGATGTTCTGTGGTCAAGAAGGAGCAGCTGATGTATGTTACTGGATGTTCTGCGCTGAAAAAGGAGCAGCTGGTGTAAGTTACAGGATATTCTGTGGTCAACAAGGAGCAGCTGGTGCAAGTTACAGGATGTTCTGTGGTCAAGAAGGAGCAGCTGGTGTACCTTCCAGGATGTTCTGCACTCAAGAAGGAGCAGCTGATGTAAATTACAGGATGTTCTGTGGTCAAGAAGGAGCAGCTGGTGTACCTTCCAGGATGTTCTGCGGTCAAGAAGGACCAGCTAGTGTTAGTTGCATGATGTTCTGCGATCAAGAAGGAGCAGCTGGTGTACCTTACAGGATGTTCTGCGGTCAAGAAGGAGCAGCTGATGTACCTAACATGATTTTCTGTGGTCAAGAAGGAGCAGCTGGTGTACCTTACAGGATGTTCTGCGGTCAAGAAGGAGCAGCTGATGTATGTTACTGGATGTTCTGCGCTGAAGAAGGAGCAGCTGATGTAAGTTACCGGATGTTCTGCGGTCAAGAAGGAGCAGCTGGTGTACTTTACAGGATGTTCTGCGGTCAAGAAGGAGAAGCTGGTGTATATTACAGCATGTTCTGCAGTCAAGAAGGAGCAGTTGGAGTAAATTTACAGGTTGTTCTGCGGTTAATGAGGAGCAGCTGGTGCAAGTTACAGGATGTTCTGTGGTCAAGAAGGAGCAGCTGGTGTACCTTACAGGATGTTTTGCAGTCAAGAAGGAGAAGCTGGTGTACGTTACAGGATGTTCTGCTGTCAAAAAGGAGCAGCTGGTGTACTTTACAGGATGGTCTGCGGTCAAGAAGGAGCAGCTGGTGTGCCTTACAGGATGTTCTGCGGTCAAGAAGGAGTAGCTGGTGTACCTTACATGATGTTCTGCGGTCAAGAAGGAGCAGCTGGTGTACCTTACAGGATGTTCTGCGGTCAAGAATGAGCAGCTTTTGTAAGTTACAGGATGTTCTGCGGTCAAGAAGGAGAAGCTTGTGTAAGTTACAGGATGTTCTGCGGTCATGAAGGAGCAGCATGTGTACCTTACAGGATGTTCTGCGTTGTGTCTATTCGTTCTCGTTGAACGTGGACAGGTTTCTGAAATAGCTGAGCTGCAGAGAATGCCCTTGATTAAGGTAACTTCAGTTTCGAAAAGAGAGTGAAAGAAAGAGTGATCTTGAGGAAAAATAACTGAATGTTTCTACATTTGCCCCCATTGAGTCACGTAGAGTTCCTTGTTTAGAGCCAACAGCTTAGAAATGAACATCTCCTAACATATGGACTCGTAACCAGCTCTTTCTATACTACAACATAAAACATACAACACACCAGTTGTGCACAATACGTACCTAACGTTTAAGGTGTAAATTAAGCTTCCATTTTTACCTGTTTAATTTTCAAACACTGAAAAATACCGGCAATGATATTGAATTGAAACCATATACCCTAGCCACTAATCATGCAAAGTTTGTTTGATTATCAAATTATCAAGAATAAAACCTAGTTAATTGCAATAATATGACCGACGTCTACAGTCCTATCTCTGAGGGAGCTAGAGACTACAGTAGCCAAAGCATTAACTTAACCAAGCCATCTATCAAACATGGCTTTCATTCCCCTCCAAAGACAATCTTTGATGATATCACCACCAGAAGAGATTCTGACAGCCCAGACAGATAATTTCCCAGTCCCTCAAGGTAAATTAGTAGCAAATCAAATGCCTTTCAAGTGGTGAATGAAAGTTTGAGCCAAGCCAGAATTCCCCATAAACAAACGTCAGGGTCTGAGTCCCAAATGGTACGCTATTCCCCTGGTCAAAAGTAGTGCACTACATAGGGAATAGAGCTCTGGTCAAAAGTAGTGCACTACATAGGGAATAGAGCTCTGGTCAAAAGTAGTGCACTACATAGGGAATAGGGCTCTGGTCAAAAGTAGTGCACTACATAGGGAATAGAGCTCTCGTCAAAAGTAGTGCACTACATAGGGAATAGCGCTCTGGTCAAAAGTAGTGCACTACATAGGGAATAGCGCTCTGGTCAAAAGTAGTGCACTACATAGGGAATAGAGCTCTCGTCAAAAGTAGTGCACTACATAGGGAATAGCACTCTGGTCAAAAGTAGTGCACTACATAGGGAATAGAGCTCTGGTCAAAAGTAGTGCACTACATAGGGAATAGAGCTCTGGTAAAAAGTAGTGCACTACATAGGGAATAGAGCTCTGGTCCAAAGTACTGCACTACATAGGGAATGGAGCTCTGGTCAAAAGTAGTGCACTACATAGGGAATGGAGCTCTGGTCAAAAGTAGTGCACTACATAGGGAATAGGGTGCCATTTGGGATGAGGTCCAGGTTGGTCAATCTGGCAGAGGGAAGAGTGATAAAAGTACGTACTGCTGCATACCTCCACATGAAAACACACTGGAGTTTTCCTCTACAGAGTCAGTGGAACAAAGGCAATGGTTAACCTCAGTAGACATTAAGTTCCTAGACTAACAATGCTGACCTGATCGTATATGTTGGTATTAAACATAACATGAAGAATATGTTTTAAGCCAAAACACATTGGTTATTCTGAGGGGAAATAAACATACCAAACTATACAGGCTATAATTTTTTACAGAAAAGATTTAGACAATACTCAGAATTTGGTTAATGTTCATGATGTTGACTGAGTGATCAGTGTGTTTTTAGTTCAACGGAAGAAACATACTGTAGACACACTGACAGACACACTGACACACACACACACACACACACACACACACACACACACACACACACACACACACACACACACACACACACACACACACACACACACACACACACACACACACACACACACACACACACACACACACAGAACCCCTTGTCTCCCCTGGTCTCCCTCCTCCCACAGACACATTACTGCTCTCCCCTGGTCTCCCCTGGTCTCCCCTGGTCTCCCCTGGTCTCCCTCCTCCCACAGACACATTACTGCTCTCCCCTGGTCTCCCCTGGTCTCCCCTGGTCTCCCCTGGTCTCCCTCCTCCCACAGACACATTACTGCTCTCCCCTGGTCTCCCCTGGTCTCCCCTGGTCTCCCTCCTCCCACAGACACATTACTGCTCTCCCCTGGTCTCCCCTGGTCTCCCCTGGTCTCCCCAATCCCACAGACACATTACTGCTCCCTCCTGGTCTCCCCTGGTCTCCCCTGGTCTCCCCAATCCCACAGACACATTACTGCTCTCCCCTGGTCTCCCCTGGTCTCCCTCCTCCCACAGACACATTACTGCTCTCCCCTGGTCTCCCCCTGGTCTCCCCTGGTCTCCCTCCTCCCACAGACACATTACTGCTCTCCCCTGGTCTCCCCTGGTCTCCCCTGGTCTCCCCAATCCCACAGACACATTACTGCTCTCCCCTGGTCTCCCCTGGTCTCCCCTGGTCTCCCCAATCCCACAGACACATTACTGCTCTCCCCTGGTCTCCCCTGGTCTCCCCTGGTCTCCCCAATCCCACATACACATTACTGCTCTCCCCTGGTCTCCCCTGGTCTCCCCAATCCCACAGACACATTACTGCTCTCCCCTGGTCTCCCCTGGTCTCCCCTGGTCTCCCCAATCCCACAGACACATTACTGCTCTCCCCTGGTCTCCCCTGGTCTCCCCAATCCCACAGACACATTACTGCTCTCCCCTGGTCTCCCCTGGTCTCCCCTGGTCTCCCCAATCCCACAGACACATTACTGCTCTCCCCTGGTCTCCCCTGGTCTCCCCAATCCCACAGACACATTACTGCTCTCCCCTGGTCTCCCCTGGTCTCCCCAATCCCACAGACACATTACTGCTCTCCCCTGGTCTCCCCTGGTCTCCCCTGGTCTCCCCTGGTCTCCCCAATCCCACAGACACATTACTGCTCTCCCCTGGTCTCCCCTGGTCTCCCCAATCCCACAGACACATTACTGCTCTCCCTTGGTCTCCCCTGGTCTCCCCTGGTCTCCCATGGTCCCCCTTGGTCTCCCCTGGTCTCCCCAATCCCACAGACACATTACTGCTCTCCCTTGGTCTCCCCTGGTCTCCCCTGGTCTCCCCTGGTCTCCCCTGGTCTCCCCAATCCCACAGACACATTACTGCTCTCCCTTGGTCTCCCCTGGTCTCCCCTGGTCTCCCATGGTCCCCCTTGGTCTCCCCTGGTCTCCCCAATCCCACAGACACATTACTGCTCTCCCTTGGTCTCCCCTGGTCTCCCCTGGTCTCCCCTGGTCTCCCATGCTCTCCCTTGGTCTCCCCTGGTCTCCCCAATCCCACAGACACTTTACTGGTCTCCACTGGTCAGATTTAATCCAAACAAGCACACTTCAGAGACCTATTACTCAGAATGAGACATAATGAGACATCACTAAGCCCTGCAGTGAGTCATTCAAAGGTTACAACACCGACTGGAAACGTACAGAACTGCGTCCCAAATGGCACTGTATTCCCTATAGGTAAGTAAAATAGTGCACTGTATTCCCTATAGGTAAGTAAAGTAGTGCACTGTATAGGGAATAGGGTGCCGTATGAGACAGAGACAGTGGGGTTTAAAAATTGAGAGAAAAAATGAGTGAAAGATGTTCAAGAAGTTACATGTTACATCTTCTTTCTTTCTTTCTTTCTTTCTTTCTTTCTTTCTTTCTTTCTTTCTTTCTTTCTTTCTTTCTTTCTTTCTTTCTTTCTTTCTTTCTTTCTTTCTTTCTTTCTTTCCTTTTCTTTGATTGGCTACATAATAATTTGCTAGGTGTCCAGGGCTAGGCTAAGTCTAACATATAATAGTTAGAAGAACAAATACAGTATGTGCAAAACAAATAACTGTTATGAAGTGGATTTAGGCAAGTACAAGACTCTTCCTAGAGCTGGCCGTCCGGCCAAACTGAGCAATCGGGGGAGAAGGGCCTTGGTCAGGCAGGTGACCAAGTACCCGATGGTCACTCTGACAGAGCTCCAGAGTTCCTCTGTGGAGATGGGAGAACCTTCCAGAAGGACAACCATCTCTGCAGCACTCCACCAATCAGGCCTTAATGGTAAAGTGGCCAGACGGAAGCCACTCCTCAGTAAAAGGCACATGACAGCCCGCTTGGAGTTTGCCAAAAGGCACCTAAAGGACTCTCAGACCATGAGAAACAAGATTCCCTGGTTTGATGAAACCAAGATTGAACTCTTTGGCCTGAATGCCAAGCGTCACGTCTGGAGAAAACCTGGCACCATCCCTACAGTGAAGCATGGTGGTGGCAGCATCATGCTCTGCGGATGTTTTTCAGCGGCAGGGACTGGGAGACTAGTCAGGATCGAGGGGAAGATGAACAGAGCAAAGTACAGAGAGATCCTTGATGAAAACCTGCTCCAGAGCGCTCAGGACCTTAGACAGGGGGAAAGGTTCACCTTCCAACAGGACAACGACCCTAAGCACACAGCCAAGACAATGCAGGAGTGGCTTCGGGACAAGTCTCTGAATGTCCTTGAGTGGCCCAGCCAGAGCCCGGACTTGAACCCGATCAAACATCTCTGGAGAGACCTGAAAATAGCTGTGCAGCGATGCTCCCCATACAATCTGACAGAGCTTGAGATGATCTGCAGAGAACAATGCGAGAAACTCCACAAATACAGGTGTGGCAAGCTTGTAGTGTCTGGCCTCCTGTAGCTCAGTTGGTAGAGCATGGCACTTGCAACGCCAGGGTTGTGAGTTCGATTCCCATGGGGTACCAGTATGGAAAATGTATGCATTCACTAACTGTAAGTCGCTCTGGATAAGAGCGTCTGCTAAATGACTAAAGTGTAATACCCAAGAAGACTCAAGGCTGTAATTGCTGCCAAAGGTGCTTCAACAAAGTACTGAGTAAAGTTGTTTTTTAATTTGCCAAAATTATGGAGTATTGTGTGTAGATTGATTACATTGTTTTACAAATTAAATCAGTTTTAGAATAAGGCTGTAACGTAACAAAATGTGGAAACAGTCAAGGGGTCTGAATACTTTCCGAATGCACTGTATGTACATACTGTATCTACCTCGACTACCTCGTACCCCTCCACATCGATCTGGTACTCCCTGTACATACAGTAGATTCATCGTTGTGTATTTTATTCCGGTTGTGTTTCCTTATTTTGAACTTTGCATCTTGTCATTTCACAATAAAGTCTACAACTGTTGTATTTGGTGCACATCTGATTTCTGGTTTCTGAAACTGAAGGAGCATACTGACTTTGCACAAATTCATTTGGCATCAATTAATCACATATAAATACCCAAAAAGGCAACGATTAAGCAACTGGGAACGAGCCGAGACTAATTATCTTAGTTTAGACCGGAGTTGTGATGATGTGTACATATTTACATCTGCCTCGTTTAGCAAAGGGCCGGAGAAAAAAACAAAACTGTGGCTGAATGAGTAAGGAAAAGTTTGTCCCAAATGGTACCCTATTCCCTATATAGTGCCCCAATGGGCCCTGCTGAAAAATTAATGTTTAAATAGGGAATGGGGTGCCATTTGGAACAAACTAATTGTGTTGTGTCTTTACTAAAAAAAAAAAAAAACATCTGCACTCCGGTGGTCATTTTCTGGCCCAGTGTTAGTTAGAGGAGAGAGGAGGGAGAGCCCTCCAACAGGGCTTCAGAGTGTGTAGGAGGGAGAGCCCTCTAACAGGGCTTCAGAGTGTGTAGGAGGGAGAGCCCTCTAACAGGGCTTCAGAGTGTGTAGGAGGGAGAGCCCTCTAACAGGGCTTCAGAGTGTGTAGGAGGAGAGAGCCCTCTAACAGGGCTTCAGAGTGGTAGGAGGGAGAGCCCTCTAACAGGGCTCAGAGGGAGGGGAGAGCCCTCTAACAGGGCCTCAGAGTGTGTAGGAGGGAGAGCCCTCTAACAGGGCTTCAGAGTGTGTAGGAGGGAGGGGCCCTCTAACAGGGGTTCAGAGGTGAGGAGGAGAGCCCTCTAACAGGGCTTCAGAGGAGGGAGAGCCCTCTAACAGGGCTTCAGAGTGTGTAGGAGGGAGAGCCCTCTAACAGGGCTTCAGAGTGTGTAGGAGGGAGAGCCCTCTAACAGGGCTTCAGAGTGTGTAGGAGGGAGAGCCCTCTAACAGGGCTTCAGAGTGTGTAGGAGGGAGAGCCCTCTAACAGGGCCTCAGAGGAGGGAGAGCCCTCTAACAGGCTTCATAGTGTGTAGGAGGGAGAGCCCTCTAACAGGGCTTCAGAGTGGTAGGAGGGAGAGCCCTCTAAACAGGGCTTCAGAGTGTGTAGGAGGAGAGCCCTCTAACAGGGCTTCAGAGGTGTGTAGGAGGGAGAGCCCTCTAACAGGGCTTCAGAGTGGTGTAGGAGGGAGAGCCCTCTAACAGGCTTCAGAGTGTGTAGGAGGGAGAGCCTCTACAGGGCCTCAGATTGTGTAGGAGGGAGAGCCCTCTAACAAGGGCTCAGAGTGTGTAGGAGGGAGAGCCTCTAACAGGGCTCAGAGTGTGTAGGAGGGAGAGCCCTCTAACAGGGCCTCAGAGGAGGGAGGGAGCCCTCTAACAGGGCTTCAGAGGTGTGTAGGAGGGAGAGCCCTCTAACAGGGCTCAGAGGGTGTAGGAGGGAGAGCCCTCTTACAGGGCTTCAGAGTGTGGTAGGAGGGAGAGCCCTCTAACAGGGCTTCAGAGTGTGTAGGAGGGAGAGCCCTCTAACAGGGCCTTTAGAGTGTGTAGGAGGGAGAGCCCTCTAACAGGGCTTCAGGTGGTAGGAGGGAGAGCCCTCTAAAAAGGGCCTCAGAGTGTGTAGGAGGGAGAGCCCTCTAACAGGGCCTCAGAGGAGGGAGAGCCCTCTAACAGGGCTTCAGAGTGTGTAGGAGGGAGAGCCTCTAAAGGGCTTCAAGTTGTAGGAGGGAGAGCCCTCTAACAGGGCTTCAGAGTGTGTAGGAGGGAGAGCCCTCTAACAGGGCTTTAGAGGTAGGAGGGAGAGCCCTCTAACAGGGCTTCAGAGTGTGTAGGAGGGAGAGCCCCCTAACAGGGCTTCAGAGTGTGTAGGAGGGAGAGCCCTCTAACAGGGCTTCAGAGTGTGTTTGGAGGGAGAGCCCTCTAACAGGGCTTCAGAGTGGTAGGGGAGAGCCCTCTAACAGGGCTTCAGAGTGTGTAGGAGGGAGAGCCATCTAACACGGGCCTAGAGGAGGGAGAGCCCTCTAACAGGGCTCTAGAGGTGTAGGAGGGAGAAGCCCTCTAAACAGGGCCCTCAGAGTGTGTAGGAGGGAGAGCCCTCTAACAGGGCTTCAGAGTGTGGTAGGAGGGAGAGCCCTCTAACAGGGCTTCAGAGTGTGTAGGAGGGAGAGCCCTCTAAAAGGGCCTCAGAGTGTGTAGGAGGGAGAGCCTCTAACAGGGCTTCAGAGTGTGTAGGAGGGAGAGCCCTTAACAGGGCTTCAGAGTGTGTAGGAGGGAGAGCCCTCTAACAGGGCTTCAGAGTGTTTAGGAGGGAGAGCCCTCTAACAGGGCTTCAGAGTGTGTAGGAGGGAGAGCCCTCTAACAGGGCTTCAGAGTGTGTAGGAGGGAGAGCCCTCTAACAGGGCCTCAGAGTGTGTAGGAGGGAGAGCCCTCTAACAGGGCCTCAGAGGAGGGAGAGCCCTCTAACAGGCCTCAGAGTGTGTAGGGGGGAGCCCCCTTAACAGGGCCTCAGAGTGTGTAGGAGGAGAGCCCTCTAACAGGGCTTCAGAGTGTGGGAGGAGGGAGAGCCCTCTAACAGGGCTTCAGAGTGTGTAGGAGGGAGAGCCCTCTAACAGGGCCTCAGAGTGTGTAGGAGGGAGAGCCCTCTAACAGGGCTTCAGAGTGTGTAGGAGGGAGAGCCCTCTAACAGGGCTTCAGAGTGTGTAGGAGGGAGAGCCCTCTAACAGGGCCTCAGACTGTGTAGGAGGGAGAGCCCTCTAACAGGGCTTCAGAGTGTGTAGGAGGGAGAGCCCTCTAACAGGGCTTCAGAGTGTGTAGGAGGGAGAGCCCTCTAACAGGGCTTCAGAGTGTGTAGGAGGGAGAGCCCTCTAACAGGGCCTCAGAGTGTGTAGGAGGGAGAGCCTCTAACAGGGCTTCAGAGTGTGTAGGAGGGAGAGCCCTCTAACAGGGCCTCAGAGTGGTAGGAGGAGAGCCCTAAAGGGCCTCAAGAGTGTGTAGGAGGGAGAGCCCTCTAACAGGGCTTCAGAGTGTGTAGGAGGGAGAGCCCTCTAAAGGGCCTCAGAGGAGGGGAGAGCCCTCTAAAGGGCCTCAGAGTGTGTAGGAGGGAGAGCCTCTAACAGGGCTTCAGAGTGTAGGAGGGAGAGCCCTCTAACAGGGCTTCAGAGTGTGTAGGAGGAGAGGCCCTCTAACAGGGCCTTCAGAGTGTGTAGGAGGGAGAGCCCTCTAACAGGGCCTTCAGAGTTGTAGGGAGAGCCCTCTAACAGGGCCTCAGAGGTGTGTGTAGGAGGGAGAGCCTCTAACAGGGCTTCAAGTGTGTAGGAGGGAGAGCCCTCTAACAGGGCTTCAGAGTGTGTAGGAGGGAGAGCCCTCTAACAGGGCTTCAGAGTGTGTAGGAGGGAGAGCCCTCTAACAGGGCTTTCAGAGTGTGTAGAGGAGAGCCCTCTAACAGGCTCAGAGTGTTAGGAGGGAGAGCCCTCTAACAGGGCTCAGAGTGTGTAGGAGGGAGAGCCCCTCTACAGTCCGGCCTCAGACTGTGTAGGAGGGAGAGCCCTCTACAGGGTTTCAAGTTTGTAGGAGGAGAGCCCTCTAACAGGGCTTCAGAGTGTGTAGGAGGGAGAGCCCTCTAACAGGGCCTTAGAGTGTGTAGGAGGGAGAGCCCTCTAACAGGGCTTCAGAGTGTGTAGGAGGGAGAGCCCTCTAACAGGGCCTCAGAGTGTGTAGGAGGGAGAGCCCTCTAACAGGGCTTCAGAGTGTGTAGGAGGGAGAGCCCTCTAACAGGGCCTTAGAGTGTGTAGGAGGGAGAGCCCTCTAACAGGGCTTCAGAGTGTGTAGGAGGGAGAGCCCTCTAACAGGGCCTCAGAGTGTGTAGGAGGGAGAGCCCTCTAACAGGTCTTCAGAGTGTGTAGGAGGGAGAGCCCTCTAACAGGGCTTCAGAGTGTGTAGGAGGGAGAGCCCTCAAACAGGGCCTTAGAGTGTGTAGGAGGGAGAGCCCTCTAACAGGGCCTTAGAGTGTGTAGGAGGGAGACCCTCTAACAGGGCTTCAGAGTGTGTAGGAGGGAGAGCCCTCTAAAACAGGGCTTCAGAGTGTGTAGGAGGGAGAGCCCTCTAACAGGGCCTCAGAGTGTGTAGGAGGGAGAGCCCTCTAACAGGGCTTCAGAGTGTGTAGGAGGGAGAGCCCTCTAACAGGGCTTCAGAGTGTGTAGGAGGGAGAGCCCTCTAACAGGGCCTCAGAGTGTGTAGGAGGGAGAGCCCTCTAACAGGGCTTCAGAGTGTGTAGGAGGGAGAGCCCTCTAACAGGGCTTCAGAGTGTGTAGGAGGGAGAGCCCTCTAACAGGGCCTCAGAGTGTGTAGGAGTGGAACATAGGAGGGATGAGTGCGGCCTGCCAATTTAGAAGTAGCATGTTACATGGCCCTCTGCCTTCACCAATTTACAACAAAACAACAAAGCTCTATTCTGCATTACATTGCTCTGCCTGTCGGTCTGGTGGCTAACTGATCTGCTCTCATACAGTGAGGGGAAAAGGGTATTTGATCCCACTGAAAAAGAAATGATCAGTCTATAATTTTAATGGTAGGTTTATTTGAACAGTGAGAGACAGAATAACAACAACAAAAATCCAGAAAAAAGCATGTCAAAAATGTTATACATTGATTTGCATTTTAATGAGAGAAATAACCATATACATACATTATATATAGTCTCTTTCTCTCTCTCTCTCTCTCTCTCTCTCTCTCTCTCTCTCTCTCTAAATAAACATAAATATGGGTTGTATTTACAATGGTGTTTGCTCTTCACTAGTTGCCCTTTTCTTGTGGGAACAGGTCACAAATCTTGCTGCTGTGATGGCACACTGTGTTTTTTCAACCAGTAGAAAAGGTAGTTTATCAAAATTGGTTTTGTTTTCGAATTCTTTGTGGATCTCTGTAATCTGAGGGAAATATGTGTCTCTAATATGGTCATGCATTTGGCAGGAGGTTAGGAAGTGCGGCTCAGTTTCCACCTATTGACTTTCTCAATAGCAAGGCTATGCTCACTGAGTCTGTACATAGTCAAAGCTTTCCTTAAGTTTGTGTCAGTCACAGTGGTGTACTCTCTGTTTAGGGCCAAATAGCATTCTAGTTTGCTCTGTTTTTTTGTTAATTCTTTCTAATGTGTAATTCTCTTTTTGTATTCTCATGATTTGGTTGGGTCTAATTGTGTTGCTGTCCTGGGGCTCTGTGGGGTCTGTTTGTGTTTGTGAACAGAGCCCCAGGACCAGCTTGCTTAGGGGACTCTTCTCCAGGTTCATCTCTCTGTAGGTGATGGCTTTGTTATGGAAGGTTTGGGAATCACTTCCTTTTAAGTGGTTATAGAATTTAACGGCTCTTTTCAAAATTTTGATAATTAGCGGGTATCAGCCTAATTCTGCTCTGCATGCATTATTTTGTGTTTTTCGTTGTACACAGAGGATCTTTTTGCAGAATTCTGCATGCAGTCTCAATTTGGTGTTTGTCCCATTTTGTGAATTCTTGGTTGGTGAGCGGACCCCAGACCTCACAACCACAAAGGGCAATGGGTTCTATAACTGATTCAAATATTTTTAGTCAGATCCTAATTGGTATGTCGAATTTGATGTTCCTTTTGATGGCATAGAAGGCCCTTCTTACCTTGTCTCTCAGATCGTTCACAGCTTTGTGGAAGTTACCTGTGGCGCTGATGTTTAGGCCGAGGTATGTATAGTTTTTTGTGTGCTCTAGGGCAACGGTGTCTAGATGTAATTTGTATTTGTGGTCCTGGCAACTGGACCTTTTTTGGAACACCATTATTTTTGTCTTACTGAGATTTACTGTCAGGGCCCAGGTCTCTCTCTCTCTCTCTCTCTCTCTCTCTCTCTCTCTCTCTCTCTCTCTCTCTCTCTCTCTGTCTCTCTCTCTCTCTATCCCGTATGGTTAACTGCACTGCTCCTATTCTCTATGATAAGGAAGAAGGAGTAGTTATATCCCATGCAAGCAATAAGTCTTGGTCAGCTCAATACAACATCTAAAGGTTTCAAGCAAGTATGTCTTTAAGAATGTGCACTGGGCAAGAGGCGTGACATGTCAAACTTCATCATTTGTCAATTCTTTTTCTGTCCGTACAAATGTGCTAGCCCCAAATAGGGCACCACTGGAGAAAGAGAGAGAGATGGAGAGAGAGAGTGAGAGAGAGAGAGAGAGAGAGAGAGAGAGAGAGAGAGAGAGAGACAGAGAGAGCGAGAGAGAGAGGTGGAGAGAGAGAGAGAGAGAGAGTGAGAGAGAGCGGTCCGAGCTCCTTCTGCCACCAGCTCCACCACTACAGTAAATCTAAATCAGCTGCACCCTAAAATACCAATGTGTTTGGTAATAAATTGTCATCGCCCCTCCAATGGCCCGCTAACGACAGCATGTAGAGCAGCGCCCAAAGGAGCAGTTGTCAGGGCTGCCCAAACTGTCTCAGGATGGCCCCTGCCTCACACAGCCCGGGTGTCCAGAAATGTGGCTCTCCCCGTTCCCCTGTCCCCCTGCACACAGCTGCCTCGCCAGTTGGGCCTAGGTCAGCAGAGCAGCCAGATGCCAGCAGGAGTTCTCCCAGGGAAGGGACCTGGGCCAGAGCTGGGGGTTTAGGTTATGGTTCAACCACACCTGAAACTAACTCCCAACAGGGGAAGTTAGCAGAGCAAACTTGCAGAGGTTAGAGACGCATGCATACACACACGCACACACGCACACACACACACACCACACACACACACACACACACACACACACACACACATACACACACACACACACACACACACACACACACACGTACACCCCACCCAAAGAGCCTCCAGAGTCCCCCTCACCCCTCACCCCTGAGCCCTCCCTCTTAACCCCCCCCATTCCCCCTACCCTCAGGTCTCAGTCTAGGCCCTGTGACATTTGTGAAGCCAGAAGCCCGCATAACAAAAATACATTAGGCAAATGTCTGGGGTCAAATGTCTGTTTAAATTGTCGAGCTGAACAACAGTGTTATTGGGGCAGTGCCATTCTGCTCCATTCTGCTCCATGACTAAATACAGTTCTGAGGTAAAGCACTGCTGGGAGCCAGTGACTTGTCTCAGTGATAGAACATACTGCTGTTAACATAGTTGACGTGTACCTATGATGAAAATTACAGGCCTCTCTCATCTTTTTAAGTGGGAGAACTTGCACAATTGGTGGCTGACTAAATACTTTTTTTCCCCACTGTATAAGAGTCCCCTGAGTCAGGGTGTGACAGTACCCCCCCCCCCCCCCCCCCCCCCCCCCCAAAGGTGCGGACTCCGACCGCACAACATAAACATAACAGGGTAGGGGCCGGGTGGGCATTCCGCCTCGGATCCGGCTCGGGGCGTGACGACCTCTCACTCTCCGCCTCCACGTTGCGCCCCTGGTCTGGTCTGGACCTCGGCCCTCTCCTTCCTCACACAATACGCCAGGCCCTGTCTGGACCCTGGTGTGGGAGACCCCGAACCTGGAGAGGGGCTGACGTTATGGTCTGGACTAGAGCCGCTGACCGGAGCTGGACTGGGCACCGGTGGAGCGGACTGTTCTGGCTCCGGAGTGGAGCCGCCGACCGGAGCTGGATTAGGCACTGGTGGATCGGACTGCTTTGGCTCCGGAGTGGCGCAGCTGACCGGAGCTGGATCAGACACCGGTGGAGCGGACTGCTCTGGCTCCGGAGTGGAGCAGCTGACCGGTGCCGGACCATGCACCACTGGTCTGGTGCGAGGAGCAGGCACGGGCCGGACCTGACTAGGAACGCACACCACTGGCTTGGTGCGAGGAGCAGGAACAGGCCGGGCCGGGCAGGCGACACGCACTACTTGCTTGGTGCAAGGAGCAGGACTGGGTTCCTTTATTAACCCCCGCTCCTTCTGCTGCCTAACCAACTCCTCTCGCCGTGCCTCTACTCTTTCCTTCTCCCTTATAGCCTCCTGTAGCGCCTCCCTCTGACCGAATAACTCCTGCTCCCTCTGAACCAATAGCCCCTAGTAACCTGGTGGCCTCCTCTCCTAACCTGCAGATCCGCCCTTTACGGCCTCCTGCTGCCTCGTCGTCCACACCGTGTGCCCCCCCCAAAAATGTTCTTGGGGTTGCCTCTCGGGTCTCCTTCGTCGACACTGTTGGCGCCGTTTCTCCTCTCCTACCTGGGCATCCTCCTTCATCGCCTTCTGATAACGGACGGCCTCCTCCTCTGTAATTCTCCCCCAACCGAGGAGGACATCTACTAACGTAACCTCCTCTTGAGTCCCAGGCGTTTTCTCCTCCTGGGCACGCTGCTTGGTCCTTGTTTGGTGGGATCTTCTGTCACGTTCGTTGAATGACGGGACAGACCAAGGCGCAGCGGGATATGCGTACATGTTTATTTTAACTGTTAAACACACGACAAAACAACAAAGGAAACGAAACGTGAAGTCCAAGGTAGCACACACAGCATACCTTAACCGGAACAAGATCCCACAACTAGACAGTGCCAATAGGCTGCCTAAGTATGGTCCCCAATCAGAGACAACGAGCGACAGCTGCCTCTGATTGGGAACCACACCGGCCAACATAGATCCACACATACTAGAATATACAACATAGAACATACACAACAAATAATATACACACCCTGACTCAACATATAAGAGTCCCCTGAGTCAGGGCGTGACAAATTTGGACTATTTTGTGTATGTCCATTACATGAAATCCAAATAGCTAGCTCATAGATCATACCGTTACCATTATTTTCATTAGTATTTATCCTGCTACCTGTCACGACTTCCGCCGAGGCTGCCTCCCCTCCTTGTTCGGGCAGGTTTCGGCGTTCGTAGTCACCGGCTTACTAGCTACTGCCGATCCCATTCTCATCACTCCACTTGTCATGTCTTGTCTTGTCAATCACACACACCTGGTGCTCATTCCCCTAATTAGTATGTGTATAAGTGTTCCCTCTGTTCCCCTTGTCTTTGTGAGTGATTGTTTCATTGTGAGAGCGAGTAGCTCGGTTGTTATTGCCAAGGTGGAATATTTCCCTTGTGATAGTTTTGTTTTGACGCTGGGTGCGTTTTATTTATGTAAACGGAATAAACTCTGGACTTCGGTTTTTTACCTCCTGCGCCCGACTCCTTCATTCACACCTCGTCACACTACCAGCCACTTTAACTCCTGTTTACATGTAAATTATTTCCTCAATCACATGTTTTATAAAAATGTTATCTCGCATTTCAAGTGTTTTTATTTCTTGTCTATATTACTGTTGTGCATTGTTGGGGAAAGGAGCACGCAAATGAAGCATTTCACTGTACTGTTTTACACCTACTGGATCCTGGTGTTAGTGACAATAACATTTTAAAACTCATTATCTGCATATGAGTGATCATCATCATCGTGGACATAAAGGTTTATTCCCCGAGATATACGAGTGTCTTCTCACATCATGTCAGTATCGTCTGTTTCATTTCTGATAAAGACAAAGCGCTTCACAAAAGCCATGTCTATAGTTTGTGTGGTTTTGCAGAAAGCCATTGGTCTGTTCTGTTTGACCTGAAATAATGTCACCCTTGCTTTCTATTGCCAGAAAAATTGCACCAAATCTTCACCAACAAAATCTACACCAAAAAGTAAAAAACGACAGTCAAGATGTAGTGATGGACAAAAATACTATTGATGATTATTTAATGAAGCCTAAATGAGCATTATTATTAAGTTGTATAATTGTTATGGAGACCTTTACCTGTCACTTGAAGGTAATCCTTGAGTGGATATATGCATTGCTTAAAGACCAACATCTAAGCTGTAGAGCACAAATCATGTGTTTCTTAGAGACAAACTCAGTTTGAACAAAGATCTGAACTGCTGTAATGGAGCACGGAGCTTTTTATTTCTTAGAGACAACCTAACAGTAGTTTTAATAAACGTCAGAAATATAGAGAACAGAAATATATTTCTTAGAGACAAACTCACAGTAGTTTTAATAAACGTCAGAAATATAGAGAACAGAAATCTATTTCTCAGAGACAAACTCACAGTAGTTTTAATAAACGTCAGAAATATAGAGAACAGAAATCTATTTCTCAGAGACAAACTCACAGTAGTTTTAATAAACGTCAGAAATATAGAGAACAGAAATCTATTTCTTAGATACAAACTCAAGAGTTGTCACAAACATCGGAGCTGTGCAGCGTCCTGTAACGTGCCAACTTTCCCTGTTTGTGTAATCATAAAGTGTTGGGCCCAGCGGTGGCCTCATTCAAAAGGTGACTTCCTCTGTGAGGAAATGGAATTCGCAATGCAGCCTCTGAGGCACACTCTCCCTTTGTACTGGTAAGAAAATATGTCTGTCTCCCAAATGGCACCCTATTCCCTATATAGTGCACTACTTTTGACCAGAGCCAATAGGACTCTAGTCAAAAGTAATGTACTATATAGGGTATATGGTGCCATTTGGGATGCAAACAAAATATTTTCTATCTCATCTGGAATAAAAAAAAAATACCTATAAAAGTGATCTCCAGCCAATGAAGGGGAAACAACATTGATCCGTTGTGTCATTTCTACGTGCTGCTTCTTATACGTCACGTTGTATTGGTTATTGGTGATCATCTTTTCAGTAGAGCATATCTGAATTAAAAGAGGACATTCAGCAACTTTTGGCGGAGAGTTAGGTATTTAAAAAAAAAAAAAAAATTGTGTTAACACTAATACATTTAGTCATCCTTAGCCTTAATCAGAGTATCTGACTGTGCCTTGGCCTTAAACTTTCAGTAGACATGCTCCGACGGGACCAACAGACGTGTGATGCATATTACTGCAGCTATACCTTCCCTTCTGAAACCAGATGATGTCCTGTCTCATGTTTGGATGATTATCCTACACAGTAGTGGCTCTGAATCTGTGTCCCAAGTGGCATCCCATTTCCTACATAGTGCAGTACTTCTGATCTGATCCCTATGAGCGCTGGTCGAAAGTATTGCACTATATATAGGGAATGGGGTGCCGTTTGGGACCAAGCCAATATACCTCATGACCTCATGGAGCACTATCAGCCAACATGTACAGGGTATGACCTCACTACTAGAGCACTATCAGCCAACATGAACAGGGTATGACCTCACTACTAGAGCACTATCAGCCAACATGAACAGGATATGACCTCACTACTAGAGCACTATCAGACAACATGAACAGGAAATGACCTTACTACTAGAGCACTATCAGCCAACATGAACAGGATATGACCTCACTACTAGAGCACTATCAGCCAACATGAACAGGGTATGACCTCACTACTAGAGCACTATCAGACAACATGAACAGGGTATGACCTCACTACTAGAGCACTATCAGACAACATGAACAGGGTATGACCTCACTACTAGAGCACTATCAGCCAACATGAACAGGATATGACCTCACTACTAGAGCACTATCAGCCAACATGAACAGGATATGACCTCACTACTAGAGCACTATCAGCCAACATGAACAGGATATGACCTCACTACTAGAGCACTATCAGACAACATGAACAGGATATGACCTCACTACTAGAGCACTATCAGACAACATGAACAGGATATGACCTCACTACTAGAGCACTATCCAGCCAACATGAACAGGATATTGGACCTCACTACTAGAGCACTATCAGCCAACATGAACAGGATATGACCTCACTACTAGAGCACTATCAGACAACATGAACAGGATATGACCTCACTACTAGAGCACTATCAGCCAACCATGAACAGGATATTGACCTCACTACTAGAGCACTATCAGCCAACATGAACAGGATATGACCTCACTACTAGAGCACTATCAGCCAACATGAACAGGATATGACCTCACTACTAGAGCACTATCAGACAACATGTACAGAATGTGAAAGGTGAAAGGTCAATTCCAGGAAAGGGATATGCCAAATAGCACCCTAGTCCCTATGTAGCGCACTACTTTTGACCAGGGCCCATAGACATCTTGTCAAAAGCAGTGCACCACAGTATATAGGGAATAAAGTGCAATTTAAGACACATCCTCAAAAACAAGTGGCTATATGGTGCCCTATAAAGGGACTAGAGCTCCATTTGTGATTCACCCATCCTCAAACACAGCCTATTGACCATCTGCTCTGCAATGCTATCATAGAAAATCATTCATTAAAAATCAAATAAACAATTGGTACCAAAAAAGCATTGCTGTTAAGTTGTGAAAATGTATTGAACCGATTAGCGCCGTTCCAAAAAATGTGTAAAATAAATAAAAAAAGCTTTGAAAATCACAATTATTGATAGAGAGTGAAGTGAATGGAACTACTGCATAAACACCTTGTCATTGATATTTCACTTATTTTCAAAGATGTTCGATATTTACCTCAATGGTGCCCTAGGATCCTAAAATGGCACCTAGCTATCATACTGTATTGTTTTTACAACTAGTTGGATAAAATGACTACATCTACTGACAAGATTGACATGTGATGCGTGATGTGAGATAATGGAATGAGATGTGATGTGAGATAATGGAATGACATGTGATATGTGATAATGGAATGGGATGTGTTATAAAGGAATGGGATGTGATGTGATGTGTGATAAATTAATGAGATTTGATATGTGATTAAGGAATGGGATATGATGTGTGATAATGGAATGTGATGTTTTATAAAGGAATTAAATTTTGAAATGTGATAAAGGAATGAGATGTGATATGTGATAATGGAATGTGATGTGATGTGTGATAATGGAATGGGATGTGTTATAAAGGAATTAAATGTGAAATGTGATAAAGGAATGAGATGTGATATGTGATAATGGAATGTGATGTGATGTGTGATAATGGAATGTGATGTGTTATAAAGGAATTAAATGTGAAATGTGATAAAGGAATGAGATGTGATGTTTGATAATGGAATGTGAAGTGATATGTGATAATGGAATGGGATGTGATGTGTGATAATGGAATGGGATGTGTTATAAAGGAATTAAATGTGAAATGTGATAAAGGAATGAGATGTGATATGTGATAATGGAATGTGATGTGATATGTGATAATGGAATGGGATGTGTTATAAAGGAATTAAATGCGAAATGTTATAAAGGAATGAGATGTGATGTTTGAAAATGGAATGACGTGATGTGAGATAATGGAATGACATGTGATATGTGATAATGGAATGGGATGTGTTATAAAGGAATGGGATGTGATGTGATATGTGATAAATTAATGAGATTTGATATGTGATTAAGGAATGGGATATGATGTGTGATAATGGAATGGGATGTGTTATAAAGGAATTAAATGTGAAATGTGATAAAGGAATGAGATGTGATGTTTGATAATGGAATGACGTGATGTGAGATAATGGAATGACATGTGATATGTGATAATGGAATGGGATGTGTTATAAAGGAATGGGATGTGATGTGATATGTGATAAATTAATGAGGTTTGATATGTGATTAAGGAATGGGATATGATGTGTGATAATGGAATGGGATGTGTTATAAAGGAATTAAATGTGAAATGTGATAAAGGAATGAGATGTGATGTTTGATAATGGAATGACGTGATGTGTGACAAAGGAATGCGATGTGATGTGTGATAGAATTAAATGTGATGTGTGATAATGGAATTAAATGTGATAAAGGAATGAAATGTGATGTGTGATAAAGGAATCAAATGTGATACGTGATAAAGGAATGAAATGTAATGTGAGATAAAGGAATGAGACTCCTGCACACCGATGAAGACTTCTGTCTAGTCAAAACGTTGTATATGTGGGTGCATAAAGAAAGCACTGGAAGCAGACTTGTCATTACTGTCCGATGTTAGCTTAGCTCCAGTATTCTCCAGTTTAGGATCTGCACATCAGCCTCCTTCTCTTTATGTGTGATGTGAGGTCTTCCTAGCTACGGATCAGGAAGTAGTACAGTCCTATCTCCTGGGACGGTACTGTTATCATTGCCAAATGCCTTGGGGGAGCTCTCCCTATGGTAGGAACTCAGAGAGAGCGAGAGAGACGTATCTCTCTCGCTGTCTCTTCGATCTCTAGCGAGAAGCGACTGGAAATTACTCTTCTCGCTTGCTTTCTCTCTCCTCTCTCGTCTCTCTCTCTTCTTCTCTCTTCTCTCTCTCTCTCTCTCTCTCTCTCTTTCTCTTTCCCTCTCCCTCTCTGTACTCCTGAAACATGTACATGACACCTATGATAATTATTATCTTGAAATGCCTCGGGGGAGACTACTCTTCTCTATCTACTTCATCTTAATATCTCTCTCTCCTGCTCTCTCTTCTCTTAAAGTAACTTCTTAGATCTTCTCCTCTTGCTCTACATCTCTATCAATCATCTCTCCGTCTCTCTCTACTCTCTCTCTCTCCTCTCTCTCTCTCTCTCCTCTCTCTCTCTCTCTCTCTCCCTCTCTGTACTCCTGAACCCCTGTACATGACACCTATGATAATTATTACATCTTTGAAACCCTGATACTCAGACATAAATTATCACTGGTTGTACGGTGATGCTGATGGCACTCTAATTCACCTTCGAGATGAGAACACACACCGTACCACACAGTGCTGAGAGATGAGGACACACCGTCCCACACAGTGCTGAGAGATGAGGACACACCGTACCACACAGTGCTGAGAGATGAGGACACACCGTACCACACAGTGCTGAGAGATGAGAACACAGACACGCGTGAACCCACGCACACACA
This sequence comes from Coregonus sp. 'balchen', assembly GCA_902810595.1. Taxonomy (NCBI): domain Eukaryota; kingdom Metazoa; phylum Chordata; class Actinopteri; order Salmoniformes; family Salmonidae; genus Coregonus; species Coregonus sp. 'balchen'. The sequence goes on from LR778259.1 coordinate 34,491,327, forward strand.
CACACACATACACACACACACACACACACACACACACACAATTAACTGCCGGGAACTATCTCTGATGACGAACGTGATTCAACATGACCAGCAGCCCTGCTCTCGCTGCAGTTCACCACTGGACACACACACACACACACACACCACACACACACACACACACAAACACCACCACCACAAAGACGATCAGGTCATCCGGGGCATTGGCTTCTCGCTCTAAAATAAACGTTACGTTTTGTTTAAAGGATCCGATTTTGAGCAGGTAGTGGGAAAACACAGTGGCAGTGGGAAAATGGGAAGACTGATGTCAAGTTAAAGACTTCTTCAAGACTTTATGACTCAAAGGTGTATTCACCGCCAGGTGCCAGAGCTCTCAAAACAGAAAAACACTACCCCTACGTACACCCAATGGCTTTGTCCCAAATGGCACCCTATTCCCTATATAGTGCACTACTTTTTGACCAGGGCCCGTATGGGCACTATGTAGGAAATAGGGTGCCTTTTGGGACGCAGTCAATCAGTCCTTCGTTCTCCACAGAATGGAGAATCCATCTAACATGGGTCTAACCGTTTTCCAGATTTCATTGACATTCTGACAGTCACTAAGCCATAGATGTCTGCACTATATCATTAATAATTAGTTTACTTTCTGAATTGACTGAATTAAATTGGATTTGACCCCAACCCTGGTTGCAACCCCCCCCCCCCCCCACAGGGAATACAGAAAACAGCCCTAACTAACAAGCTAACGGCTAAGTGATCATGAATATGCCTTAGTCGTACCAACCAGATAGAAACAGTAAACAGAGCAAACTAACAAGCTAACAACTGAGTGATAGTCTTGTCTGTGCCTGGGTAGTACAAGCTAGACAGTACACCACATATAAATAGCCCAGCTAGCCTGCCATGGTAACAAACAACCGCCCAAACGTATCAGTTACGGGAGTAGCAAGTTTTTTTTATAGGTCACAGAAAACTTCCAGTTGCCTAGGTAACAACGAGGAACAACAGTCCGGTTTTGGATGCGGACTAAAACAGGTAGGACCGGTCTGAGCCAATTAGAGGATTAGCCGTTGAGTTGAATGGGAGACATCAGGAAGATGGTCACCGTGTAAGTCAATTGTTGTTGTTTTTTTCGGGCTCCCTATTACCTGTGGAGTGCACTACTTTTGACCAGGGGCCCTTGTCAGGGAATATAGGGAGTAACGTACCATTTAGGATGCAGTTTAACCCACATGGAGGCCTGGTTACTGTTTAGTTCTGCCTCTGTGAAGAACCCTTTTGGAGTGTATGGTTGACACCTATTGGTAGCGGGTGAAACCTATTGGTAAAACCTATTATCACAATCTGACAATCAGTCTTAAACACTGTGACTTGTCCATTACGTGATGCTCTGTTTCATTTTACTGCAGGCAAATTGTTTTGCTTTTGCTTTTGAATTTAGAATTTGGTAAATCGGTTTTTTTTTTGGGGGGGGGGGGGATTGACACAGATAGTCAATAATATGTAGATATACTGTATGATAAGTCAAAAAAGGCACTTATATTTCTAGGGGTTAGAAGAATGTAGAATCAAGCTGCGGAAAGTGTAGCTGTCACTTTCTTTGGTTGAATCAGTATATCACCTAATCACTATGGAAGTCACCCACCCATCGCCCCCCTAACTAACCCCCCCCCCCCTGCTATCTCTTCTTGGGGGGGCACCCAGCCACCCAGCTCTCCCAAGCCACCGCATATGCTGAGTTTTTTTTTTGTTGTTGCCCAAAGCTCTGCAAATCTAACAGCAAATCCATGTGGGTTAAAATGGGATGAGGCGAGAACAATACCCAGATAAACGGATTACCTGACTGGTCGGAACACACAGAGTTGCTAGGCAACTGGCATCACCTCTGTTTGTGTTAGGAAACAGCGGCACAGCGAACAGGACTTTTTTCCTTGTTTAATTGCTGCGTAATTGCTGTGAAGTTTGTCGTGTGTGTGTGTTTGGTTTGTCCTATACAAACAGCTAGAGGAGAGAAGGGCAGTTTAGTTCTGAATGGCCATTGAGTGGCTAAGCGGAGAGTTTTTCTTCTTTTCTGGTAGGGGCAAATAATTTGAGGGATTGGGTAAACACTGGCAGAGAGAGGCTGATAACTTCAGATGTGTTTTCCAGCCAGAAGTTGGAGAGTTAGAGAGCTGTGTGTCAGAGAATGGACTGAGACAGGAAAGGGAATGTGTTAGAGTGGAGGGAACACTGCTGCTAACTCTCTCTCCAAGGCCTTCACGGTTCACAGTTCAAGTAGAGACAGAGAATGTCTGTTAAATGGTTGTTTCACCGTCAGAGTATTTTTTGATATTCTGGCCCTACTGAATGAAAAAAGGGGCTATTTAATTAAGTTAACAATCCAATCGTAGAATAACTGTGAAAGAAACAAATCTATCTATGTGTACTGGCACTGAGAAGTTGATGCCTTTCAGCAAGTAATTTCTGTTTAGATTTTCTCTCTCACAATTATCCTTACAATGACCTGTAAAGAGATACCAGCAGACAACAAGACCTTCACCTTTTCTAACCTTTTCTAACATAAATATTGATCTAACATAAATACTTTTTCTACATTTCATTTGATTTCTACTGGAATAATGCTTTCCTTGTGTCCTGGAGGAGTTCCTGAGATATCTAATGAACCCCTCAGCCTTCCAGGCAGACATATTTCTTCCAATGACAGTAATTTACATATGATGTATTTAGAGAAAGGAGAGGCTAAGGCTAATTGTATTTGGAGGTTTTCCTTTGTTTTTAGGAGTCATTAGCAGCTCGCTCTAATCCAATTTTTACAATTTCATCAGCAGGCTATCTTGGAAATCCTCTGTGAGCTCATCAGAGAAAAGAGAGAGGGGTTTATAGCTAAGTGTTCTCTATTGCATTAGCACACAATAAAGCGTCCGGGGACGGCTACAGACGTTTATGGCAGATTCAGTTAACACTCTGCCAATACCCTTTTTATTGGGACACAATCAATTTTGATTCATTTTAAAGCCAGAATGCTTTCTTTCATTGTGTGCCTTCCCCCAGCTTATTACCCAGGCTGAACAAATTAGCCAAGTTGTTTTCACAAAATGGGGAATGTTTATGTTTAAATTGTTTCCTCTTTAGTATTCAGGTCTCATCCTTGCATATAAAGTGTTATGAATAAAATGTGAGAGAGTTTCACCGTTTATTTCATTTCAAACAGGGTTATTTATGTGAATTAATTGAAATGTCACATGTATTGAAATATCAAACTTATTGAAGTATCTAATTTATTGTAAAAATATGCAAAAAGCAAAGCTTTTTTGCGACAGTAACAACTGCTATGCGAACGTTGTATCCGGTTTAAAAATGTGGTGGTGGCGCAATCTTAAAGCAGTGAATACCCGGTACGTCTTAGGTCATATGGAACTCTTAAGTTCTGGATGGATGTACATGTAGCAATCTCACCCATGACATCAGTCACATGAATCAGAATGTTAGGTCCACAACACAATGACAGAACTTATTACATGCGGTATAGACATTTAGCAATCTGCCTAACAACTAGGAAGAAGGACTAAACATAATCTAGTTTCCCCACCATAAGTATTCAGACCTTTTACTCAGTACTTTGTTGAAGCACCTTTGGCATCGATTACAGCCTCAAGTCTTCTTGGGTATGATGCTATAAGCTTGGCACACCTGTATTTGGGGAGTTTCTCCCATTCTTCTCTGCACATCCTCTCAAGCTCTGTCAGGTTGGATGGGGAGTGTCGCTGCACAGCTATTTTCAGGTCTCTCTTGAGATGTTAGATCGGGTTCAAGTCCAGCTCTGGCTGGGCCACACAAGGACATTCAGAGACTTGTCCTGAAGCCACTCCTGCGTTTTCTTGGCTGTGTGCTTAGGGTCGTTGTCCTGTTGGAAGGTGAACCTTGGCCCCAGTCTGAGGCCCTGAGCGCTCTGGAGCAGGTTTTCATCAAGGATCTCTCTGTACTTTGCTCCGTTCGTCTTTGCCTCGATCCTGACCAGTCTCCCAGTCCCTGCAACTGAAAAACATACCCACAGCGTGATGCTGCCACCACCATGCTTCACCGTAGGGATGGTGCTAGGTTTTCTCCAGAAATGTCACTTGGCATTCTGGCCAAAGAGTTCAATCTTGGTTTCATCAGACCAGAGAATCTTGTTTCTCATGGTCTGAGAGTCTTTAGGTGCCTTTTGGCAAACTCCAAGCGGCCTGTCATGTGCCTTTTATTGAGGAGTGGCTTCCGTCTGACCACTCTACCATAAAGGCCTGATTGGTGGAGAGCTGCAGAGATGGTTGTCCTGGAAGGTTCTCCTATCTCCACAGAGGAACACTAGAGCTCTGTCAGACTGACCATCGGGTTCTTGGTCACCTCCCTGACCAAGGTGCTTCTCCCACGATTGCTCAGTTTGGCAGGGCGGCCAGCTCTAGGAAGAGTCTTGGTGGTTCCAAACTTCTTCCATTAAAGAATGATGGAGGCTACTGTGTTCTTGGGGACCTTCAATGCTGCAGAAATGTACTAGTGTGGCGCAAAAGTAGCTTCTCTCTCAGAGTGTGTGTGTGGTGGCAGCATAATTATAGGGCTTTAAGTGCTCCAGGAGACAAGACAAACCAAGATCTCCTCTCCACACTCCTCACCCTCTCTCTCCCCCCTCCTCGCCCTCTCTTCCTCCTTCCCCCATTCCCTCTTCCTCCCCCAACCCTCTCTCTCACCCCTTCCTCACCCCCAATCTCTAATGGCCAGATCTCTACTGACTCCCATCAGACTGTGATATCATTCATGTTTTAGTTTTTTTAAATATATACGCCTCGTACATTTCAGCATTTCCATTGAGGTGTATTTGACCCAATGACTTATTTGACCTAGATAGTTTGTGTGTATGTATTGATATGTAGGCTGTGTGTATGTAGTTGTGTACTTAAGCTGTTCTTGTCAACTAATGTCTTGTTTCATGTTTTGTGTGGACCCCATGAAGAGTAGCTGCTGCTTTCACAACAGCTAATGGGGATCCTAATAAAATACCAAAAGTATATATGAATGGACAAAGCCATCGATCACATGACACCATTCATTCCTATTTGAAGACTCAATAGCGCATTGAAGTTGGTTAAGATGGCGTCTCATGGAGACAACATGCACAGTTTGAGCTACTCCAGGAAGTGACGTTGCAGGCTAGCTCAGTGCTGCCCCCCTCTCATTGAGAATCTCAAGTTGAAGGCCGACAGGGGTACTGCAGGCTGCCATTAGCAACTACATTTTTTAAATTTTTTTTAACTAGGCAAGTCAGTTAAGAACAAAATATTATTTACAAAGACAGCCTACACCGGCCAAACCCAGACGACGCTGGGCCAATTGTGCGCCGCCCTATGGGACTCCCAATCACGGCCGGTTGTGATACAGCCTGAGACGCAGTGCCTTAGACCGCTGCACCACTCAGGAACCCATGTGTATGGAGTTGTAAATTATCCTTATAACTTCTTCTGGGTAAGATTTTAAAATAATCGGTCAAGTACATACAACTGGTGTACTAAAAGCAATTATTGGTACGATGATTGTCTTTGAATATTTATTTATTTTTTACACAAAGATTGACCACGAAGATTGATATTTTTCCATTCACAATAATGGGGATCCTGTTTTCTGTAACAATGCCTGCATTACTGCTGTCAGCCTTGAACCTCCGTGTCTTCAATGGGCCCTCATCTCCCCTGGTTTGACCTAACCATAGAATATTCAATGAGTAGCAACAGCCTGCTCTCCCCCGTCTCTCTCCCTCTCAATCAGCACAAAGTAAAGTTATCCATCCGGTGATGCTACCAATATACCTACCTACCTACCTACCTACCTACCTACCTACCTACAGTACCTACCTACCTACCTACCTACCTACCTACCTACCTACCTACCTACCTACCTACCTACCTACCTACCTACCTACCTACCTACCTACCTACCTACCTACCTACCTACCTACCTACCTACCTACCTACCTACCTACCTACAGTACCTACCTACCTACCTACCTACCTACATAGCACGCGCTTGTAACGCCAAGGTAGTGGGTTCGATCCCCGGGACCACCCATACACAAAAATGTATGCACGAACGACTGTAAGTCGCTTTGGATAAAAGCGTCTGCTAAATGGCATATTATTATAATTTATTATACAGTAGCTACCTACCTACCTACCTACCTACCTACCTACCTACCTACCTACAGTACCTGCCTACCTACAGTACCTACCTACCTACCTACCTACCTACCTACCTACTTACCTACCTACCTACCTACCTACATACAGTACCTGATATTTATTTTTTACACAAAGATTGACCACGAAGATTGATATTTTTCCATTCACTATAATGGGGATCCTGTTTTCTGTAACAATGCCTGCATTACTGCTGTCAGCCTTGAACCTCCGTGTCTTCAATGGGCCCTCATCTCCCCTGGTTTGACCTAACCATAGAATATTCAATGAGCAGCAACAGCCTGCTCTCCCCCCGTCTCTCTCCCTCTCAATCACCAAAGTAAAGTACCATCCGTGATGCTACCAAACCACGGACCGTACCACCTACCTACCTACCACCTACCCACCGACCCACCACGACCACCTACCTACCTACCACCTCACCGTACCGACCTACCTACCACCGACCGACACCACCGACCACGACCGACCTACAGACCGACGACCGACCTGACCACCACACGACCGACCGACCTCCCGACCGACCGAACGACCGACAACCGACCACCGACCCACCGACGACAGACCTACACCGACCGACGACCTACCGACCGACCGACCTACCGACCGACCAAAGACCGACCGACCGACACGAACGACCGACCGACCGACCGACCGACGACCGACCACCGTACCGACCGACCACCAAGACCGAACAGACCGACACACCTAACAAACGACCACCGACAGACACCGACCACCTACCTACGACCTACCTACCACCGACCGACCACCGACACCTACCTACCGACCTACCGACCTACATACCTACCTACCTACCTACCTACACCTAACCTACCTACCTACCTACCACCTAACCTACCTACCTACACTACCTACATACAACCTACCACCTACCTACCTACTATACTACCTACCTACCTACAACTACCACCTACCTACTACCTACCGTACCTGACCTACCGACCTACCTACCTCACCGTACCTACCTACAACTACCTACCTACTACCTACCTACCTACCACATACCTACCTACCTACCTACCTACCTACATACCTACCTACCTACCACCTACCTACCTACCTACCCACCTACCCTACCTACGCTACCTCCCTACCTACCTACATCCTACAGCCTACCTAAACCTACCTACAACTCAACTACAACCTACCTACCTACCATACCTACCTACCTACCTACCTACCACCTACCTACATACCTACCTACCTACCTACACCTACTACCTACCTACCTACCTACCTACCTACCTACCTACCTACTACCTACCTACACCTACCTACTACCCTACCGTACCCACCTACCTACCTACCTACCTACCTACCTACCTACCTACCTACCCACATACCTACCGACCTACCTACCTACCTACCTACCTACCTACCTCACCTACCTACCTACCTACCTACCTACCTACCTACCTACCTACAGTGGGGAAAAAAAGTATTTAGTCAGCCACCAATTGTGCAAGTTCTCCCACTTAAAAAGATGAGAGAGGCCTGTAATTTTCATCATAGGTACACGTCAACTATGACAGACAAAATAAGATTTTTTTTTTCTCCAGAAAATCACATTGTAGGATTTTTAATGAATTTATTTGCAAATGATGGTGGAAAAAAAGTATTTGGTCAATAACAAAAGTTTCTCAATACTTTGTTATATACCCTTTGTTGGCAATGACACAGGTCAAACGTTTTCTGTAAGTGTTCACAAGGTTTTCACACACTGTTGCTGGTATTTTGGCCCATTCCTCCATGCAGATCTCCTCTAGAGCAGTGATGTTTTGGGGCTGTCGCTGGGCAACACAGACTTTCAACTCCCTCCAAAGATTTTCTATGGGGTTGAGATGTGGAGACTGGCTAGGCCACTCCAGGACCTTGAAATGATTATTACGAAGCCACTCCTTCGTTGCCCGGGCGGTGTGTTTGGAATCATTGTCATGCTGAAAGACCCAGCCACGTTTCATCTTCAATGCCCTTGCTGATGGAAGGAGGTTTTCACTCAAAATCTCATGAAACATGGCCCCATTCATTCTTTCCTTTAAACGGATCAGTCGTCCTGGTCCCTTTGCAGAAAAACAGCCCCAAAGCATGATGTTTCCACCCCCATGCTTCACAGTAGGTATGGTGTTCTTTGGATGCAACTCAGCATTCTTTGTCCTCCAAACACGACGAGTTGAGTTTTTACCAAAAAGTTATATTTGGGTTTCATCTGACCATATGACATTCTCCCAATCCTCTTCTGGATCATCCAAATGCACTCTAGCAAACTTCAGACAGGCCTGGACATGTACTGGCTTAAGCAGGGGGACACATCTTGCACTGCATGATTTGAGTCCCTGGCGGCGTAGTGTGTTACTGATGGTAGGCTTTGTTACTTTGGTCCCAGCTCTCTGCAGGTCATTCACTAGGTCCCCCCGTGTGGTTCTGGGATTTTTGCTCACCGTTCTTGTGATCATTTTGACATTTACATTTTAGTCATTTAGCAGACGCTCTTTTCCAGAGCGACTTACAGTTAGCACATACATTATTTTATCGAACCCACAACCCTGGCGTTGCAAACGCCATGCTCTACCAACTGAGCTACATCCCCTGCCGGCCATTCCCTCCCCTACCCTGGAGGACGCTGGGCCAATTGTGCGCCGCCCCATGGGTCTCCCGGTCGCGGCCGGCTACGACAGAGCCTGGATTCGAACCAGGATCTCTAGTGGCACAGCTAGCACTGCGATGCAGTGCCTTAGACCACTGCGCCACTCGGGAGTGAGGGTGCGTCACTGCTCACACGGGGTGAGATCTTGCGTGGAGCCCCAGACCTAGGGAGATTATCAGTGGTCTTGTATGTCTTCCATTTCCTAATAATTGCTCCCACAGTTGATTTCTTCAAACCAAGCTGCTTACCTATTGCAGTTTCAGTCTTCCCAGCCTGGTGCAGGTCTACAATTTTGTTTCTGGTGTCCTTTGACAGCTCTTTGGTCTTGGCCATAGTGGAGTTTGGAGTGTGACTGTTTGAGGTTGTGGACAGGTGTCTTTTATACTGATAACAAGTTCAAACAGGTGCCATTAATACAGGTAACGAGTGGAGGGCAGAGGAGCCTCTTAAAGAAGAAGTTACAGGTCTGTGAGAGCCAGAAATCTTGCTTGTTTGTAGGTGACCAAATACTTATTTTCCACCATCATTTGCAAATAAAATCATTAAAAATCCTACAATGTGATTTTCTGGATTTTTTTTCCTCAATTTGTCTGTCATAGTTGACGTGTACCTATGATGAAAATTACAGGCCTCTCTCATCTTTTTAAGTGGGAGAACTTGCACAATTGGTGGCTGACTAAATACTTTTTTCCCCCACTGTACCTACAGTACCTACCTACCTACCTACCTACCTACCTACCTACCTACCCGGTGTTTATTTCAATGCACCAAAATAAAAACAATAGTGCAGTTCTACAGTTCAACCAGAGCTCCAGTCCACAACATTGTATTTCCATTAGAATTTGTGGATCCTTTCTGCTATGCAGTCAGTGGGCCCAGGAATGCTTTCAACACATTGATGACAGGTTATCATTGATCTGTCCTTCCTTAGAGCCAGGGAGGCATTAAATAATGTATGGTCTGCTGTGAATGACCAGGCTCCTCTCCTGTCCTGGGCCCATTAAAATGCCTCTTCACAGGGTCCCAGTGGGCCCTAGCCCTCCTCCTCCCTCTCAGGTCCCTGGTCCTCTTCATTTAATTAAATTATCCCATAATGAAAACGCCTAATAATGAGATTAATTTTAATTATTAATGAGCGGCTGATTTGAGTGGTAGGCTGAGAGGCCTGGCCGGGGCTGAGAGAGAGACTGATCATCTATTATGCATAAGGGTTGGGCTAAACATTTTTTAATTAATCAGCTTTCCTTTTGTAAAAAGGTGCAGTTTATTAAGTGGTGTGTGTGTGGCGGCCAGGGGTGATGGTGGAGGAGAGAACTTGGAGGTCAGACCTAACAGAGTCTGTCTGCATGTCTGTTTCTCTGCGTGTCTGTCTGTCTGCCTGTCTGTCTCTCTGTCTGTCTGTGTCTGTCTGTCTGCGTGTCTGTCTGTCTGTGTCTGTCTGTCTGCGTGTCTGTCTGTCTGCCTGTCTGTTTATCTGCGTGTCTGTCTGTCTGTGTCTGCGTGTCTGCGTGTCTGTCTGTCTGTCTGTCTGTCTGTCTGTCTGTTTGTCTGTCTGTCTCTCTGTCTGTCTGTCTGTTTCTCTGCTTGCTTGCCTGCCTGCCTGCCTGTGTCTGTCTGTCTGTCTGTTTCTCTGATTGTCTGCCTGCCTGTCTGTCTGTTTCTCTGATTGTCTGCCTGCCTGCCTGTCTGTCTGTCTGTCTGTCTGTCTGTCTGTCTGTCTGTCTGTCTGTCTGTCTGTCTGTCTGTCTGTCTGTCTGTCTGTCTGTCTGTCTGTCTGTCTGTCTGTCTGTCTGTCTGTCTGTCTGTCTGTCTGTATGTCTGTCTGTCTGTCTGTCTGTCTGTCTGTTTCTCTGATTGTCAGCCTGGCTGTCTGTCTGTCTGTCTGTCTGTCTGTATATCTGTCTGTCTGTCTGTCTGTCTGTCTGTTTCTCTGATTGTCAGCCTGGCTGTCTGTCTGTGTCTGTCTGTCTGTCTGTTTCTCTGATTGTCAGCCTGCCTGCCTGTCTGTCTGTCTGTCTGTCTGTCTGTCTGTCTGTCTGTCTGTCTGTCTGTCTGTCTGTCTGTCTGTCTGTCTGTCTGTCTGTCTGTTTCTCTGATTGTCAGCCTGGCTGTCTCTCTGCCTGTCTGTCTGTCTCTCTATCTGTCTGTCTGGGGAGGAAGAGCTTGACCGACTGACGTTTGATCAGCTAATTTTGTATTGCAGATGTGTTTAGTAAGTGACCATTCACACGTACCACAGGAAGTGGAATGAGTAACCTACCGTTTATTGTTTGAGTATCTAGCTATCCAGTATATGTGACAATAAATAACTTCATTTTATATATGACTTAGATATGAATGATCAAGATAAACATATTGATAAGGATGTAATTGCATTGTAGGAAAAAAGTATATTCTTAATGGCACCCAATGTTGCTTTCATCATCTGTTTTGGTTCATGGGACCCTGTACCGAACGTCGACCACAATAAATGTGCAGAAGTCAAATTGTGGTTTTGGGTTTTGATGGGTTTCATCTCAATGCCAGAAATTGAGATATGAGAAATCATCATTATGTCATGAATTCACATGTGATGTTCAGATGCCTGCATCAGTATTTTTATTTTTATTTTATTTCACCTTTATTTAACCAGGTAAGCCAGTTGAGAACAGGTTCTCATTTACAACTGCGACCTGGCCAAGATAAAGCAAAGTAGTGCAATAAAAACAACACAGAGTTACATATGGGGTAAAACAAAACATAAAGTCAGAAATACAACAGAAAATATATATACAGTGTGTGCAGATGTAGCAAGTTATGGAGGTAAGGCAATAAATAGGCTATAGTGCAGAATAATTACAATAGTATTAACACTGGAATGCTAGATGTGCAAGAGATTATGTGCAAATAGAGATACTGGGGTGCAAAAGAGCAAAATAAATAACAATATAGGGATGAGGTAGTTGGGTGGGCTAATTTCAGATGGGCTGTGTACAGGTGCAGTGATCGGTAAGGTGCTCTGACAACTGATGCTTAAAGTTATTGAGGGAGATAAGAGTCTCCAGCTTCAGAGATTTTTGCAATTCGTTCCAGTCATTGGCAGCAGAGAACTGGAAGGAATGGCGGCCAAAGGAAGTGTTGGCTTTGGGAATGACCAGTGAGATATACCTGCTGTGAGTATCCTATGGAAATGTCGTAATGTTCAGATGCCTCCATCAGAATCATATGGAAATGGCATGTGATGTTCAGATACCTCCATCAGTATCCTATGGAAATGACATGTGATGTTCAGATGCCTCCATCAGCATCCTATGGAAATGATGTGATGTTCAGCGCCTCCATAAGTATCCAATGGAAATTAAGTGTGATGTTCATATGCCTCCATCAGTATCCTATGGAAATGACATGTGATGTTCAGATGCCTCCATCAGTATACTATTGAAATGACATTTGATGTTCAGATGCCTCCATCAGTATCCTATGGAAATGACATGTGATGTTCAGATGCCTCCATCAGTATCCTATGGAAATGATGTGATATTCAGATGCCTCCATTAGTACCCTATGTAAATTACATGTGATGTTCAGATGCCTCCATCAATATCCTATGGAAATGACATGTGATGTTCAGATGCCTCCATCAGTATCCTATGGAAATGACATGTGATGTTCAGATGCCTCCATCAGTATTGTTTTCAAATGACATGTGATGTTCAGATGCCTCCATCTGTATCCTATGGGAATTACTTGTGATGTTCAAATACCTCCATCAGTATTCTATGGAAATGACGTGTGATGTTCAGATGCCTCCATCAGTATACTATTGAAATGACATTTGATGTTCAGATGCCTCCATCAGTATCCTATGGAAATGACATGTGATGTTCAGATGCCTCCATTAGTACCCTATGTAAATTACATGTGATGTTCAGATGCCTCCATCAATATCCTATGGCAATTACAATGTATGTTCAGATGCCTCCGTCAGTATCCTATGGAAATGACATGTGATGTTCAGATGCCTCCATCAGTATTGTTTTCAAATGACATGTGATGTTCAGATGCCTCCATCTGTATCCTATGGGAATTACTTGTGATGTTCAGATGCCTCCATCAGTATTCTATGGAAATGACGTGTGATGATCAGATGCCTCCATCAGTATTGTTTTGAAATTAAATGTGATGTTCAGATGCCTCCATCAGTATCCTATGGAAATGACATGTGATGTTCAAATGCCTCCATCAGTATGCTATGGAAATTATGTGATGTTCAGATGCCTCCACCAGTTTCCTATGGAAATTACATGATGTTCAGATGCCTCCATCAGTATCCTATGGAAATGACATGTGATGTTCAGATGCCTCCATCAGCATCCTATGGAAATGATGTGATGTTCAGATGCCTCCATAAGTATCCAATGGAAATTACATATGACGTTCAGATGCCTCCATCAGTATCCTATGGAAATGACATGTGATGTTCAGATGCCTCCTCCATGGAAATTACATCTAATGTTCATATGCCTCCATCAGTATCCTATGGAAATGACAAGTGATGTTCCGATGTCTCCATCAGTATCCTATTAAAATAACATTTGATGTTCAGATGCCTCCATCAGTATCCTATGGGAATGACATGTGATGTTCAGATGCCTCCATCAGTATCTTATAGAAATGACATGTGATGTTCAGATGCCTCCATCAGTATCCTATGGAAATGACATGTGATGTTCAGATGCCTCCTCCATGGAAATTACATCTAATGTTCATATGCCTCCATCAGTATCCTATGGAAATGACAAGTGATGTTCCGATGTCTCCATCAGTATCCTATTAAAATAACATTTGATGTTCAGATGCCTCCATCAGTATCCTAAGGGAATGACATGTGTTGTTCAGATGCCTCCATCAATATCCTATGGAAATAAAGTGTGATGTTCAGATGCCTCCATCAGTATCCTATGGAAATGAGAAGTGATGTTCTGATGCCTCCATCAGTATCCTATGGAAATGACATGTGATGTTCAGATGCCTCCAGTAGTACCCTATGTAAATTACATGTGATGTTCAGATGCCTCCATCAATATCCTATGGCAATTACAATGTATGTTCAGATGCCTCCGTCAGTATCCTATGGAAATGACATGTGATGTTCAGATGCCTCCATCAGTATTGTTTTCAAATGACATGTGATGTTCAGATGCCTCCATCTGTATCCTATGGGAATTACTTGTGATGTTCAGATGCCTCCATCAATATTCTATGGAAATGACGTGTGATGATCAGATGCCTCCATCAGTATTGTTTTGAAATTAAATGTGATGTTCAGATGCCTCCATCAGTATCCTATGGAAATGACATGTGATGTTCAAATGCCTCCATCAGTATGCTATGGAAATTATGTAATTTTCAGATGCCTCCACCAGTTTCCTATGGAAATTACATGATGTTCAGATGCCTCCATCAGTATCCTATGGAAATGACATGTGATGTTCAGATGCCTCCATCAGCATCCTATGGAAATTATGTGATGTTCAGATGCCTCCATAAGTATCCAATGGAAATTACATATGATGTTCAGATGCCTCCATCAGTATCCTATGAGAATGACATGTGATGTTCAGATGCCTCCATCAGTATCTTATAGAAATGACATGTGATGTTCAGATGCCTTCATCAATATCCTATGGAAATAAAGTGTGATGTTCAGATGCCTCCATCAGTATCCTATGGAAATGAGAAGTGATGTTCAGATGCCTCCATCAGTATCCTATGGAAATGACATGTGATGTTCAGATGCCTCCAGTAGTACCCTATGTAAATTACATGTGATGTTCAGATGCCTCCATCAATATCCTATGGCAATTACAATGTATGTTCAGATGCCTCCGTCAGTATCCTATGGAAATGACATGTGATGTTCAGATGCCTCCATCAGTATTGTTTTCAAATGACATGTGATGTTCAGATGCCTCCATCTGTATCCTATGGGAATTACTTGTGATGTTCAGATGCCTCCATCAGTATTCTATGGAAATGACGTGTTATGATCAGATGCCTCCATCAGTATTGTTTTGAAATTAAATGTGATGTTCGGATGCCTCCATCAGTATCCTATGGAAATGACATGTGATGTTCAAATGCCTCCATCAGTATGCTATGGAAATTATGTAATTTTCAGATGCCTCCACCAGTTTCCTATGGAAATTACATGATGTTCAGATGCCTCCATCAGTATCCTATGGAAATGACATGTGATGTTCAGATGCC
Source organism: Coregonus sp. 'balchen' (assembly GCA_902810595.1). Lineage (NCBI taxonomy): Eukaryota > Metazoa > Chordata > Actinopteri > Salmoniformes > Salmonidae > Coregonus > Coregonus sp. 'balchen'. The sequence continues at coordinate 34,506,471 of LR778259.1, forward strand.
TCCATCAGCATCCTATGGAAATGATGTGATGTTCAGATGCCTCAATAAGTATCCAATGGAAATTACATATGATGTTCAGATGCCTCCATCAGTATCCTATGGAAATGACATGTGATGTTCAGATGCCTCCTCCATGGAAATTACATCTAATGTTCATATGCCTCCATCAGTATCCTATGGAAATGACAAGTGATGTTCCGATGTCTCCATCAGTATCCTATTAAAATCACATTTGATGTTCAGATGCCTCCATCAGTATCCTATGGGAATGACATGTGATGTTCAGATGCCTCCGTCAGTATCCTATGGAAATGATGTGATATTCAGATGCCTCCTTCAGTATCCTATGGAAATGCTATGTGATGTTCAGATGCCTCCATCAGTATCTTATAGAAATTACATGTGATGTTCAGATGCCTTCATCAATATCCTATGGAAATAAAGTGTGATGTTCAGATGCCTCCATCAGTATCCTATGGAAATGAGAAGTGATGTTCAGATGCCTCCATCAGTATCCTATGGAAATGACATGTGATGTTCAGATGCCTCCATCAGTATCCTATGGAAATTACTTGTGATGTTCAGATGTGATGTTCAGATGCCTCCATCAGTATCCTATGGAAATGACGTGATGTTCAGATGCCTCCATCAGTATTGTTTTCAAATGACATGTGATGTTCATATGCCTCCGTCTGTATCCTATGGAAATTACATGTGATGTTCAGATGCCTCCATCAGTATGCTATGGAAATTACATGTGATGTTCAGATGCCTCCATCTGTATCCTATGGAAATGACATGTGATGTTCCGATGCCTCCATCAGTATCCTATCGAAATGACATGTGATGTTCAGATGCCTCCTTCAGTATGCTATGGAAATGACGTGATGTTCAGATGCCTCCGTCAGTGTCCTATGGAAATGACATGTGATGTTCAGATGCCTCCTTCAGTATGCTATGGAAATGACGTGATGTTCAGATGCCTCCGTCAGTGTCCTATGGAAATGACATGTTATGGATTGGTGGTCATTAGGTCATGATGAGATTGGTTGCCTGGCCAGAAGGAAACAGACAGTTCGTTGTCACACAGGGCCCTGGTCAAAAGTAGTGTACTAAAAAGGGAATTCGGTGTTATTTGGCATGGAGAAGTGCTCTGTTTGTTTTCACACTGAATTACTCGACCATCCATGACAGACAGAGATAGTTAGAGATAGCTATAGCACAACAGATCTGTGCTGTAATGCTGTAAGGTAATAACTCATTCAGCTCTTATGGATGGAAAGAGACAAGACATTTAACTTCTTCACTCCTTGTTTCATGGCTCCCATCCCCCTCTGTCTCACATGCTATTGGAGACAGAGAGTGTAGCATAGCGTGCGTCTGTAGTGTGGTGGTTCGGAGGGCAGGAGACAAGAAAGATTGTGTCCCAAATGGCACCAAATTCCCTGTTCACTGAAATACCTACATAACGCACAACGTAGGGAATAGGGTGCAATTTGGGACGCATTCAGGAATGTCATTGGGATGGCGAGCGCGAACCGAGCAGAGCAGGGTGGCGTGCCTATATTAGGGCCACATCAATATCTGATTAATAATGCAGCAGGCCTAGACTGGGCATTCTATAGGGTTTCAGCTAGCTTGTTGTTTTGTTAACTATATTCATCATGGAATGGAATGGATGGATCAGTCCATTAGGCTGGGCTAGGCTGATTTAGGGTTGGGCTGGGGTGGGCTGGGGTTGGGCTGGGTTAGGGTTGGGTTAGGGTTGGGGTTGGGCTGGGGTGGGCTGGGGTTGGGCTGGGTTAGGGTTGGGTTAGGGTTGGGTTGGGGTGGGCTGGGGTTGGGCTGGGTTAGAGTTGGAGTTGGGCTGGGTTAGACTTGGGTTGGGTTGGGGCTGGACTGGGGCTGGACTAGGGTTGGGGCTGGGTTGGGGCTGGGCTGGGGCTGGACTAGGGTTGGGGCTGGGTTGGGGCTGGGCTGGGGCTGGACAAGGGTTGGGTGGGGCTGGGTTAGGGCTGGGCTGGGGCTGGACTAGGGTTGGGGCTAGGGTTGGGGCTGGGTTGGGGCTGGGCTAGGGTTGGGTGGGGCTGGGTTGGGGCTGGGTTGGGGCTGGGATGGGGTTGGGTGGGGCTGGGCTGGGGTTGGGGCTGGGCTAGGGTTGGGTGGGGCTGGGTTGGGGCTGGGTTGGGGCTGGGCTAGGGTTGGGGCTGGGTTGGGGCTGGGCTAGGGTTGGGTGGGGCTGGGTTGGGGCTGGGGCTGGGTTGGGGCTGGGATGGGGTTGGGTGGGGCTGGGCTGGGGTTGGGGCTGGGCTAGGGTTGGGTGGGGCTGGGTTGGGGCTGGGTTGGGGCTGGGCTAGGGTTGGGGCTGGGTTGGGGCTGGGCTAGGGTTGGGTGGGGCTGGGTTGGGATGGGTTGGGGCTGGGATGGGGTAGGGTGGGGCTGGGTTGGGGCTGGGCTCGGCATCACAGCTGTAAATGTAGGGCGGCCTGAGAAGAGTAAGTGAAAGGAACTAGCGGTCTGAGGTGAAGTTAACCCTTCACTTCAACAGGACAGGAATGCCTAGGGTTGCACATTTCCGGTACATTTCCCAAAATGCCCAGGTTTTCCTGCTGATTTCCCCCCTCGTCTAACCGGGATTTCTGGAAAACCTGGGAATTCTGGGGAAGTTACCGGAAATGTGCAACCCTAGGCTGGTAGCTCAGCTGCTGGGTATTTCCAACCATCATCCCTCCTGCCCACAGTCCACTAACCGTCTGTACGCTTTCATGTCCTGAAGGAAAGTCTAACGACTAACCTGTCTGGCTTGTACACATCACAAGTGTTCAGTTCAACACAGGGGAGCCGAATGTGAAGCCAACCGAATGTGAAGGGTGCCATTTGGGACACACTCAGGAATGTCATTGGGATGGCGAGCGCGAGCCGAGCAGAGCAGGGTGGCGTGCCTTTATTAGGGCCTCATCAATATCTGATTAATAATGCAGCAGGCCCAGACTGGGCATTCTATAGGGTTTCAGCTAGCTTGTTGTTTTGTTAACTACATTCATCATGGAATGGAATGGATGGATCAGTCCATTAGGCTGGGCTAGGCTGGTTTAGGTTTGGGGCTGGGTTGAGGCTGGGCTGGGTTGAGGCTGGGCTGGGTTGAGGCTGGGCTATGTTGGGGCTGAGCTGGGTTAGGGTTGTGTTGGGCTGGGTTACGGTTGTGTTGGGCTGGGCTGAGTTGGGCTGGGTTAGGGTTAGGGTTGTGGTTGGGCTGTGTTAGGGTTGAGGTTGGGCTGGGCTGGGCTGGGTTAGAGTTGGACTGGGCTGGGCTGGGCTGGGTTGGGGCTGGGTTGGGGCTGGGCTCGGCATCACAGCTGTAAATGTAGGGCGGCCTGAGAAGAGTAAGTGAAAGGAACTAGCGGTCTGAGGTGAAGTTAACCCTTCACTTCAACAGGACAGGAATGCCTAGGGTTGCACATTTCCGGTACATTTCTTAAAATGCCCAGGTTTTCCTGCTGATTTCCCCCCTTGTCTAACCGGGATTTCTGGAAAACCTGGGAATTTTGGGGAAGTTGACGTAAATGTGCAACCCCTAGGAGCACCTGAAGTGGAGGCTCTGCCAGACTGGTAGCTCAGCTGCTGGGTATTTCCAAAAATCGACCCTCCTGCCCACAGTCCACCAAGCGTCTGTCCGCCTTCATGTCCTGAAGGAAAGTTTAACGGCTAACCTGTCTGTCTTGTACACGTTTCAAATGCTCAGCTCAACACAGGGGAGCCAAATGTGAAGCCAACCGAATATGAAGAATCAGCGGTACACACCGGCCATCAGAGCTGGGAATTACCACGGACCTCACAATACGATATTGTCACCATACTTATTTGCCGATACGATATGTATTCCGATTCTCACGCTTCTAACGCTTCTATATGTATTGCGATTCGATACTGTGATTCTATTGCGATTTGATGTTCCAAACATATTGCTCACTGTACTGTTTGTCTGCTGCAGAGAGAGCATGAGAAAACGAGTTTTGATCAGTCAGGGAAATAAAAGTGCTGACAACATGTTGGCTCACTATTTAAAAAGACGATGGAGAACAAGCAATAGAATGAAAAATAAAAGGAGTTTTTGGAGCAGGTACATCTGACTAGCGTTAGCTAACGCTACCTAGCAAAACAATTGACAAATCGATACTTGGAGTCAAAGTATCGATATGACATCGTCCAAAAATAATATTGCAAACTGTATACATTTTTCCCTCCATCACTACTGGTCATGCTACTCAAAGCACAATGCACGTAATATGGTTATGGTTATGGAATAGACTAGTCTACCTTAACTGGTTATAGAATAGGCTAAGCTACCTATACTGGTTATAGAACAGGCTAGGCTAACTATACTGGTTATAGAACAGGCTAGGCTAACTATACTGGTTATAGAACAGGCTAGGCTAACTATACTGGTTATAGAACAGGCTAGGCTACCTATACTGGTTATAGAACAGGCTAGGCTACCTATAATCAAATCAAATCAAATTTTATTGGTCACATGCGCCGAATACAACAGGTGCAGACATTACAGTGAAATGCTTACTTACAGCCCTTAACCAACAGTGCATTTATTTTAAACAAAAAAAGTAAGAATAAAACAACAACAAAAAAAGTGTTGAGAAAAAAAGAGCAGAAGTAAAAATAAAGTGACAGTAGGGAGGCTATATATACAATAGAATAAAGTGACAGTAGGGAGGCTATATATACAGGGGGGTACCGTTGCATAGTCAATGTGCGGGGGCACCGGCTAGTTGAGGTAGTTGAGGTAATATGTACATGTGGGTAGAGTTAAAGTGACTATGCATAAATACTTAACAGAGTAGCAGCAGCGTAAAAAGTATGGGGTGGGGGGGCAGTGCAAATAGTCCGGGTAGCCATGATTCTTTCATGCCGTCCCTGGGAGGGGTGCGTCACTTGAGTGGGTTGAGTTACTGACGTGATCTTCCTGTCTGGGTTGGCGCCCCCCCCCCCCCCTTGGTTTGTGCTGTGGTGGAGACCTCTGTGGGCTATACTCGGCCTTGTCTCAGGATTGTAAGTTGGTGGTTGGGGATATCCCTCTAGTGGTGCGGGGGCTGTGCTTTGGCGGAGTGGGTGGGGTTATATCCTTCCTGTTTGGCCCTGTCCGGGGGTTTCTTCGGATGGGGCCACAGTGTCTCCGGACCGCTCCTGTCTCAGCCTCCAGTATTTATGCTGCAGTAGTTTATGTGTCGGGGGGCTGGGGTTAGTTGGTTATACCTGGAGTACTTCTCCTGTCTTATCCAGTGTCCTGTGTGAATTTAAGTATGCTCTCTCTAATTCTCTCGTTCTCTCTTTCTCTCTGAGAACCTGAGCCCTAGGACCATACGTCAGGACTACCGGGCATGATGACACCCTGCTGCCCCCAGTCCGCCTGGCCTTGCTGCTATTCCAGTTTCAACTGTTCTGCCTGCGGCTACGAAACCCCTACCTGTCCCAGACCTGCTGTTTTCAACTCTAAATGATCGGCTATGAAAAGCCAACTGAGAGACCTGAGCCCTAGGACCATACGTCGGGACTACCGGCCGTGGTGACTCCTTGCTATCCCCAGTCCGCCTGGCCTTGCTGCTATTCCAGTTTAAACTGTTCTGCCTGCGGTTATGGAACCCCTACCTGTCCCAGACCTGCTGTTTTAAACTCTAATGATCGGCTATGAAAAGCCAACTGAGATTTATTCCTGATTATTATTTGACCATGCTTGTCACTTATGAACATTTTTGAACATCTTGGCATGGTTCTGTTATAATCTCCACCCGGCACAGCCAGAAGAGGACTGGCCACCCCTCATAGCCTGGTTCCTCTCTAGGTTTCTTCCTAGGTTTTGCCTTTCTAGGGAGTTTTTCCTAGCCACCGTGCTTCTACACCTGCATTACTAGCTGTTTGGGGTTTTAGGCTGGGTTTCTGTACAGCACTTCGAGATATTAGCTGATGTAAGAAGGGCTATATAAAATAAAATTGATTGATTGATTGATTGATTAGCTGTTCAGGAGTCTTATGGCTTGGGGGTAGAAGCTGTTGAGAAGTCTTTTGGACCTAGACTTGGCACTCCGGTACCGCTTGCCGTGCGGTAGCAGAGAGAACAGTCTATGACTAGGGTGACTGGAGTCTTTGACAATTCTGAGGGCCTTCCTCTGACACCGCCTGGTATAGAGGTCCTGGATGGCAGGGAGCTTTGCCCCTGTGATGTACTGGGCCGTACGCACTACCCTCTGTAGTGCCTTGCGGTCAGAGGCCAAGCAGTTGCCATACCAGGCGGTGATGCAACCAGTCAGGATGCTCTCGATGGTGCAGCTGTAGAATTTTTTGAGGATCTGAGGACCCATGCCAAATCTTTTTAGTCTCCTGAGGGGGAATAGGCTTTGTCGTGCCCTCTTCACGACTGTCTTGGTGTGTTTGGACCATGATAGTTCGTTGGTGATGTGGACACCAAGGAACTTGAAGCTCTCAACCTGTTCCACTACAGCCCCGTCGATGAGAATGGGGGCGTGCTCAGTCCTCTTTTTTTTCCTGTAGTCCACAATCATCTCCTTTGTCTTGGTCACGTTGAGGGAGAGGTTGTTGTCCTGGCACCACACGGCCAGATCTCTGACCTCCTCCCTATAGGCTGTCTCATCGTTGTCGGTGATCAGGCCTACCACTGTTGTGTCGTCGGCAAACTTAATGATGGTGTTGGAGTCGTGCCTGGCCATGCAGTCATGGGTGAACAGAGAGTACAGGAGGGGACTGAGCACGCACCCCTGAGGGGCCCCCGTGTTGAGGATCAGTGTGGCAGATGTGTTGTTACCTACCCTTACCACCTGGGGGCGGCCCGTCAGGAAGTCCAGGATCCAGTTGCAGAGGGAGGTGTTTAGTCCCAGGATCCTTAGCTTAGTGATGAGCTTTGAGGGCACTATGGTGTTGAATGCTGAGCTGTAGTCAATGAATAGCATTCTCACGTAGGTGTTCCTCTTGTCCAGGTGGGAAAGGGCAGTGTGGAGTGCGATAGAGATTGCATCATCTGTGGATCTGTTGGGGCGGTATGCAAATTGGAGTGGGTCTAGGGTTTCTGGGATTATGCTGTTGATGTGAGCCATGACCAGTCTTTCAAAGCACTTCATGGCTACAGACGTCAGTGCCACGGGTCGGTAGTCATTTAGGCTGTTATACTGGTTATAGAACAGGCTAGGCTAACTATACTGGTTATAGAACAGGCTAGGCTACCTATACTGGTTACAGAACAGGCTAGGCTAACTATACTGGTTATAGAACAGGCTAGGCTAACTATACTGGTTATAGAACAGGATAGGCTAACTATACTGGTTATAAAACAGGCTAGGCTAACTATACTGGTTATAGAAGAGGCTAGGCTAACTATACTGGTTATAGAACAGGCTAGGCTAACTATACTGGTTATAGAACAGGCTAGGCTACCTACACTGGATCAATTAGCTGACGATCAATACAAGAAACAATTGGGTTTAATATTATCTGGCCTCCTAGCCCTTTCAATGTTATTCTTTTCAAGGAAAATATACATCTCATTCTCAACATATATCAAACCAATCTGGATGTCTCTGATAGGCTAATTATTAATTGGGCTTAATGTTCTTAAAGGAGCCAAGCAACAGATTAGGTTAATTGAAAGTCCATACTGTGACTGAAATAACCACTGTCTCACAGGGGGGCTAGACCCTCTGGTGCCTTTTGCTGTCTGTCCGAGAGAACTAAATATATTCTCTGCATTCTGAATGACATTCCTGTCTTTAACAGACATGCCAGTAGTTAACAGCGTAGGAGAATAAATAGCTTTCTCAGCCTTCTTCAAGATGGGGACATGTGCGTAGATGTGTGTGTGTGTGTGTGTGTGTGTGTGTGTGTGTGTGTGTGTGTGTGTGTGTGTGTGTGAGTTTGTGTGTGTGTGAGTGTGTGCACACTTGCATACCCACTTTAAGTATGGTTCTGCATACGTGATTGCAAGAGGAAACACAATTGAAATAGCTAGATAGCACATGTCTTGATATCAATAACTTGATATAGTCCTTCCTTTTTTAGCAGCTTGCATTAGCAGCGTCTCTGATCAGCAGGCATTCATAGATATTGACATGGTAATAACTGCTCTGATCAGCAGGCGTTCACAGATATTGACAGAGTAATAACTGCTCTGGCAGGGCAGGGAGTCCAAATTTCTCAGGATCTCAGTGTTGAGCCAAAATTATGTCACTCACTCCAACCACCTGTTCCCCTGAAAAACGTCACTGGCCTTAAGTAGTTCCAGCAGCCGTCCAAAAAGTTAACTTCTGAACGAGGGGGCCAAGCATATCTCTCTGATCGCTATCTCTCGCTATCTCTGTCTCTCTTCATAGCTGTCTCTCTCTCTCTGTGCTATCTCTATATCTCTAGGTCTCTTCTCTCCTTCTCGAGAGAGAGAGATAGGAGGCAAAGAGAAAGGGGGGAAGAGAAGAGAGAGAGGGGGAGAAGAGAAAAGGGGAGAGGATTCTCTCTCTCTCTCTCTTCCCTCTCTCTCTCTCTCTTTCTCTTCTCTCCTCTTCTTTTCTCTCTCTCTCCTTTCTCTCTCTTTCCCTGTTTCCTTTTGCGGGGGAGAAGCAGGAGGCGGAGATGGTGGAGTAAAAAAACCCCTTAATTTGGAGGTTTTTCTTAGAGTTTACATAAGGGAAGCGGGGCCTCTCGTGTTGCAGTCAAGCCTGCACACAGCACACACACACACACAGGGCCCAGCACGCACCACACACCCCCACACAAAAACAACACACACAACCACACCAACACCACCAACACACCACACACACACACCCACCAAAACACACACACACCAACACACACACAGCAGTGTTTTTACCAGTGTTCTTTACCACTGTCCACCATGTTTTTTGGAAGCAGTTAAAATAAAATGGATCCTCCCAGGTTTTTACCCGTTTTCCCCTCCAGTGTTTCTACCACCGTTTCCTTTAAGTAAGCTTTTCAAATAGAACATGCAATGACCACCTGTCAGAGTCAGATAGGCATCACAGTATAGTATTCTTTCTTCCTGTATTCATATTGACAGCCGGTTGGCCAGGAGGAAATAATAGCTGAGCTCAACAGTTCTAATCCGTTGTGTTTGTCTGTTCTTCTGTTTGTCTGTCAGGCACAAAATGCTACAACGCTGTCTGTCTACGGAGCAAAGTTGCATTGCAGGTGCACAGCAAATTAATGGCTACCCGGACTATTTGCACTGCCCCCCCCACCCCATCCTTTTACGCTGCTGCTACTTTGTTAATTATTTATGCATAGTCACTTTAACTCTACCCACATGTACATATTACTTCAACTACCTCAACTAGCCGGTGCCCCCGCACATTGACTCTGCACCGGTACCCCCCCTGTATATATAGCCTCCCTACTGTTATTTTATTTTACTTCTGCTCTTTTTTTCTCAACACTTTTTTTGCTGTTTTATTTTTTACTTTTTTGTTAAAAATAAATGCTCTGTTGGTTAAGGGCTGTAAGTAAGCATTTCACTGTAATGTCTGCACCGGTTGTATTCGGCGCATGTGACCAATACAATTTGATTTGATTTGATTTGAAATATACATTTTCTTTGGATTCACAGTCTAAAATAGCTTTAGACCACCCACTGCTCTCTCTCTGTCCTCTGCCAAAAGCCTGCATCCGCTTCCATCATTTGGTTCTTTGTATGAGCACTGTTTTCCTTTCTGCCAACCGGCAGGACATTTGTCAGGATTGAATGATACACACATGAATATCTGTCTTTTTTGGCTGGGGTTTTCTGACTGCAGAGCACTGTGCTAGGCCTAGGCTGTGTGCTGAGGTTAACTGCTGTGTGGGAGTGTGTGAGGACTTCATATATAATATTTATGTGAAATGGAGTGGAATAACATTCACTTAATATTTATTAATATGGGAGGGAGACCCAGACCAGCCAGTCACTGACCGGGAGGGAGACCCAGACCAGCCAGTCACTGACCGGGAGGGAGACCCAGACCAGCCAGTCACGACCGGGAGGAGACCCGACCAAACCAGCACTGACCGGGAGGGGGAGACCCAGAACCAGCCCAGCAACTGACGGGAGGGAGACCCAGACCAGCCAGTCACTGACCAGGAGGGAGACCCAGACCAGCCAGTCACTTTACCGGGAGGGGGACCCTGGGATTCAAACACTACTCAGAATCTTCAATGATTTTTTGATTTGCTTTGCCTGGGGGTGGGGGGGAGAAAAAGAAAGAGAATGGAAAAATAAAAAAGGAGAGAGTGTTTGGGAGGTACATTGACTAGCGTTTAGCTAACGTACTAGCCCCCCCCCCCCAAACAAGTGAAACAAATAGATACTTGGATCAAAGTATCGATACTATTGACATAGTCCAAAAATATATTGCAACTGTAGACATTTTGCCCTCCATTCAATAAGCGTAATGCTACTCAAAGCACATGCCAAGTAAATGGTGATGGTTCGGGGGGAATAGGGACTAGTATACCTTAAATGGTTAGAGAATAGGCTAAGCTACCTATACTGGTTAATGAACAGGCTAGGCTAATTAACTGGTTTGATGTGAGCAAAAAGGCTAGGATTAACTATAAGGGTTATTTGATAAAAGGCTAGGGGCGAAATATACTGGTTTTATATGAACCCAGGCTAGGCTACCTATAATGGGTATAGAACAGGCTAGGCTACCTTATAAAAATCAAATCAAATTGATTTGGTTCACATGCGCCGAAAGGGAATACAACAGGTGCAGACATTACAGTGACCATGTTATTACCAGCCATTAACCAACAGTGCATTGATTTTAAACAAAAAAAGTAAGAATAAAAACAACAACAAAAAAAGTGTCTGAGAAAAAAGGCAGAAGAAAAATAAAGTGACAGTAGGGAGGCTATAATTACAATAGAATAAAAGTGACAGTAGGGAGGCTATATATAACAGGGGGGGTAAAGTTGAATTAGGAAGGGAGGGGGGCATAATAGGATAGCATCAAGGTGAGGTATAGGAAGAACTACGGCGGAATATGACTCTCATGTATCTTCTGCGGAACGGACGAAATGTGGGGAGAGGTTCATGGTTAATAGTGGGAATTAGGAACCTTACATACCGTAAAGTAAGAAGGAGTTCAGAAGCGTAAAAAGTATGGGGTGGGGGGGCAGTTTTTTGCAAAATAGTCCGGGTTAGCCATCATGATTCTGCAGCCGTCCAGGGGGAGGGCTCGTGCGTCACATTGAGTGGGTTTGTGGAGTTACTGAAGTGAGAGGAAGGCGAGGGGGGGGAGAAAAAAAAATAAAAAATTAAAACAAAAAAAAGTGGCTTGGTTTGTTCGGTTCATTGGTTTTGGGGCTGTGTTGTGTGGAGACCTATGGGCTATACTCGGGCCTTTGTATCAGGATTGTAAGTTGCGTGGTTGGGGGGGATATCCCTCTAGTGGGCGGGGGGGGGGCTGTGCTTGCGGAGTGGTGGGGTATATCCTTCCTGTTTGGCCCTGTCCGGGGGTTCTTCGGGATGGGGCCACAGTTTGTCTCCGGACCCGCCTCCGTTTCTCAGACCTCCAGTTTATTTATGAGCAGTAGTTTATGGTCGGGGGGCGGGGGGATGGGGTTAGTTGGTTATACCTGGAGTAGTACTTCCCTGTCTTATCCAGTGTCCTGTGTGTGGAATTTAAGTATGCTCTATCTACTTCTCTCCTGCGCCGCGAAGAAGCGGGAGACCGAGGAGGGCAATGCACCCCGGAAGACAACTATGCCCCGGTCTTGGATCATAATAAGGACCCCGATACCAAAACCCAGTTGCTGATACAGAGCCACTCTTCCAGATCCAGGATCACACTAAGCCGCCTCCGTCTTTTAGAGCCCGACAAAGCGGGGTGGAAACGATTAAACTAACCGCCCCAAGGCTCGACTACAGTCTGGGAACCGACACGTGAAAGAGTGTTAGAGGACAATACGTTCAGGACTACGGGCATGGATGACAACACTGCTGCACCAGTCCGCCTTGGCCTTATTGCTGCTATTCAAGTTTAAACTGTTCTGCCTGGGGCTACGAATACCCATACACCCGCTCCAAAGGGGAAATATAACGAAAAAACGAGACACAGTGGCGGGGAAAAGCAGAAGAAATAGCGACACTCTGCCCGTAACCAACCCCCCAAGCGGACACCCACGTCACGTCCCAGTGGCTACAAGATAGAAAAGAAAAAACCAAGGAGCCCTTGTCCGAAACGAACCAGTACCCGCTAACCAAGTAACTAACTTCCACTCTGACCCCTAAGGGTAATACCGGCGAAGAAGGAGAAACCGACTTCGCCGGAGATAGGAAAAAATAAGGATCCATCGGGGTTCCAAAACGCAAAACTAACATAGAGTTACAAAACCTAACACAACAGATAAATCCCGCTAAAACACCAACAAATCACCGAACGAAAGGAAAGGGGGCGGCGGAAAGAAAAATGGGATTATCCAAAAAAGACGGCAAGAAGGGGGGTCGGCGGTGGAGAAGGGAAGAAATTGGAGGTGGGCTGGAATTCTGCTGGCGGACGAATTGCGGGCCCGATTTGTTGCTGATGAAGGTGGAGGATAATTAAAGCTTTTTAAACTCGTTCTGCCTGCGGTTTTGATGGAACTCCCCTACATGGCCCACAGACCGGCTTGTTTTAACTCGAAAACTCTAATAGGATAGGTATGAAAAAGCCAACTGAGATTTATTCCTGCATTCTTATTTGACCATTGCGTGTCATTATGAACATTTTTGAACATCTTGGCAGGTTCTGTATAATATCACCGGCACAGCCAGAGAGGAACTGGCCACCCCATTCATAGCCTGGTTCCTCTCTAGGTTTTCTTCCGAGGTTTTGCCTTTTAGGAGTTTTTTCCTAAGCCACCGTGCCTTCTACACCCTGCATTACTAGAGGGGGGGGCGGGGGCGTAGAGGGCAAGTCCGCATGGGCTTGGGAAGGCGAAGAAAGTAGGAGCGAGGAGGGAGGAGGATAGCATGGAACAAGGGGCCAGGGGCAAAGCTAAAAAGAATATAAATGGAGAATGGTAGATAGGGTATTAGGTGGTATAACTGTATATGGTCTGTAAGCAAAACGAAGACAGGGATTAGATAAAATAAAATTGATTGATTGATTGTTGATATAGCTGTTAAGGGAGAGTCGTATGGGCTTGGGGAGAAGAAGCTGTTGTTTTGAGACGTCTTTTGGACCTCACTAGACTTGGGACTTGGCACTACGGTACGCTTGACCGTTGGATGGTATTTGGAGGTATTTGAGCAAATGACCTGGTGGTGGAGCACTGAGGAGAAAAGGTGCCGTGCTGGTTGAGAAGAGGGAGAACAGGTCTCATGACATAGGTGACTGGAGAGTATCTCTTGACAAGTCTTGAGGGACACATTGCCGCTGATAAAAGAATGGTGAGTTTAGAGAGGCTATTAGACGTACCACACTCGGTCGGTTCCGGGATTGGCGCAGGGGGCTTGCCCCCTGTGGTTTATTACTGGGCAGTACATACGTTCATACGCACTACCATCTGTGTAGTGACTCTTTTTGCTGGTTAAATGGGGTACGAGGGAGGCCCAAGCAGTTGCCATTTACAAGGCGGGTGAGGTGATTGATTTTTTGCAACCAGTCGGGATGCTCTCGAGGGTTTGCAGCTTTGTAGATTAGAATTTTGTTACCATCAGCGGGACGGGGAGAATGCGGTGTTCGGGGATACACAAGGGCGCATGGTGTACGCCACACTGGGGGGTCTAACCGCTACCTGAAGACGCGTGAGGAACTGCACGGACCCGGCCGGCAAAGGACGCAAAACGCTTAAAATGCGAACAAAGCTACGGATGTGGGAGCACATACGCTGGGCGCACCGAATAAAACTCGTGGGAATCGAGGAATGTGGGAACCGCTAACCGGTGAAGGTACCTTCGCGAAAGCAGAACAAGATCAATTGCGGAGGGGGCCCTGACATTGGATGCCCTTCCGAGAGATGGGGTGGGTGTACTGTTGTGGTGGGGGTATTGGGGTGTTGTTGTGGGGTGGTGTGGAAAACAGGTGATAGTGATAGTGGTCTGGTGATGTGGAACACCAAGGAAACTTGGAAGGCTCTCAACTGTTCCACTACAGCCCCGTCGATTTGAGAATGGGGGCGTGTAAGTCCTTTTTTTTTCCGGTATAGGCCACAATAATCTCATTTGTATTGGTAAAGTTGAGGAGAGGTTGTAGTCTTGGCACACCACACGGCCAGATCTGATGACCTCCTCCTTTATAGGCGGTCTCAGAGCTCTCTTTGTTTGTTCGGTTTGGTGTGATCAGGGGGCATAAAAATGTTGTGTTTGTGGCGTCGGGCCAAACTTAACTGATGGTGTTTGGCGTCCGTGCATGGACATGGGCCAGTAACGCCAACTGTCAGGTGAATGGCATAAATGAAGCGAATGCGCGGGGAGAAAGAGAAGAAGGAAAGGCGAGGGGACCTGCAGAAAGAAAATAAGGATTGGGGAAAAAAAGGCGTTCGAGGAGTCAGGGGGACAAGAGGAAAGAGGTCGGATGTGTTTTTAAGGATATGTGTGTTGTTACAGACCCTTACCACCTGGGGGTCGGCCCGCGTAAGGAAGGTTCCAGATCCCGTTGCGAGGGAGGTGTTTGTCCCACAGGATCCTAGCTTAGTGAGTGAGGAGCTTTGAGGGCACTATGGTGTTGAAGCTGAGCTGTAGTAATGAATAGCATTCTCACGTAGGTGTTCCTCTGGTCAGGTGGGAAGGAAAGGGCCGGAATAAGCGGACAAGTCACTAGATAAGTTAAGTGCAGGTAGACCAGGCCAAACTAGAGCTGAGACAGGAGGAGGAGAGACAGGGCCACGGCTAACTGAGGGGGAGAAGGGGGCGGAGGTGTATTGGGCACAGTCTCGAGAGCGGGATGGCACAAGTTGTGTATCCACGGGCCTCCGGGTGGTTAGTGGAGTGGACGTGCGGGGTCTAGGGGGTTAGGGGATTATGCATGTTGTTGAGGTGAGCCATCATGACCAGTCTTCCAAAAGCACGTCATGGCTACAGACGTTATACGAGACCAGGGTAGAAAAAGGAGGCAGCACGCGCGGAGTAGAACCCCTTTACCCCTTTGAGGGAAACCACCGGGCATCGCCGCCCGTCAACCGGGACCGAAGGTGAAATCGGGCGGGAGGGAAAGGGAGGATGGCGGGTTCTCGAGGCTCACAAAACGAGAATGCGGGAGAGAACAGGAGGAATCTTATACGACTGAGGCATAAATAGAATGGTGTTTAGAGGGAGAAAGGAAGAGGGATAACTATAAGGGCTTAAAGAAAAGGAAAAGCACGATAGGCTAACTTATAATGGTTATAGAACATTAAGAAACTAGACAGGCTATAGTAGGCTATTATACTGGTTTGTTATAGAACAACAGGATGGCACAACTATACGGGTTATTAAAACAGGCTAGGCTAACTATACTGGTTATAGAGAGGCTAGGCGAACTCTTACTGGTTATTAGAACAGGCTAGGCTAACTAAAATGGTATTATAGAACAAGGCTAGGCTACCTACACTGGATCAATTAGCTGGACGATCAATTCAAGAAACCAATTGGTTTAATATTATCTGGCCTCCTGCCCTTTCAATGTTATCGTTTTCAAGGAAGAGGAACAGGAGGAAAGGAAAAGGGAATAAAAGAAAGGGATGGAAAAGAGGACGGGCCGCAGGGCGGCAAAAGAGAAGCAATAAACAAATCGGGCGATTGTAGATTGAGATGAGGTAATGATTGAATTGGGGTCCCTTTTATCGTAATGTCTTAAAGGGCCAAGCATACAATAGGTTAATTGAAAATTGAAAGTCCCATACTGTGACTGAATGAAATAACATGTCTCACAGGGGGGATTCTTAGCACCCTCTGGTTGCCTTTTGCTGTTCTGTCCGAGAGAGAATAAATATATTCTCTGCATCTGACTGACAGTCCTGTCTTTTAACAGCACATTTGCCAGTAAGTAGTAGTTAACAGCGTAGAGGAAGAAATAAAGAGCTTTCTCAGCCTTCTTCAAGATGGGGACCATGTGCGTAGATGTGTGTGTGTGGGGTGTGTGTGTGTGTGTATTGGGGTTTTTTTTTTTTGTGGGGTGTGATGTGTGGGTGGTGTGAGTTGTGTGGTGTGAGTGTGTGCACATTGCATACCCACTTTAAGTATGGTTCTGCATTACGTGATTGCAAGAGGAAAACAAATTGAATAGCTAGATAGCCACAGTCTTGATTATCAATACTGATATAGTCCTTCCTTTTTTAGCCAGCTTGCAGTAGCAGCGTCCTCTGATCAGCAGGCATTTCATAGATATTGACACATGGTAATAACTGCTCTGATCAGCAGGCGTCACAGATATTACAGAGTTAATAACTGCTCTGGCAGGGCAGGGAGTCCAATTTCTCAGGGATCTCAGTGTTGGGGAAGCACAAAAGGAGGTGCACGACCGACCAAGACAAATTGGGAAAAAGATGAACAAAGCAAGTAAAGGAAAGGAAGGGCAGAGTCTAGTGAGGGAAATTAAGTAATGAAAGGATTAAAAAAAGGGAAAGGGAGGTAACTCTAAAGAGAGGGGGACAAGAAAAGAGAGAGAGAGGGGAAAGAGATGGAGAGAGGGAGGGAGCAGAGAGAGAGGAGTCTGTGAGAAGAGAGAGGGAGAGAGAGAGGAGGGTAGAGAGGTTGCGGAGCTAGAGAGAGAGTCGAAGCAGAGCGAGAGAGAGAGACGCATCAGGAAGGGAATAGCGATAGAGAGTAGACGAGCGGCGAGGCGAGACAGAGAACAGATACAGCGACAGCTCCCTCTCTATCATCTCCTATTCGAGAATTCTATCTCTCGCTCTCTCTCTATCTATCCAGCGCTCTATCTCTCTCTCTCTCTCTCCTCTCTCTCTCTCTCCTCTCTCCTCTCTCTCTCTCTGTCTCTCTCTCTTCAACTGCTTTCTTTCATTTGGGGTGCAGAGAGCAGGAGGGGGAGATGGCTGGTAGTAACAACCCCTCTAATTTAGTGAGGATTTTCTTAGAGTTTACATAAGGGAAGCTGCAGCTCTCTCTGTGCTTGTCAGTCAAGCTCTAGCACACAGACACACACACACACACACATGCACGCACGCACGCACACACACACACACACACACACACACACACACACACACACACACACACACACACACACACACACACACACACACACACAACCACACACACACACACACACACACACAGCAGTGTTCTTCTACCAGTGTTCTTCTACCACTGTTCCTACCACTGTTCTTTTAGGTAAGCAGTTAAAATAGAACATGTGATCCTACCAGTGTTCTTCTACCCGTGTTCTTCTACCAGTGTTTCTACCACCGTTCCTTTAAGTAAGCTTTTCAAATAGAACATGCAATGACCACCTGTCAGAGTCAGATAGGCATCACAGTATAGTATTCTTTCTTCCTGTATTCATATTGACAGCCGGTTGGCCAGGAGGAAATAATAGCTGAGCTCAACAGTTCTAATCCGTTGTGTTTGTCTGTTCTTCTGTTTGTCTGTCAGGCACAAAATGCTACAACGCTGTCTGTCTACGGAGCAAAGTTGCATTGCAGGTGCACAGCAAATTAATGGCTACCCGGACTATTTGCACTGCCCCCCCCACCCCATCCTTTTACGCTGCTGCTACTCTGTTAATTATTTATGCATAGTCACCTTTAACTCTACCCCACATGTACATGTACTTCAACTCCCTCAACTAGCGGTGCCACCGCACATTGAACTCTGCCACCGGTACCCCCTGCTTATATATAGCCTCCCACTGTTATTTTATTTTACTTCTGCTCTTTTTTCTCAACACTTTTTTTGCTGTTTTATTTTGTACTTTTTGTGTAAAAATAAATGCTTCTGTTGTTTAAGGGCTGTAAGTAGGCATTTCACTGTATGTGGTGGGGCCTGCACCGGTTGTATTCGGCGCATGTGACCAATACAATTGAATGTGATTTGTATTTGAAGTATACATTTTTCTTGGAATTCACAGTCTAATAGCTTTAGACCACCACTGATCTCTCTGGCCTCTGACAAAAGCCTGCATCCGCTTCCATATTTGGGTTTTGTATGAGCACTGTTTCCGTTCTGCAACCGCAGGAATTGTCAGGATTGAAGATACACACATGAATATCTGTCTTTTTGGCTGGGTGGTTTTATGACTTGAAGAGCAACTGTCGCTAATTGCTAGGTCAGGCTGTGGCCTGAAGTTAATGCGTGTGTGGGGACGTGTGTGAGGGACTTCTATATAATATTTATGTAAAGGGGTGGAATAACATTCACTTTAATATTAGTTAATATGGGAGGGAGAGACCCACCCGAAAAGCCAGTCACTGACCGGGAGGGAGACCCGCCAGCCAGTCACTGACCGGGGACGGGGACACAGACCAGCAGTCACTGACCGGGAGGGCGGAGACCCAGACCAGCCAGTCACTGACCGGGAGGGAGACCCAGACCAGCCAGTCACTGACGGGAGGGAGACCCAGACCAGCCAGTCACTGACCAGGAGGGAGACCCAGACCAGCCAGTCACTGACCGGGAGGGAGACCTGGATTCAAACACTACTCAGAATCTTTCAAATGATTTTTAGCATTTTGCTTTAGCCTGCCTGGAGAGCCAGATTTTGAGCAACTATTCTATCCAGCCCAGCTAAGCCCAGCTTTATCAAGCCCAGATAAAGTATTTGAAATTGGTTTAAAATAATGTTTGGACCCAGGTCTGGTCTGTATTTATAGGGGCCGTGATTGAAATCACCTCAAACAGGATTGGGGTTAAGAAGTGGGGATAAGGGGCTGGCTGAAGTATTCCAGGGGACACTACCAGGGGGCTCCACAGCCGCCACTGGATGACCTAGGCTGAGTCCCAAATGTCCCCACTGGATGACCTAGGCTGAGTCCCAAATGTCCCCACTGGATGACCTAGGCTGAGTCCCAAATGTCCCCACTGGATGACCTAGGCTGAATCCCAAATGGCACCGTTTCCCTAAAAAAAACGTGATACCAATGCAAAAGCAGTGCACTATATAGGGAATACATGACAACAGGCTGATACGCTGATGACATAGAGGGCCACCCTCCACACCATGGCTGTGTTTTACAGCTCTACTTAAAGTGATGTTTCAATCTAGTGGATGGTATGGCTAGCTCACTGGAGGGAGGGAGGATGGGAGGGAGGGAGGGAGGGAGGACGGTAGAGGAGAGCCGAGAGGAGAGGAAGGAGAGGGGCAGGAGAAGAACGGCAAGGAAGTGAGCGAACCGTCACGCCCCCCATCGGCCCGCGGAACAGGGAGAAGGAACGAGGAGCAGGACCCGACGGACCTCGGGGGTAAAGAGCGCGCGAGACGAGGGAACAGTAAGCGAAGCTGAGAGGAGAGGAAAGAGTGCAGAGGAGAGGAGACGGATAGAGGAAGACGCGAGACGCGAGGAGGAAGCAGGAGAGGCAGAGGAGAGGAGAGGAGAAGACGCGAACTTATTGCCCCAGGACCGCCCGAAGGATCCTCCGAGGAGCAGGCAGATGGGGAGGGCGAGAAACACGAAGCATCTGAGTGGAGAGACCGAGCGAACCCCCGCTAATAGCGATCCAGAGAGAGGACGAGGGAGAGGGAAAGAGGAGGAGGATACGCCCGGAGGACGAGGAAGAGGAGAACGAGAGAGCTGGAGATGCAGATGGAGACGGAAAGTGGAGGAAGAGATGAGGAGACCGGACTCGAGGAGTGAAGGAATCCCAAGAGCGGAATAGCAGGGAGACGGGCACCCCGAGGGAAAGAGGAGAAGGAGAGGAAGCAGGAAGAGGACACTGAGGATGTGAGGAGAGGAGAGGAGAGGAGAGGATTCGAGGACACGAGGAGAGGACCAGAGGAGCGGACAACGAGCGGAAAGAGGACGGGATGGAGGAGAACGATCCAGAGGAGAGGACGATGAGGAGGAAGACGGCATGATGGGAGGCAGAACCTCCGAGCCCAGAGAGGAAGGAGGACGAGGCAATCCCGAGGCAGACCGCGAGAGGATGAGGAGAGGAAAGAGGACGAACCGGAGCCAGGCGGACCCCTCCGCACGACCCAGCAGGAGTAGGATGAGGATGAGGAGAAGGACTTCCGAGGATCAGAAGGAATGAGGATGACGCAGTAGATAGCGACGCAGGAGTAGGATAAGCGGAGGACTGAGGACCATAGGAAGCGACGCAGGACGAAAGGAGAATATACGGACAGAGGAGTGAGGACCGCACTCAGAGGACGAGCCCATACTTGGAGATGAGATGGAACCCGAGAAGGGAAGACAGGAAGTAGACCGCAGATGAGTGTGTATTGAGGCTAGACATCATGTGCGGTCTATCGCAGAGAGCAACACTTACTCCCCCCCCGCCCTCCCTTTGTAGGTAGGCTTAGATGGGGAGAGGGACCGGAGAGAAAGAGGATGGAGGAGAGCCCGATTTCGTACCATGGAGCGAGGGAGAGGAGAGGAGAGGGTTTCGTGTAGTCGATTCATTTTGGTACTTTTGTTTTTATTGAAGGATGAGGAGAGAAGGTAGGAGAGGAGGACCGCGTGTGTGCGCATGTATGGACACCATGTCTTTTTGGCTCGATCGGGTAGAGTAAGGAGACTGGGAGGAGAGGATGCCGGCGGAGGAGGATACAGACGGGACAGAGTGAGAGGTCCTTTATTCGTCTTATTCTTCTTTTTTTGTTTGTTTCTTTCCTTCGTTCCCCGGAGAGGCAGCTCTTGTTTTGGTTTTCTTTTTTATTTTCCTTTTCTTCTGAGTATGTCCTTTCTTGCTCAGTGTACTTTTGTTGTGTATTTGTGTGTATGGTTGAGGAGAGAGGGAAAATGTCCGGAGAGGACAGAGGAGAGGGAAAGAGGAGAGGAGAGAGAGGAGAGGGGAGGAAGAGGAGAGGATGAGGAGAGGAGATGGGACGGATCTTGAGGAAGAGAGAGAGGAGAGGAGAGGAGAGGAGAGGAGAGGAGAGGAGAGGAGGCGGGGAGGAGGGAGAGGAGAGGAGAGAGAAGAAAGAGGAGAGGGAGTGAGGCTGTTTGTTGGAGTGTATGTAGGAGAGGTAGTTTTTTTTTTGAAGGATGAGGAGAGGAGAGGAGGAGGAGAGGAGAGGAGAGGAGAGGGAGAGGAGAGGAAGAGGAGAGGAGAGGAGAGGAGAGGAGGAGGAGAGGAGAGGACGAGGAGAGGAGAGGAGAGGAGAGGAGAGGGCCAGGTTCTCCATACTGCGCGTTACTGTGCTTTGTTTGTTAACGAATTGTGCGATTATAAGTGGGAGTTGCTCGGACATGTACAGTCAACAGGGCGCACCCTTTGGGCTTACTGTCTTTGATTGAGCCGTTTGATTAGATATTTTAAACTGTTGGAGGAAAAATCGTATTACATGTGGGGAACAACAAGTATTGTAGTCAGCACCAATTGTGCAAAGTTATCCCAATTAAAAAGATGAGAGAGAGGAATGTTTTCATCAAGATACACGTCAACTAGGCCGCCCCCCCCCCCCCCCCAAAATGAGAAAAAAAATCCAGAAAATCACTTGTAGGATTTTATGAATTTATTTGCAAATTATGGTGGAAATAAGTTATTTGTCAATAACACACGTTTCTCAATACTTGTGATATACCCCTTTGTTGGCAATGACACAGGTCATCGATGGGCAACACAGACTTTCAACTCCCTACAAAGCTTTTTCTATGGGTTGCGATCTGGAGACCGGCTAGGCCACTCCAGGAACTTGAAATGTTATTACGAAGCAACTTCCTCGTTGCGTTAAGGGAATTGGGGGCTCCTGTGAAAGGGTCTTGTATAACCCTGTTGTGGGTGGGTGTGTGTGTTGGGGATAATGTCAGGCTTGAAAGACCCAGCCACATTTCATCTTAATGCCCTTGGCTGATGGGTGAGAGGAGGTTTCACTCAAAATCTCACGATTACATGGCACCATTCATTCTTTCCTTTACACGGATCAGTCGTCTGGTCCCTTTGCAGAAAATAAAAACAGCCCCAAAGCATGATGTTTCCACCCCCATGCAGTAGGTATGGGTTCTTTGGATGCAACTCAGCATTCTTTGTCCTCCAAACACGACGAGTTTAGTTTTTACCAAAAAGTTCTATTTTGGTTTCATCTGATCATATGACATTCTCCCAATCCTCTTCTGGATCATTCAAATGCACTCTAGCAAACTTCAGACGGGCCTGGACATGTACTGGCTTAAGCTGGGGGACACGTCTGGCACTGCAGGATTTGAGTCCTGGCGGCGTAGTATGTTACTGATGGTAGGCTTTGTTACTTTGGTCCCCAGCTCTCGCAGGTCATTCACTAGGTCCCCCCGTGTGGTTCTGGGATTTCTGCTCACCGTTCTTGTGATCATTTTGACCCCACGGGGTGAGATCTTGCGTGGAGCCCCAGATCGAGGGAGATTATCAGTGGCCTTGTATGTCTTCCATTTCCTAATAATTGCTCCCACAGTTGATTTCTTCAAACCAAGTGCTTAACCTATGCAGATTAAGTCTTCACAGCTGGTGTAGGTCTACAATTTTGTTTCTGGTGTCCTTTGACAGCTCTTTGGTCTTGGCCATAGTGGAGTTTGGAGTGTGGACTGTTTGAGGTTGTGGACAGGTGTCTTTTATACTGATAAACAAGTTCAAACAGGTGCCATTAATACTGGTTAACGACGTGGAGGACAGAGGAGGCCTCTTAAAGAAGAAGTTACAGGTCTGTGAGAGCCAGAAATCTTGCTTGTTTGTAGGGTGACCAAATACTTATTTCCACCATTAATTTGCAAATAAATTCATTAAAAAATCCTACAATTGTGATTTTC
Organism: Coregonus sp. 'balchen'; assembly: GCA_902810595.1. NCBI lineage: Eukaryota > Metazoa > Chordata > Actinopteri > Salmoniformes > Salmonidae > Coregonus > Coregonus sp. 'balchen'. The sequence continues at coordinate 34,529,337 of LR778259.1, forward strand.
TGGAAAAAAAAATCTAAATTGTCTATCATAGTTGACGTGTACCTATGATAGAAATTACAGGCCACTCTCATCTTTTTTAAGTGGGAGAACTTGGCACAATTGGTGGCTGACTAATACTTGTTTCACCCCACTGTATCTACAAAAACTTAAACATTTTTCAGGAAATTTAAAAAAACTATTTACAAACATATAATCAGGTAACTTCAGAAGCCATTTTTTGGCCATAGAGTGATTTTCAGATACATAAATGTGCAAAAAAAAAAGTACTTTTTTTCCTCAACATCGACGACACCATGAGTATCAACTTTTCAGTGCAGTTTTAAGAGTAAATAACTTAAGTTCCAATATTGTATCTATAGATAGTAACATGAAGTATATATAAATACTCTAGAGTTCACAACCTTTTGGGTTTCTGTCACCATCTGACCTCTAACCCCCTAACCATTACCAGCCAGTCATAAACAGCCGTCCGTTTAAGAGTCCAATACCTTTGTTAGTTAGACTGCTAAAAAATAGTCCTAACCAATAGGGTTTTTGAAATAGTTTCATTTTTATGTAATAGGTTTTTGAAGTCCACTGCAATTCAATTTGACATGATATGTAAACTACAATAGTGTATTTGTGAAATGCAAATGTTATACATACACTTGTCATAAAATGAAATGTTGCATGCACAGCTCTGCAGCATGCTGTTAATATATTTCAGTACTACTCTGTTGAAATCATACAACAGGGGATGTACAGTGCCTTGCAAAAGTATTCATCCCCCTTGACGTTTTTCCCATTTTGTTGCATTGCAACCTGTAATTTAAATAGATTTTTATTTGGATTTCATGTAATGGACATACACAAAATAGTCCAAACTGGTGAAGTGAAATGAAAAAAATATATATATTTTCAAACAATTCAAAAAAATAAATAACTGAAAAGTGGTGCGTGCATATGTATTCACCCCCTTTGCTATGAAGCCCCTAAATAAGATCTGGTGCAACCAATTACCTTCAGAAGTCACATAATTAGTTAAATAAAGTCCACCTGTGTGCAATCTAAGTGTCACATGATATGTCACATGATCTCAGTATATATACACCTGTTCTGAAAGGCCCCTGAGTCTGACATGAGGAGTCGACCGGGTTGGTGGACGATGGGAAGGAGAGAGATGCTGATGTCTTTCACAGCGCGCGCAGGGCTAGCTAGCTAGCGAAAAAAACAATGTCTAACAGACAGCTGTGGGATAAGGAGACGTGTACTTGGATGGCGGAGGAGGAATGGAAGGAAAAAGAGAGGCAGAGGAGGTCTAAGAGAGCGAGAGAGAGGGGGAGGAAGAATGTGAGCTTTAGTCGGGGAAAAATGGCGGGAAAACGGAGAAGGTTTGGTAAAGAAGAATGGTAGGAAATGGAAGCAGAGTGAGCTGAAGACTGGAGGAGAAATGGAAGTGAATGAGGGGGAAGTATCGGAGGTGGTAGGTGTGGTGAAGTACCCGAGGCTTGCACAGAGGGTCAGGACGAAGATGAGTCCGTGACAGTAGGAGTGAAGTTTTTTTGGGAAAAGTGGACCCTTGCCTTTTTTGGCTGATCCATTTGTGGTTTCAAGATGGGTGAAAAAAAGCGTTGGGTAAAGTGGAATCGGTGAGGGGAAGCAGGTTGAGGTTTCCAGGGTAAGAGTAGTGAAGAAGTTGTCATAGGCAGTGAAGAAAGTAGAGGAAGATGGGTCAAGGAGGAGGAGTGGTGGGAGTAGTAGATCTGTACCAGTACAGAGGGGGGTAAACCAAAAAGTTATATATGTTTCAGTAAGATTGGGTTTTTAGAGTTTAAGCAATGTTTTTTAATTGTTACTGCAGGGACGGGAAAAGAAGCGCAGAAGCGACAACCCTCCACACTTATATCAACCCATACATAGTGAAATCTACGACCTCAAGAATCCACAGCATGAAAACCGAAAGTGGAAAATTCAGAAACGTACCGAGAGAACCAACGCGGGAGCCGACCATTCGTCCGGGGCACTGGCGCGGAAGACAGCTCCCACATTAGCCGGAAGTTTGCAGACAGCGGATAGGCCATTGGGCCCTGCTTTCCTCCTCTCAGCTACTTCCCGGATTCCGGTCCTCTTTTGCTCCTTAATGTACCCCTACTACTACGCAGCCATGGCACTTCCATTTCTACTAGAAGATCACTCCTTTGTGAGAGACTTAACCTAAGAATAGTTTACAGGGAGGGCATGCATGAGGTAGGAATTGAATATATGTAAATAGTGGGGAGACAGGACAAGGGTAGTGTTATTATTAAGAATAGTGTTTTTGAATTTGTGGTGTAGTGTTAGATGGTAGGGTATTTATTTATTTAATTTTAATTTTCAAGCAAAATGAAAAGGGAGTTGTATCCAGTCTAGTAGGTGTGGCGGTAATGCACAAATTGATGCCAACCGCCGGAAGTTTTAAACTCATCGAAGAGAAGAAAGAAGAAACGGAAAAAAGAGGAGGAACGCAAAAAAAAGAAGACCAAGTGGGAAACAAGTGCGAGGAGTAAAAAGGAGAGGATAAAACAAGCGGGGGAAAGGAAAAAGTGACCTTGGGGTGGTAGAAGGATAAGATAATGGTTGGGTTATAAAATGAAAAAGATGGAAACAGGTGTTGAAAATAACACGGGAGCACCATTGTTGTTTAAAATAAAACTGTATTAAAAAACGGCGTAAAGAATATGGGCACCACATTGTTTATTGTATCAAGCGTCTCAGAGTAGGATGAGCTGATAAGTGGATCGTTTAGAATGTTAGATTCATAAATAAAAAGAAAGAGAACATGAGACGGGGGGGAGCTTTGACTCCGAGACGCTTAATGATGACATGTGTCCCCAGGAAAATGAGTGAAGGGTGTGCTGTCCTACCCAAAGAATTGTTACAGAAAAATATAAATGAAAAAATACGTCTTATTTTTTTATTTCCCTCCTTGAGGTGTTAAGGTGTCTATAGTGGGAGGAAAAAAGATTGAGAAACAATAGTAGAGAGATGAGAGATATATATAGATAAGAGAGTATAGCATATATATTATAGTGTCGATATATATATGTATATAGAGAGAGAGTATAGACGGGACGGGAATCGGGGAGAGTGGAGAGATGGGGAGAGAGGGGGAGAGAGGGGCAGGGGGAGAGAGAGAGAGAGCAGATAGTAGAGCTATAGTCGCGATGAGAGATATATATACTCTAGCTTATGATATATATATATCCTATCTCTCTCTCTCTCACCTCTCCTCTCCCTTCCAGCTTTGACTTTTTAACTCGTATGACATAATGCTGGTGTTAAGGCTATGGGGAATGTATCCACTCTCACCTTTATACACCTATTCTCCTAAACACACACACACACATGCACACACAGGCACACACACAGGCACACACAGGCACACACACAGGCACACACACACACACATACAACACACACACGGTTTCACACTTTATACACCTCTGTATGAACAGCGGCCTTTCACACCAAGGGTTTCAGCAGGAAGAAGCAGTAAAATGAAATGTGCGAGACCTACAGTATTTCATCATTAATAGGTAGCCGTGCCGGGAGAAGGGTTATAGGATGACGTAACAACATCTCCAAGTGATCATTCTATTTATCCTAGAACAACCGCCAGGCCTGTGTTCTATTGGTGGAAAATATGTCCCTGTGTTTTTCTGTGGTCTAATGAAAACATACATCGCGTTGCTTTGATTACCTGATTACCACACACACGCACGCACGCACGCACGCACGCACGCACGCACGCACGCACGCACGCACGCACGCACGCACGCACGCACGCACACACACACACACACACACACACACACACACACACACACACACACACACACACACACACACACACACACACACACACACACAGTAACTCATGGGTTCCCGAGGTGGTCCCTAGCCACCACCTGCAGTATGCTGTACTGTAAATGACTTGGCCAGCCTAGCTGGGAATGTCTGCTGAATAACTGCTCTATTGCTGTAAACCTCTAGCGCTGTGCTAACTTGATTGTCAGCTATTTAATCAGACCAACCAGATTTATTTCCCTAGCCTAGCTAGCTTTCTAACACTACCAGTAATTGGATTATTCTACTTTAATCAAAAAAAAATGCCCTCCTGTGTTTTATTAGGTAGGAGAAGAAGCAGCTGGTTTAAACTAATGCTATTAGCTAACTAATATTCCAATTATAAAGTATGTGGGTTATTGTGCAGTGAGAGAGAGAGACACAGAGATAATGTGCAGTAGTTTAGTCTACGTCCCAAATCACACCCTATTCCCTATATAGTGCATTACTTTTAACCAGACCCCTATATAAGGAATGGGGTGCCATTTCGGACGAATCATTAGCCACAGCTGGTTTTGGAGGAGGGGGCAGGAGGAGGGAGCATTAGGCAGGGGAAGAATTCGGAGGGAGCATTAGGAGGGAGCATTAGGAGGGAGCATTAGGAGACAGTAAACACAGGTGGAGTTTGGAGTTATATTTCAAACACTTGATGGCTGGCTGGCGGATGGCTGGCTGGCTGGATGGGGTGACTGGCGAAGGCTTGGATGACTGGACTGCTGGCTGACTGGCCTGGCTAATGACTGTGGCTGGCTACTAAATGGCGGCTGCTGGCTGCTGGCTGACGGACTGACTGACTGGTCGACTTGCTGGGATGGATGCGCTGGCTCAACTGGCGGTCTGGCTTGACTGACTGGCTGGCTGGGCTGGCTGGCTGGCTGGCGGCTGGTTTGACTGGCTGAAATGGATGACTGGCGGATTGGACTGATGGCTGGACCTGGTGACTGGCTGGATGACGGCTTCTGGCTTGACTGGCTGGCTGACTGACGGCTGACTGGTCGGATAACTGGATGGCGGGCTGACTGACTGGTGCGGACTGGAGGGCTAAATGGCTAACTGGCTGGCAACTGGCTGAATGGCTCTTGGAATGGATGGCTGGTGACGGCGGTGGATGGATGGTTGGCGGATCTGAGCTGGCGGCCCGACTGGCTGGCTGACTGGCTCTGATTGACTGGCTGACTGGCCTGAATGGCGGGCTGACTGAACTCGGTGGCTGACTGGCGGATGAACTGGCTGGCTAAACTGGCTGGCTGGATGGAATGGCTGACTGACTATGATGATGGATGACATGGAGGCTGGCTGGCTGGCTAAATGGCGGCTGGCGGAGTGGTGGCTGGCAGCGATGGTGGCTGGTTGGACTGGCGGACTGGCTGACTGGCGACTGGCGGACTGGCTGCGACTGGCGGCTGACTGGCTCTGGCTGGACTGGCTGGCTTTGAGCCTGGACTGGCGCAGTGGCTAACTGGGCTGGAGGGCGACTGACTGGATGGCTGACCTGGCTGGCTAACTGGATAACTGGCTTGGCTAACTGGAGACTGGCTGACTGGCTGGCTGGCGATGGCTGGCTGGCGGAGGGCGATGATGGATGGAAGGGCTGAATGGGGCTGACTGGCTATGATGAATGGATGAGCTGGCTGGCTTGGCTGCGTGGAGGGATGATGGCTGGCTGCCAGGGCTATGTATTGGATGGCTGGATGGATGGCTGACTGAATGACGTGGCTGACTGGTGGTGATGTGCGAGCTAAACTGGATGGCTGGCTGGCTGGCTGGCTGGCTGGTTGATGGCGGATGGATGACAGGGATGACTGGCGACTGGCTATGACGGCGAGACTGGATACGGGATGACTGGCTGGCTGACTGGCGCTGGATGAACTGGTTTGGTGACGGGACTGGCTGATGGATGGCAAACTGGCCTGACCTTAGGCTGACTGACTGGCTGGCGGACGGGCGGCTAACTGGCTAAATGCGGGCTAAATGGCTGACTGGCGACTGGGCTGGCTCTGGCTGACTGGTGGCTGACGGACTGGCTGACCTGGCTGGCGAAACCTGGCTGATCTGGCTGATGACTGGCTGGCTGACTGGATGGCTAACTGGATAAATGGCGGTAAACTGGGCTGACGGGCAGGGAAGGGATGACTCGGCTGCTAAACTGGCTGGTGGCTGACTGACGGGCTGGCGGAATGGGGGGGGATGGCAACTGGCCTCTAAACCTGGCTGGCTAAAAATGGTCCGCGACTGGCTGAACTGGCTGGTGGATGAATGGCTGGATGGCTGGCTGGGATGGCTGGATGGTGACGGATGGCTGATATGTGGATACTGATGGAAGGGCCGGCTGAATGGAGGGATGGCAGGATGGCTGGAGGCTTGATTGTATGAATGGCTGGATGGATCGATTTTGAATGGATGGCTGGCCTGGCTGTGAATGAATAGAATGGACTGACTGACTGGCTGACTGGTTGGCTGGCTGGCTGGCTAAGGCTGGCTGGCTGGTGACTGGCTGGCTGGCTGGCTCTTGGATGGCTGGCTGGTTGACTGGTGAATGTGGATTGGCTGGAGGACGGGATGAACTGATGACTGGTAATGACTGGATGGCTGGACTGGATCTGGCTGACTGGTGGCTGATGAATGGCTGATGGTGGCTACTGCTGACGGCCTTGACTGACTGGAGGCTGACTGGTGGCTGCCTAACTGGCTAAATGGATGGTAACTGGCTGACTGGAATGCGGTGAATGCTGGTGGAGACGGATAAGGACAGCCGGGACCTTGGAGGGGTTCCCTAGAATGGATGGAAGAGGAGGGATGGAGAGAGGGTAGGACGGGAATGGAGGGACTGGGATTGTCAGATGGAGAGGGATGGATGACTGGAATAGTGCATAGGGATGGTTGGTAGGCGGGGTAGGAACTTGGTTTGACTGGCTGAAATTACTGGGTGGAGGACAGAGAAAGAAAAATAGTAATCAAAGCACACTACACACCTCTCTTGCAGACCACAAGTTGAACAGGGCTGGTCTGCATCCCAAATGGCACCCTATTTCCTATATAGTGTGAACTACTATTGACCAGGGCTCATAGGGCTCTGGTTAAAAGTAGTGCACCAAATAGGGCAGAGGGTGACATTTGGCACAATCAAAACAGACCACACTTATAACAGGCCTGGTCAATTACAGTAGATGGTCTTACCACACACACACACACACACACACACACACACACACACACACACACACACACAGTCTTGTACAGCTAACCTTGTCCTATTTTCCTATTTTCCCTAACCTCTAACCCTAACCTTAACCCTAACCCTAACCTCAACCCAAAAACCTAACCTTAAGCCTAGCTCCTAACCCTAACCCTAAAACTAACCCTAGCTCCAAACCCTAACCCTTAACGTAATTCTAACCCTAACACTAATTCTAACCTTAACCATAAACCCCCTAGAAATAGCATTTGACCTCATGGGGACTAACAAAATGTCCCCAGTTGGTGAAATGTTTGTTTGTTTACTATTCTTGTGGGGACTTCTGGTCCCCACAAGAATAGTTAAACATGTCCACACACACACACACACACACACACACACACAACACTGGCCACTCTCTCTCTCTCTCTCTTCATCTGTCTCTCGTCTCTGTTCTCTCTGTATCTGTCTGTCTCTGTATCTGTCTCTATCTCTTCTCTCTATCTCTCTCTCTCTCTTCTCTATATCTCTCTCTCCTCTCTCTCTCTCTCTCTCTCTCTCTCTCTCTCTCTCTCTCTCTCTCTCTCTCTCTCTGTCTGACACACTGCATCATTGTTATGCTCACTATATAAATATACACAACCTTTAGCTAATTTAGCACAGAGGAGAGACAGAGGTGGAGAGAGTGAAAAAAAGAGAGCGAGAGAGAGAATACAGAAAAATGGAGAGATGGAGGGAAATCGAGAGACAATGGAGACAGAGTAGAGAAAGAGAAGGAGAGAAGGAGATGTGGAGAGAAGGAGATGTGGAGAGAAGGAGATGAAGAGAGAAGGAGATGAAGAGAGAAGGAGATGTAGAGAGAAGGAGAGAAGGAGATGTGGAGGGAAGGAGATGTGGCGATGTAGAGAGAAGGAGATGTGGAGAGAAGGAGATGAAGAGAGAAGGAGATGAAGAGAGAAGGAGATGTAGAAAGAAGGAGATGTAGAGAGAAGGAGAGAAGGAGATGTAGAGAGAAGGAGATGAAGAGAGAAGGAGATGAAGAGAGAAGGAGATGTAGAGAGAAGGAGAGAAGGAGATGTGGAGAGAAGGAGATGAAGAGAGAAGGAGATGAAGAGAGAAGGAGATGTAGAGAGAAGGAGATGAAGAGAGAAGGATATGAGAGAGAAGGAGACATTGAGTAGGCTATATCATCAATACTCTCTAGTAGTAGCCGGTGGGTACAAAGTGAGAACGGAGTGATCAGTGTGTGTGTGTGTGTGTGTGTGTGTGTGGTGTGTGTGTGTGTGTGTGTGTGTGTTTGTGGGGCTGTCAGGACAGAGCATAATGACAGAGAGCTCACAGGTTCTAAAACATTGTCATTAGGGATTGGTGCCCTCACCGTCACCCAGCCTGGACCCATAAAACACTGGCATTAGGGATTGGTGCCCTCACCGTCACCCAGCCTGGACCCATAAAACACTGGCATTAGGGATTGGTGCCCTCACCATCACCCAGCCTGGACCCATAAAACACTGGCATTAGGGATTGGTGCCCTCACCGTCACCCAGCCTGGACCCAATAAAAACATGGCATTAGGGAATTGGTGACCCTCACCATCACCCACCTGGAAACCTAGCAGGAATATTATTAGGGAGGAAACAAGGGCAACAACACACACACACAACACACACACAACACACACCACACCACACACACAACACACACCACACAAAACAACACACACAACACACACACCACACAACACGCGCACACACACAAACCACACACACACACACACACACAACACACACACACACACACACACACACACACACACACACACACGCGCACACACCCACACTCACACACACACACACACACACACACTCACAGCCTGGTTTCTCTCTCTCTACCGCGTCGGTTAGTTCCTTTCCTTTCCCCAGGCTTGTTTAAAAAGCAACCATCGATTTAATCACCACGATAGATTAATAAAGGCAGAATATTAAGAATGCTTCTATTAGAAGAATCACACTAATAGAAATGTGTTTTATTATTGCACCTAATGAAGTTGGTATATTTAAACAGTCTGGGGGATAGTGCTTGTGGGTAAGAGGTTGTATTTATTTTTAAACAGTCTGGGGCTAGTGCTTGTGGGTAAGTGGTTTTATTAATGCAGTTGTCCTGGCCTAATGAAGGTGTTGCCACGGTGATTCAGTGTGTTAGTTTTAATAAAATAGGACCTGCTATTTCTTTAGCCTCCAGTCCAAATGGAATGATCATCTCATTAGTGACTTCATAAAGGACTAATAAAGCAGCATTGGAGCCCACTGCTTGCCTCATCTTGAAAATATAAACTATTGTAGAATCATTTCATTAACATTAGGAAGGCTGCATAATAATTAATTATTGGCCTATAATATTATTAGGCCTATATGGTTGCCTCCTCTTAATAAAATATACTATAACATCTATTTTAAAATATAAATAATAATACATAATTTAAAGTAAATAATGATGACCCTTTATGACCATAATAATGTCACCTATAGCTGTTTTTCCAACACTTGAGTTGAGTTTTGTTTTGTTATTTTTGTTTGTAAAGAGTAGACATGGTGTGAGACAGAACGTAAATTACAGTTTAAACTTCCTTTATACTTTATAGCACCCTTTTCAAATTAAAACAAATATCACACACATGCACCCACCCATTCCTCAAAATCAGTTTCATTTGGGCTTTTTCAGTCCGTTTTTGATAGCCCAAGTCAATGTAAATCAGTTCAAGCATTTTTCCCCCTCTCTTTTGTTTCGTTCTCAGTGTATGAAAACAGTTAAAAATCCCATGGGTCAGTGAAAATGATCCTTCCACTCCATTCTCCTGTTCTTAGTCAGGCAAAACATTCCAGACTTCAAAAGGAAGGCTTTGCCTACCAAGACCATTTCAGTGTCCCAGCCCTCCTAGCCCAGACCAGCCCCTCCTAACCACGACCAGCCCCGACCAGCCCCTCCTAGCCTGGACCAGCCCCTCCTAGCCCGGACCAGCCCCTCCTAGCCCAGACCAGCCCCTCCTAGCCCCAACCAGCCCCTCCTAGCCCCAACCAGCCCCTCCTAGCCCAGAACAGCCCCTCCTAGCCAACGACCAGCCCTTCCTAGCCAACGACCAGCCCCTCCTTCCCCGACCAGCCCCTCCTACCCAACGACCAGCCCCTCCTAGCCAATGACCAGCCCCTCCTTCCCCGACCAGCCCCTCCTACCCAACGACCAGCCCCTCCTAGCCAACGACCAGCCCGTCCTAGCCAACGACCAGCCCCTCCTAGCCAACGACCAGCCCCTCCTAGCCAACGACCAGCCCCCCCTAGCCAGCGACCAGCCCCTCCTAGCCCAGAACAGCCCCTCCTAGCCAACGACCAGCCCCTCCTAGCCAACGACCAGCCCCTCCTAGCCAATGACCAGCCCCTCATAGCCAACGACCAGCCCCTCATAGCCAACGACCAGCCCCTTCTAGCCAACGACCAGCCCCTCCTAGCCAATGACCAGCCCCTCCATAGCCAACGACCAGCTCCTCCTAGCCAACGACCAGCCCCTCATATCCCCGACCAGCCCCTCCTACCCCGACCAGACCCTAATTTCTGGAGTCTGCCTGCTTTACAAAAGCAATCCCCCGCCTGACAGCAAATTAGTCTCACTAAAAAAGACTGAAAATGCATAAGACTTGAAGTTAAGAAAACATGTGCCGTGAAGTAAGTAACGCGAAGGGTTTTGGAGTCGGGTGACATTGTGCCTTGGAAATTTTGACTTCTGCATTAACAGTGTTTAAGATACAACTAGGATATCACAGATACTTTTAGGGAGGGAGATAACTGTGTTTATGGAATCAACATCTGGGAGCTGGACGGTGTAGAGTTTGAGGCGTTAGTTCATTGTGGGATTATATAATTCTGTCAATGAGCAATAGAGTAGCACACACACACCACAGTAGCTCAGCGACATTTTCAAGAACCAACCATTCAGAAACAACATTGTATGATGGAAACCTTCAATATCAGGAGAAAGGGAGAGAGAGAGAGAGCGAGAGAGAGGAGAGGAGGAGGGAGAGACGATGAGAGACGAGGAGATGATTGAGCATTTTTTGATTCGAAGAGAGAGACGATAGCAGAGAGAGAGAGAGCTTTTTTTTTTTCTACTCGGAGCTGCCTGGGGACGGAGAAGGAGGGAGAGAGAGTGAAGGAGAGAGAGAGAGAGAGAAATGGTTACAGGTTAAATTATGCAAACATATGAAATCAATCGAGCATTAACGTTCCGCAATATTTTCACAACGCATAGAGCTGTCCAAGGACAGAGAACAGAAGGGAGACGCCAGTGGCCCGGTCTGCATCCCAAATTACACCCTATTCCCTATCAAGTGCACTGCTTTTGACCTGGGCCCTACAGTGCCTTCGGAAAGCATTCAGACCCCTTGACTCTTTCCACATTTTGTTATGTTACATCCTTATTCTAAAATTTATTAAATTGTTTTTTCCCCTCATCAAATACACACAATACCCCATAATGACAAAGCAAAAACTGGTTTTAGATTCTTTTTCTAATTTTTTACAAATACGAAACGGAAATATCATATTTACACAAGTATTCAGACCCTTTACTCAGTACTTTGCTGAAACACCTTTGGTAGCGATTACAGCCTTGAGTCTTCTTGGGTATGACGCTTCAAGCTTGTCACACATGTCTTTGGGGAGTTTCTCCCATTCTTCTCTGCAGATCCTCTCAACCTCTGTCAGGTTGGATGGGGAGCGTCGCTGCACAGCTATTTTCAGGTCTCTCCAGAGTCTGAGGTCCTGAACGCTCTGGAGCAGGTTTTCTTCAAGGATCTCTCAAGGACTTTGCCTCGATCCTGACTAGTCTCCCAGTCCCTGCCGCTGAAAAACATCCCCACAGCATGATGCTGCCACCACCATGCTTCACTGTAAAGATGCTGCCAGGTTTCCTCTAGACGTGACGCTTGGCATTCAGGCCAAAGAGTTCAATCTTGGTTTCATCAGACCAGAGAGTCTTGTTTCTCATGGTTTGAGAGTTGTTAGGTGCCTTTTGGCAAACTCCAAGCGGGCTGTCATGTGACTTTTTACTCCATGTAACGTAACAAAATGTGGAAAAAGCCAAGGGGTCTGAATACTTTGCATAGTGACATAGAGTGCCTTCGTAATGTATCATATAATTTGGGATGCAGCCTCCGTAATTGGATTGATTTGCTCACCTGATTTAAATACCTCTTAGGTTAGGTTAACGATTTAGTTAAATGCTGACCAATGCATCTTTCAGTCACTCCCTCATCAACCACATTACATTCTCAATAGGACTCGCATGAGCTTGATTTCATCAAACCATATTTAACTTGGCAGAAACTCCTGGGGATGAAATTTCCACAATTTCAAGTATAAAGGATGCATCAATATATTACGAGATCATCCCTTGTACAAATTGAAACTTTCAAAAAGTATACGATTGATACACTGATGAACACGATGAGCAGTAAACCTGTTCACCACTCTGACGTGTTTTCACAGGATGAGAGGAAAAACAACTCAATACAATGTGAATGGATGAATGGATGAATGGATGAATGGATGAATAGATGAATGGATGAATGGATGAATGGATGAATAGATGAATAGATGAATGGATGAATGGATGAATGGATGAATGGATGAATGGATGAATGGATGAATGGTAGCCCAGGAACTGCTGACACACTCCAGCCACATGAGGTCTAGCATTGTCTTGCATTAGGAGGAACCTAATGTCAACTAATAATGCTAACATTAGGAGAATGGTAGCCCACAACTTCACAAATATATATATATATATATACAGTTGAAGTCGGAAGTTTACATACACTTAGGTTGGAGTCATTAAAACTCGTTTTTCAACCACTCCACAAATTACTTGTTAACAAACTATAGTTTTGGTAAGTCGGTTAGGACATCTGCTTTGTGCATGACACAAGTAATTTTTCCAACAATTGTTTACAGACAGATTATTATTTCACTTATAATTCACTGTATCACAATTCCAGTGGGTCAGAAGTTGACTGTGCCGTTTAAACAGCTTGGGAAATTCCAGAAAATTATGCCAGGGCTTTAGAAGCTTCTGATAGGCTAATTGACATCATTTGAGTCAATCAATTGGAGGTGTACCTGTGGATGTATGTCAAGGCCTACCTTCAAACTCAGCCAAGACCTCAGAAAAAAATGGTAGACCTCCACAAGTCTGGTTCATCCTTGGGAGCAATTTCCAAACATCTGAAGGTACCACGTTCATCTGTACAAACAATAGTACACAAGTATAAACACCATGGGACCATGCAGCCTTCATACCGCTCAGGAAGGAGACACGTTCTGTCTCCTAGAGATTAACGTACTTTGGTGTGAAAAGTGCAAATCAATCCCAGAACAACAGCAAAGGACCTTGTGAAGATGCTGGAGGAAACAGGTACAAAAGTATCTATATCCACAGTAAAACAAGTCCTATATCGACATAACCTGAAAGGCCGCTCAGCAAGGAAGAAGCCACTAATCCAAAACTGCCATAAAAAAGCCAGACTATGGTTTGCAACTGTACATGGGGACAAAGATCGTACTTATTGAAGAAAAGTCCTCTGGTCTGATGAAACAAAAATAGAACTGTTTGGCAATAATGACCATCGTTATGTTTGGAGGAAAAGGGGGCATCTGGTTTGCGCTTAGTGGGACTATCATTTGTTTTTCAACAGGACAATGACCCAAAACACACATCCAGGCTTTGTAAGGGCTATTTTGACCTAGAAGGAGAGTGATGGAGTGATACATCAGATGACCTGGCCTCCACAATCCCCCGACCTCAACCCAATTGAGATGGTTTGGGATGAGTTGGAGCGCAGAGTGAAGGAGAAGCAGCCAACAAGTGCTCAGCATATCTGGGAACTCCTTCAAGACTGTTGGAAAAGCATTCCAGGTGATCATTCCTCACGAAGCTGGTTGAGAGAGTGCCAAGAGTGTGCAAAGCTGTCATCAAGGCAAAGGGTGGCTATTTGAAGATTCTCAAATATAAAATATATTTTGATTTGTTTAACACTTTTTTTGGTTACTACATGATTCCATATGTGTTATTTCATAGTTTCTGATGTCTTCACTATTAGTCTACAATGTAGAAAATTGTAAAAAATTAAGAAAAACCCTTGAATGAGTAGGTGTGTCCAAACTTTTGACTGGTACTGTATATATATTTTTTAATGAAATTGTAATGTCGTTATTCTTTCACAGCAATCAACCATTCAGACATAGCAGGTGCATACCTCAGGGTTTTAACAACTTTCTGTTCATTGTATTTATTTAGTCAAAAGCATGAGCACCCAAACATGTTGTAGAGGTGCTGACTAACAGAGCCTATTTATTTTATTTATTTATTTGTCACTCGGCAGATGCTCTTATCCAGAGTGACTTACAGGAGCAATTCGGGTTAAGTGCCTTGCTCAAGGGCACATCGACAGATTGGAACCAGCGACCTTTCGGGTACTGGCACAACGCTCTTAACCACTAAGCTACCTGCCGCCCCTAATAGAAGGAAGATAGTTATCCACTCTAAATATGCACCTAAACTACATTGTTTTTAACCACTCACAATCACAGCTGCTTTTCAGGGACTCCTGGCTGTAGTCAGATAGTTAAGGGCTAAGGGCCCCTCACTCTGTGTCCCAAATAGGGAATAGGGTGTCATTTGGGACGTGGGCGAGGTGCAGGAGCCGAAGCAGCCGCCAAGGTCAGCAGAGAGCGGAATAAGTCTAGACATGCAGGAGAGAACACATCTAATTCCACTGCTAATCAGAGAGAGAGAGACAGAGAGAGAGAGAGAGAGAGAGAGAGAGAGAGAGAGAGAGAGACAGAGACAGAGACAGAGACAGAGAGAGAGAGAGAGAGAGAGAGAGAGAGAGAGAGAGAGAGAGAGAGATATAGAGAGAGATATAGAGAGCATTAGGGTGAGTCCTGATCTGGAGGACCAAGAAGACCTGCTCTCAGATCAGCTGAGCCTCTTATTGGTTGCAGTTAAATTACAAAATGGCAGCAATTCATGCTTTGGTTTAGTTTCCCTGGCACTGTTTACACATGATAACGTTTTAGCATTTGTGACACAAATCCTATTCAAGTCAATATAAAAATTGTTTGTGTATCGTGTCTAAATCATGCGAAAATAGTTGAGAAGCTCAACGAAGTCACTTATAGATGTTTCAAACATGATGGGCGAAAAATCCAAGATCTGGATCCTAGATCTGTGGCTGTAGTTTGGCATTTTCCCCCTTGTTCGAGAAATTCAGTTGTAGAGCAATGAGTCCGAGTGAGACAGCTGTGTCAGAAAGACAGAGACGTCTACTGTAAACTCTTTACCCTTTGGTTAACTTCCAGAAAAATGGTGTACTATGCTAGATTTTTTTTTCATTCATCCTGAATTCATTTTTCGATCTAATTATTTCCTTTTTGCTGCGCACCACATTTCAACATTGATGGATCGCAGGTTTAAAAAATGAATGTTTTCCTCCTCAACCAACCAGCCTCTTACAGGACTGTTGGGTTGGCTCTCTGGGGTTAGAGTCTCAAATGGCACCCTATTCCCTACATAGTGCACTACCATAGGGCTCTGGCCAAAAGTAGTGCACTATATAGGGAATAGGGTGTCATTTGGGACGTACCCTAGCTTGTATGTTCTGCTCAGACCATGAGACCTTGTTGGGCAGATTGTGTTCCTTACTCCTCTCTCTGCTTTTCCTATTCCAACCTGATACACTTGGTCTTGGTTTCCCTCTAACCAGGACCTCTTCTCATGAGTTATAGCTGAAGTGAGCGATCAAGACAAAATTGTAGGTTGTAGGTCAATGTAATAATGTAACACGGATCTCTATTATAGGTTTGGAATGCCATATGGCTTCTTATCGAGGCCGTTGAACTAAATAGACCAAACGTCAGCATTATGGCCTTTGTAAATGATCATGTTCCAATTCCAAGAGGTCTCCCCTCATTCCAACCTGTTGTTGATCAGGTATCTTTTTTTTTTTTTTTTTTTTTACATAAATACACATTTTTTAAAAATATATTCCCCTTTATTACTTTCCAACCCCACCACCCTTTCCCTAATTGGAGTAAACTAGTGAACAACAATGCTTAGGCCTCTACTTCCAGCTTATACTTTCTATATACATTTTATGCACAGTCAATTTGACAATAATTATATTGATCAGGTATCTTAGAATAACATGGGCAGAAAAAAAAAATCTTCCAGTTTACTCTGATGTAAACTGTAAAAAAAACTGCAACTGTAAAACCTATACACAATTACAATAATAATAATGAAATGATATTGTCAACATTAAGAGTTCAATTCTAGTAGTAAAACCAACTATAACGGGTATATTTGTTGATATAATTGAATATACAATTGGCTAGATTACAAAGGTATGATAACTAAACTGTGTAGTCTTTGTCATTCATCTAGAAGTTGAACTGAGGTTCACATGTCCACATAAATGACAGACCTCTACATGC
This sequence comes from Coregonus sp. 'balchen', assembly GCA_902810595.1. Lineage (NCBI taxonomy): Eukaryota > Metazoa > Chordata > Actinopteri > Salmoniformes > Salmonidae > Coregonus > Coregonus sp. 'balchen'. Next base: position 34,545,918 of record LR778259.1, read on the forward strand.
TTTGTAAGTAGGAAAACCTGCTAAATCTGCAGTGTATCAAATACTTGTTCTCCCCACTGTATATCAGCTTTATCTGCATTCATCACATAATCACGTTTCACAGACAAATGAATTGACAGTGAAGCAGCATCAAGGTATCGTCTCCGCTCTCCACTATGAAAATAGCCTCCACATTGACTTGTCAAAGTCTCACAACTGTGGTGAATGATGGATGGAGTCAGGAGTAACACAACCGGATGCAGATGTATTCCTTCCAGACATACAATGCGCTGTACAGCGGCAATCGAAACAGGTACAATCCTCCCTGACCAAACACAGTCTCAGAAAATACAATAAATGTAATGACACGGGGTAAAATCAACCCTGGCAATGTAAACGAGAGAGTATCTCAACCGAGCTACTCTCTTCCCACATAGAACAATCACTCACAAAGACAAGGGGAACAGAGGGAACACTTATACACAAACTAATTAGGGGAATGAGCACCAGGTGTGTGTGATTGACAAGACATGACAAGTGGAGTGATGAGAATGGGATCGGCAGTAGCTAGTACTCCTGGTGACGACGAACGCCGAAACCTGCCCGAACAAGGAGGGGAGGCAGCCTCGGCGGAAGTCGTGACACACAGAGCAACAATTGTAGCCTACAGTCTACATTTTGATAGCTTTCGATGACTGTCATTTCAATAATGAATATCGGTCAATGTGTACTGTGCTCTTTCCAGGTTGCTTGCTCGACAGGCTATAAATCCCTTCCTCTTTGAACTGAACAAATAGAAAAGATCTCTATAAAAACTGAAATGACTGGCAGGAGTTGACGTCTAAACCTGAACTAAAGTTTTCATAAGGGAAGATGTGGTAAAACCATAATTAAATAAGATAACTGTTTAAATTGACAGTTTCAGGCGTGATCAGAAGGCTGTCAAATATTAAGTAAAATATCATACAAATATGCTACCTCATTGTGTTTCCAAACAACTTTTTAGCATATCTACAAAAGTAAAGTAAATATAATGAAGTTATTGTTATTGTATAATTGTTTGTCATTTGAATTAAATTGCCTATCAGTTTTTTTTTATATATTAATGTGCATATGGTCTGTATTTGCAAAATAAAATTTTTTTCTGGCCTATCCAGACAAATAATCAATTTACTCTGCCTTTGAGCGACAGAGCCCAGACTAGATGACGACATATCCAGCTATCGTGCTTCATCTCGCTGTGATATTCTCAGACGGATTTCGAGCTCACAATATGAAAAAATACTACATTTCATAGAATTGTAACACGACCACTTTCACAGAGGGACGAAATCACTTAAAGCTGAAGTTGTAAAGAGTCTGCAGACTCGCTCAGAGGACGCTTGACATTTGAATGGTGTCTCTACTTCGCTCAGAGGACGCTTGACATTTGAATGGTGTCTCTGCTTCGCTCAGAGGACGCTTGACATTCGAATGGTGTCTCTGCATCGCTCAGAGGACGCTTGACATTTGAATGGTGTCTCTGCATTTCTCAGAGGATGCTTGATATTCGAATGGTGTCTCTGCATTTCTCAGAGGACGCTTGACATTTGAATGGTGTCTCTGCTTCGCTCAGAGGACGCTTGACATTTGAATGGTGTCTCTGCGTCGCTCAGAGGACGCTTGACCTTTGAATGGTGTCTCTGCGTCGCTCAGAGGACGCTTGACATTCTAATGGTGTCTCTGCGTCGCTCAGAGGAGGATGGGCAGAAAATGCTCTCTTGTCAGATACAGTGGGGAAAAAAGTATTTAGTCAGCCACCAAATGGTGCCAGTTCTCCCACTTAAAAAGATGAGAGAGGCCTGTAATTTTCATCATAGGTACACATCAACTATGACAGACAAAATGAGGAAAAAAATCCAGAAAATCACATTGTAGGATTTTTAATGATTTATTTGCAAATTATGGTGGAAAATAAGTATTTGGTCAATAACAAAAATTTCTCAAAACTTTGTTTATATACCCTTTGTTGGCAATGACACAGGTCAAACGTTTTCTGTAAGTCTTCACAAGGTTTCACACACTGTCTGTCTGGGTGAATTGCCGCCCGTTTCAATTCAATCCCTCTAGAGGAGGATGTTTTCACCCCAAAGACTCTTTAATACAGCCCCAAATTCTTCTTTCTATCGGTTGGTCCTTTTGGAACTGGCTGATGTTTTCCCCCCATGCCACGTTGTAAAGGGGTTCTTGATGCCACTCCTTCTTTGCCCACGACAGTTGTTTTAGTATATTTGGTCATCTGACCCCATATGACATTCTCCCAATCCTCTTCTGGATCATCCAAATGCACTCTAGCAAACTTCAGACGGGCCTGGACATGTACTGGCTTAAGCAGGGGACACGTCTGGCACTGCAGGATTTGAGTCCCTGGCGGCGTAGTGTGTTACTGATGGTAGGCTTTGTTACTTTGGTCCCAGCTCTCTGCAAGGTCATTCACTAGGTCCCCCTGTGTGGTTCTGGGATTTTTGTTCACCGTTCTTGTGATCATTTTGACCCCACGTGGTGAGATCTTGCCTGAGCCCCAGATCGAGGGAGATTATCAGTGGTCTTGTATGTCTTCCATTTCCTAACAATTGCTCCCACAGTTGATTTCTTCAAACCAAGCTGCTTACCGATTGCAGATTCAGTCTTCCCAGCCTGGTGCAGGTCTACAATTTTGTTTCTGGTGTCCTTTGACAGCTCTTTGGTCTTGGCCATAGTGGAGTTAGGAGTGTGACTGTTTGAGGTTGTGGACAGGTGTCTTTTATACTGATAACAAGTTCAAACAGGTGCCATTAATACAGGTAACGAGTGGAGGACAGAGGAGCCTCTTAAAGAAGAAGTTACAGGTCTGTGAGAGCCTGAAATCTTACTTGTTTTTAGGTGACCAAAAACTTATTTTCCACCATAATTTGCAAATAAATTCATTAAAAAATCCTACAATGTGATTTTCTGGATTTTTTTCTTCTCAATTTGTCTGTCATAGTTGACGTGTACCTATGATGAAAATTACAGGCCTCTCTCATCTTTTTAAGTGGGAGAACTTGCACAATTGGTGGCTGACTAAATACTTTTTTCCCCCACTGTATATGAAATGGGGCCAAACTTGTACTGTCACTAAATATGATCCGATTTATTTTACAGTCATAAGAAAGGTGAAATCTTATAGTGTCGTTTATAATGTAATTGTTACTATATTTAGAAAGCATTTTAGTCATTTCAAGCCCTATTCCTCCACTTTTGTTCAATATGAAAAAAAGTACATATTTTCATAATATTTTTACTGTGTACTTGAGTTTGTGTCCTCAAAAGTGAGTACACCTCAGCAATTTGTTTTACTATTTTTACCAGAAAGGTGAGCTCCAGACCTTTCTATGCAGTATTACTTGTTATAGTTTATGGCCATCTCATGACAAATAAATACTTTTGGGTATGTCTATTCAGGCAGAAATCTACATTTTGCCATAACATTCAAGAGGATATATATATATATATATATATACACTACCAGTCAAGAGTTTGGACACACCCACTCATTCAAGGGTTTTTCTTTATTTTTACTATTTTCTACATTGTAGAATAATAGTGAAGACATCAAAACTATGAAATAAGACATATGGAATCACGTAGTAACCAAAAAAAGTGTTAATCAAAATATATTTTACATTTGAGATTCTTCAAATAGCCACCCTTTTCCTTGATGACAAGCTTTGGACACTCTAGCTAAAGCATCTGCAGACAGCTGATAGATTGAATATGACTTGGTGCACAACAATCAACTAGTATCCATTTTAATATTTTGTTAATAATAAAACGTTGATTTGATTATCTGTGAAATAATAAAAGGCTTTAGATGTACATCGTGGAACTGTTCTTGCACAATGCATCAAAACGCAGACCTAATCAGGTTAGACATGATCATGTCGGTCATACAGACTCATACAGGAAGAAGCTCAGAGCCACCCACTCATATCTGAAAACAAGCACACCTCCAGATAGAGAGAGAGATGGAAGAGCTGAAATGGAGAGGGGGAGAGAGAGAGGGATGGATGGAGAGGGAGTGAGAGATGGAGTGAGAGACGGAGAGAGAGGATGGAGAGAGAGTGAGACGGAGAGAGAGTGAGATGGAACGGGAGTGAGAGATGGAGAGAGTGAGATGGAGATGGAGTGAGAGATGGAGAGAGTGAGATGGAGAGAGAGTGAGAGATGGATCTAGTCTCTATTCCTTATGGGCCCTAGTCAAAAGGAGTGAGCTGAAATAGAGAGGGAGAGAGAGAGGGATGGATGAAAAAGGGAGTGAGAGGGAGTGAGAGATGGAGAGAGGGGATGGAGAGAGAGGATGGAGAGAGAGGATGGAGAGTGAGTGAGATGGAACGGGAGTGAGAGATGGAGAGAGTGAGATGGAGATGGAGTGAGAGATGAGAGAGAGGATGGAGAGAGAGTGAGAGATGGAGAGAGAGCTGCTTATCTTCCTTATCCTTGAGATGGTTTGTTCATATCTCCCTGCTCCTCTTTGAATGATAAAGAGCGAATGGTTCACAACCAGAAATTTAATTGACAGTTTGTCCATTCGCAGATGATTCTCTCACCTGTCGCCTTACGTAAGATCTATTTAGCGCTGATACGTTAAATGGGACTAATGAATTAACAATACAAATACACCTCTCCTCCATGATGTTTGAGACGGGTGCAGGCAGGGCTATAAGGAAGCCCGAATCAACGATCATGATAACACCGGTCATTATTAAACTTCAAACAACCGGGTGCTATTTGATTGGCTGAACTCTGTGATCATAATCCTCTTTTGTGGAGGAGAATGAGAGAGAGAGAGAGAGAGAGAGAGAGGAGAGAGATGAAGAGAGAGGAGAGAGAGAGAGAGAGAGAGAGAGAGAGATAGAGAGAGCGAGAGACGAGAGAGAGACGAAGAGAGAGGAGAGACGAGAGATAGAGAGAGAGAGAGAGCGAGAGAGATAGAGAGAGAGAGAGAGGAGAGACAGAGGAAGAGAGAGATGAGAGATAGAGAAGACGTATCTAGATAGGAGAGATAGATATCAGAGAGAGGAGAGATGATAATATAATATAAGATTATAGAGAGATAGTGATAGTAGACTATTAGAACCGATGTTCTATTCCTTATGTCCTTATGTCCCTAGTCACACAGAGTGCAATATGTTAGGGAATAAGCTGCCATTTGGGACAGAACCACAGTATTTATACACTTATGTGTTGCCTACACTAGGTCAGTGTTTACCTCCTGCGTTGCCTACACTAGGTCAGTGTTTACCTCCTGTGTTGCCTACACTAGGTCAGTGTTAACCTCCTGTGTTGCCTACACTAGGTCAGTGTTAACCTCCTGCGTTGCCTACACTAGGTCAGTGTTAACCTCCTGTCGTTGCCTACACTAGGTCAGTGTTATACCTCCTGCGTTGCCTACACTAGGTCAGTGTTAACCTCCTGCGTTGCCTATAGACATTACTAGGCTCATGGTCAGTAGGAGAGAGAGGGGAGCATTGAGACTTGAGAGAATTTTCATTAATTTCGCCTGGAGTTGATAAATACAACATCTCCAAGCTCATTGGTCGTTTCCTCCAGCTGGATTGAGTCACCGCCCGGGGACCAAGCCGCACGGAAGTGTTCTTAAAACACACACGTACACACTCACACAGGAAGAGATCCCAGCCAAGCGACCTAAATGACACCCTATTCCCTACATAGTGCACTACTTTTGGTGGCTCTGGACAAAAGCAGTGCACTTTATAGAGAATAGGGTTACCATTTGGGATGCAGAGCTCCCGACCATCACTTAAAGACGGGAACTAACTCCTCTGTGTTTTATTCTCAGCACTCCGATTTATACAAGCTGGTCGTTATAACGAAGCGCCATGGTTTCTTTGTGCTTTAATTCTGCCTCCCAAATGTGCTGTGGTCAAAAGTAACGCACTATGCAGGGCATTGGTGCCATTTGGGACAGAGTCATATCCTCCTGCACGGGTTTTGGGGTTGATTCTTGTCGTACATCTGCTCTGAAACACATATTTTACCATCAATGTTTGTGTGTAAAAACTACAACCCCCCCCCCCCCACATCTGTTTTTTTTGTGATTTCATTACAGAATCTAGAGGACCGACTGAGCCTTTCACGGAGCAATTACCATTACCAATCAGGCAACATGCTTATTAAATGTAATGCTGCATTTAATTTAGTTAAAACAGGTGTTTCACATTTGCGTCCTATCAGATTACTGGCACACTGAAATAACCGGCACCTGGAGAAAAGTACAATGTTTATTTTGAAAAACAAAAGGGAGGAGGCATAACTTCTTTGTCTAAATACTTTCTTTTTTTTCTCTTCCTCATTCCTACCTTTTTTTAATCAGACAATGTGATTTATAATAGCTGGCAAGCTGCCCAGGTAATCTGAGGAGAAGTGGGTTGTAGATGGCTGCCCTGGTAATCTGAGGAGAAGTGGGTTGTAGATGGCTGCCCAGGTAATTTGAGGAGAAGTGGGTTGTAGATGGCTGCCCTGGTAATCTGAGGAGAAGTGGGTTGTAGATGGCTGCCCTGGTAATCTGAGGAGAAGTGGGTTGTAGATGGCTGCCCTGGTAATCTGAGGAGAAGTGGGTTGTAGATGGCTGCCCAGGTAATCTGAGGAGAAGTGGGTTGTAGATGGCTGCCCTGGTAATCTGAGGAGAAGTGGGTTGTAGATGGCTGCCCAGGTAATCTGAGGAGAAGTGGGTTGGAGATGGCTGCCCAGGTAATCTGAGGAGAAGTGGGTTGTAGATGGCTGCCCAGGTAATCTGAGGAGAAGTGGGTTGTAGATGGCTGCCCAGGTATTCTGAGGAGAAGTGGTTTGGAGATGGCTGCCCTGGTAATCTGAGGAGAAGTGGGTTGTAGATGGCTGCCCAGGTAATCTGAGGAGAAGTGGGTTGTAGATGGCTGCCCAGGTAATCTGAGGAGAAGTGGGTTGTAGATGGCTGCCCAGGTAATCTGAGGAGAAGTGGGTTGTAGATGGCTGCCCAGGTAATCTGAGGAGAAGTGGGTTGTAGATGGCTGCCCTGGTAATCTGAGGAGAAGTGGGTTGTAGATGGCTGCCCAGGTAATCTGAGGAGAAGTGGTTTGGAGATGGCTGCCCTGGTAATCTGAGGAGAAGTGGGTTGGAGATGGCTGCCCTGGTAATCTGAGGAGAAGTGGTTTGTAGATGGCTGCCCAGGTAATCTGAGGAGAAGTGGTTTGGAGATGGCTGCCCAGGTATTCTGAGGAGATGAGGTTTGTGGATGGCTGCCCAGGTAATCTGAGGAGAAGTGGGTTGTAGATGGCTGCCCAGGTAATCTGAGGAGAAGTGGGTTGGAGATGGCTGCCCTGGTAATCTGAGGAGAAGTGGGTTGTAGATGGCTGCCCTGGCTTGTATAGTTGGTTGAGGGCATGCGTCCCAAATAACAACCTATTCCCTATGTAGTGCACTACGTTTTACCAGGGCCCATAGTGCTGAGCAATAGGGTGCATTCCAGTGGTAGAAGCAGCCCAACAATCAGAAAATCAATCATACAGTGAATGCCATGACAGAAATGTAGGAAGTGTCACAGTATCACTGTTGTTTTATAAAGCCAAGCCACTACACACCTGGGGTCAAGCAAAGACAAAACAAGCCACTATACACATTGGGCCAAGCCAAACCAAAACAAGCCACTATACACCTGGAGCCAACCAAAGACAAAACAAGCCACTATACACCTGGAGCCAACCAAAGACAAAACAAGCCACTATACACCTGGAGCCAACCAAAGACAAAACAAGCCACTATACACCTGGGGCCAACCAAAGACAAAACAAGCCACTATACACCTGGAGCCAACCAAAGACAAAACAAGCCACTATACACCTGGAGCCAAGCAAAGACAAAACAAGCCACTATACACCTGGAGCCAACCAAAGACAAAACAAGCCACTATACACCTGGAGCCAACCAAAGACAAAACAAGCCACTATACACCTGGGGCCAACCAAAGACAAAACAAGCCACTATACACCTGGAGCCAACCAAAGACAAAACAAGCCACTATACACCTGGAGCCAACCAAAGACAAAACAAGCCACTATACACCTTTGGCCAACCAAAGACAAAACAAGCCACTATACACCTGGAGCCAACCAAAGACAAAACAAGCCACTATACACCTGGAGCCAAGCAAAGACAAAACAAGCCACTATACACCTGGGGCCAACCAAAGACAAAACAAGCCACTATACACATTGGGCCAAGCCAAGCCAAAACAAGCCACTATACACCTGGAGCCAAGCAAAGACAAAACAAGTCACTATACACCTGGAGCCAAGCAAAGACAAAACAAGCCACTATACACCTGGAGCCAAGCAAAGACAAAACAAGTCACTATATACATGGGGCCAACCAAAGACAAAACAAGCTACTATACACATGGGGCCAACCAAAGACAAAAACAATCCACTATACACCTGGGGCCAACCAAAGACAAAACAAGCCACTATACACCTGGAGCCAACCAAAGACAAAACAAGCCACTATACACCTGGGGCCAACCAAAGACAAAACAAGCCACTATACACCTGGAGCCAACCAAAGACAAAACAAGCCACTATACACCTGGAGCCAAGCAAAGACAAAACAAGCCACTATACACCTGGGGCCAACCAAAGACAAAACAAGCCACTATACACATTGGGCCAAGCCAAACCAAAACAAGCCACTATACACCTGGAGCCAAGCAAAGACAAAACAAGTCACTATACACCTGGAGCCAAGCAAAGACAAAACAAGCCACTATACACCTGGAGCCAAGCAAAGACAAAACAAGTCACTATATACATGGGGCCAACCAAAGACAAAACAAGCTACTATACACATGGGGCCAACCAAAGACAAAACAATCCACTATACACCTGGGGCCAACCAAAGACAAAACAAGCTACTATACACATGGGGCCAACCAAAGACAAAACAATCCACTATACACCTGGGGCCAACCAAAGACAAAACAAGCTACTATACACCTGGAGCCAAGTAAAGACAAAACAAGCTACTATACACCGGGGGCCAAGCAAAGACAAAAAACAATGTTTCAAAGCATCAACATGTATGCAGAGTTTGTCATGGTGAGTTTCCCCTACACAGAAGTCACACATAGGAGTATTACACACACACACACACACACATCAATACTGCACACGTGTTTAATTTCCACCATGCGAGCAGATAAAAGGTTACATCTGAAGGTGATCCGTCGGTCGTTAATCTAAACTAGTCCCATCTGGTTTACTCCTAGACCATAATTCCAGATGATATAATCCCAGATCCCGGGTCAGATTTTCGAGTCAACCCTGGAATCCAGGATGGGAGTTTAATCAGCCAATCCCACGTCAGGAATTCCCTGGAAATAGAAAAAGACTGTTCCTGTCCATGGAGT
>LR778259.1:34555453-34567953 GCA_902810595.1 Coregonus sp. 'balchen'
CTTACCGCCTCTTTACTCCCGGCAGATATACCACAAAAAAAAAAAAATTGCTTTCTACCCGAACCCAGAACAGACCACATTACACACTAATAAACCAGCATGTTCATCAGAAAAGCAGAGGGAAAGTATTAGCAGGCTCTGATGGATTATATTACAAAACCCTCCACAGCGGCATTGTGGGTAAAGTATATGACATCATGAAATGTATTTACTCGAACAACAAACGTAGTATTAAACTGAACAATAAAACAGAGTTGTTTGTACAAGCGCGAGGGGTGAGACAAGGGTGCAGTTTAAGTCCAACCCTGTTCAACGTTTACATCAACGAACTATCAGTGTTGTTAGTCCGATCAGCAACCCTCAAAGATGAGGGGGTCAGATTCCTGCTCTACGCAGATGACCGTGTCCTACTGTCACTAACAGAGCAAGGTCTACAGGAACAACATAACATTATTTTGGGAATACAGCATCAAATGGGCAAACGACATCAAGTTGCGATTTTCAAGAAAAAGGCCAGGAATCAGAGCAGCAAACACTCAATATACTTAATAAAAAAAGAACATTTCTCAAAAATAAATCCTCCTATCCAAATCTGGTGTAAAATATTCAATAGTGTTATTTTACCAATTGCACTTTATGGAACTGTGGTTTGGGGTTCAACCTGTAATTATGATTATAAGCACTGGGAGACAAACCCAATCTAAAAATCTACATAAATAATTATGCAGAATCATCCTAAATATCCAAAGGAAAGTACCAAATAATGCATGCAGAGCGGAACACGGATGATTCCCTTTAATTGTAAATATAAAGAAAAGGACAGTAACATTTAGGAAACATTTGAAACTAAGCCCCAAAACATCCAAAGCTGAACCCCTGAAAAGAGTCCCCTATGTCAGCTGTTAACACTAAACAACCCTATTATCCAAACCCAGAGGGAAATTAGGGAAATTATTCAGATTGTTACAGAAATTAAAACCTCATATTTGACAAATTGGGAAAATGAAACAAAAAACTCAGAATAAACTAAAATGCTATTTGGCCCTCAAAATAGAATACAAACTGGCAGAATATCTCTACTCTGTCAGAGATACAAAACAGAGACAGATCCTGACCAAATACAGGCTCAGCCACCAACTGGCTGTAGAAAAGAGGAAAAACACATGGCTACCCAAAGAGGAGCATCTATGTGGCATGACAGGGGAGGTAGAGACAGAGATGCATTTTTTCCTCTACTGTGAGAAATACTCAAAAATAAGATCATATTATTTTTAAAGAAAACATCTGAATCAATTCCCAACTTCTGAGCATTTACTAATATCATAAAGCTGGGAATTATTCTGGGTGAGGGAGAAACCGCAAATATTACTGCCACAATACCCCACAATATCAAAGTGGAATTATGTTTATAGAAACTTTTACAAATTAATTAAAAATGAAAAGCTGAAATGTCTTGAGTCAATAAATATTCGACCCCTTTGTTTTACGGCAAGCCTAAATAAGTTCAGGAGTGAAAAATGGCATCCTGTTCGCAAACAAGTCACTAAAGTAACACTGCAAAAAATGTGGCAAAGCAATTAACTTTTTGTCCTGAATAAAAAGTATTGTCTGGTGCTAATCCAATACAACATGTATTTACCCCAAAAACGCTTTTCATCAATTTGTATAGACATTTACATTTACATTTTAGTCATTTAGCAGACGCTCTTATCCAGAGCGACTTACAGGAGCATTTAGGGTTAAGTGCCTTGCTTAAGGGCACATCGACAGATTTTTCACCTAGTCGGCTCTGGGATTAGAACCAGCGACCTTTCGGTTACTGGCACAACGCTCTTACCCACTAAGCTACCTGCCGCCCCGTATAGCTACCTGCCGTATATACGTATTTGAATAGCAGACCCTCATGCCAAATTGAGTCAAAGCTTCTTAGAAATCAACAAAGCATGAGAAGACTTTGCCCTTGTTTTGTTTTGTTTGTATGTCAATTAGGGTGTGCAGGGTGAATACGTGGTCTGTCGTACAGTAATTTGGTAAAAAGCCAATTTGACATTTGCTCAGAACATTGTTTTCACTGAGGAAAGCATGCTGTTACCGATAATGCAGAGGATTTTTCCCAAGGTTGCTGTTGATACATATCCCATGGTGGTTTTTGGGGTCATATTTGTCTCCACTTTTGTGGATTGGGGTGATCAGTCCTTGGTTCCAAATATTGGGGAAGATGCCAGAGCTAAGGATGATGTTAAAGAGTTTAAGTATAGCCAATTGGAATATGTGGTCTTTTTATTTTATCATTTCATTTAGGATACCATCAATCCAACAGGCCTTTTTGGGTTGGAGGGTTTGTATTTTGTCCTGTAGTTCATTCAATGTAATTGGAGAATCCAGTGGGTTCTGGTAGTCTTTAATAGTGGATTCTAAGACTTGTATTTGATCATGTATATGTTTTTGCTGTTTGTACTTTGTTATAGGGCCAAAAAGATTGGAGAAGTGGTTTACCCATACATCTCCGTTTTGGATAGATAACTCTTTGTGTTGTTATTTGTTTAGTGTTTTCCAATTTTCCCAGAAGTGGTTAGAGTTTATGGATTCTTCAATTACATTGAGCTGATTTCTGACGTGCTGTTCCTTCTTTTTCTGTAGTGTATTTCTGTAATGTTTTAGTGATTCACCATAGTGAAGGCGTAGGCTCAGGTTTTCTGAGTCTCTATGTTTTTGGTTGGATAGGTTTCTCAATTTCTTTCTTAGGTTTTTGCATTCTTCATCAAACCATTTGTCGTTGTTGTTAGTTTTCTTAGGTTGTCTGCTTGAAATTTTTTGATTTTGATAGGGAAGCAGAGAGGTCAAATATACTGTTTAGGTTTTCTACTGCCAAGTTTACACCTTCACTATTACAGTGGAACGTTTTGTCCAGGAAGTTGTCTAAAAGGGATTGAATATTTGTTGCCTAATAGTTTTTCTTTTAGTAGGTTTCCACACTACTTTCCTTCCATCTGTAGCATTTCTTAATATTATTCAGTTCCTTTGGCTTTGATGCCTCATGATTCAGTATTGCTCTGTTCAAGTAGACCGTGATTTTGCTGTGATCTGATAGGGGTGTCAGTGGGCTGACTGTGAACGCTCTGAGAGACTCTGGGTTGAGGTCAGTGATAAAGTACTACTGCCAAGAGATGAGCTAGAGGTGTACCTACCATAGGAGACCCCTCGAAGCCTACCATTGACTATGTACAGACCCAGCGTGTGACAGAGCTGCAGGAGTTGACTATGTACAGACCCAGCGTGTGACAGAGCTGCAGGAGTTGACTATGTACAGACCCAGCGTGTGACAGAGCTGCAGGAGTTGACTATGTACAGACCCAGCGTGTGACAGAGCTGCAGGAGTTGACTATGTACAGACCCAGCGTGTGACAGAGCTGCAGGAGTTGACTATGTACAGACCCAGCGTGTGACAGAGCTGCAGGAGTTTTGTGACCCGTTTTTGTTATTCTCTCTCTCTCCTTCTCTTCTACACTTTCTTCCCTCCCTGATTGCTCAGCACACATTCATTATTCCTCCTGACATCTGGAACAGGCTACAGGAGGATAACAACTATAATAATAATAATAATAATAATAATAATAATAATAATAATATATTTCGTGGGGCTTACATTTGTCCTATTTCAGTGTGTATTATACGTGTGTGTGCATTGGAAATGTTTTTTTTTTGTTGCATATCCCAACTCCCCCTGAGACAACCTTGGAGAGTGGGGTCACGGCCAGGGACTGCCATTATCAACCCTGGAACAATTAGGGTTAAGTGCCTTGCTCAAGGGCACGGCTCGGAGATTCGAACTAGCGACCTTTCGGGGTCTGACCCAACGCTCTAACCACTAGGTTACCTGCTGCCCTATATATTGCCCTCAATTCAAATTTGGACCTCGAAACTAGTTCAACTGCTTAAAAAAAAAAATATATATATATATATAAATAAATAAAATCAGGGACTGATTTAGACCTGGGACACCAGGTCGGTGCAATTAATTCTAAGGTAGAACAGAAAAAAAGTGGAAGTCCGGACCTCGGAGGGTCAGACTTGATCATTGATATAGGGAATAAGGGGCAGACCTTAAATCAGCACTGACATGATGGTTGTGTCGCAGATGGCACCCTATTCCCTATGTAGTGCACTAATTTTGATAAACATACAGGCCAAACGTAGTGCACTACATAGGGAATAGGGTGCAATTTGGGATGAAGGCAATAACTAGCTATCCATTTCTCTCAGATTTACATTTTACATTTTTAGTCATTTAGCAGACGCTCTTATCCAGCGACTTACAGTTAGTGAGTGCAAACATTTTTCATACTGCCCCCCCCCCGTGGGAATCGAACCCACAACCCTGGCGTTGCAAGCGCTATGCTCTACCAACTGAGCTACAGGAGGCCTGTAGATCAGTGCAGATGAAGGATGAGGAGGCAACTGTAGACTATTGAGATTCACCCTGAGTGTATAGTCCAGCCAGGTAGTATGATCAACTAAAGCTAGCCAAAGAGAGACAAGGGGAGGAAGCCACTAAACTATTGAGATGCACCCCTGATTATAGACTATTGAGCTTAGGGCAGGGAATTACCAGAGACATCACGTTACAATATTATCACGATACTTAGGTGCCGATACGATATGTACTGTGATTATCGCGATTCTATATGTATTGCGATTCGATACTGTGATTCTATTGCGATTTGATGTTCCAAACATATTGCTCACTGTACTGTTTGTCTGCTGCAGAGAGACGAGAGAGAGCATGAGGAAATGAGTTTTGATCAGTCAGGGAAATAAAAGCGATGACAACATGTTGGCTCACTATTTAAAAAGACGATGGAGAACAAAGCAACAGGATGAGTAAGTCGCTCTGGATAAGAGTGTCTGCTAAATGACTCAAATGTAACGTAATGGATGAAAAATAAAGGAGTGTAACTGCAGCTACAACTAGCAAGAAAATACAAAAACACACACACACACACTTTATATACTGTATATATACAGTACCAGTCAAATGTTTGGACACACCTACTCATTCCAGGGTCTTTCTTTCTTTTTTAACTATTTTCTACATTGTAGAATAATAGTGAAGACATCAAAACTATGAAATAACACATGGAATCATGTAGTAACCCAAAAAGTGTTAAACAACTCAAAATATATTTTATATTTGAGATTTTTCAAAGTAGCCACCCTTTGCCTTGATGACAGCTTTGCACACTCTTGGCATTATATATATTGTATACATACTGTATATCTTTATTTTTTTTACAAATCTATAAATATTGTCCAAAAATTATATTGTGATATGTAACTATCGTTTTTCCCCTCATTCATTGATATGTGTATACTACAGCCAGGTAATACATAGGCTAAAGCTAGCCAGAGGAAAGCAAGGTTCAGGACTAAAGACTACTGAGATGCACCCTGCTGTCTCCAGCTGGCCAGGTGGTGGTTCAACTAAAGCCAAAGAGACAAGGAAAGGAAGCCACTGTAGACTATTGAGATGCACCCCGGTTGTCTCCGGCTAGCCAGGTTGGAAGCTGAAGCTAGCCGGAGGAGAGTCAGTGGAAAAGTAGCTAGGGCTTAGGACACACACTTATAGACGACTGAGATCCTAGCACCCTAGGTCTCTCCAGCTAGCAGGCCAAAGTAGTAGGCCAAAGTAGCAGGCCAAAGTAGCAGGCCCAAAGTAGCAGCCCAAAGTAGCAGCCCAAAGTAGCAGCCCAAAGTAGCAGGCCAATGTAGCAGCCCAATGTAGCAGGCCAAAGTAGCAGGCCAAAGTAGCAGGCCAAAGTAGCAGGCCAAAGTAGGAGGCCAAAGTAGCAGCCAAAGTAGCAGGCCAAAGTAGCAGGCCAAAGTAGCAGGCCAAAGTAGCAGTAGTTAGGGTTCAGGACATATAGCCTGTCTGAACTCTCAGTAGCTAGGGAGGGGGTTTTCCCAAACCTTTCTGGCCAACGACCCCATTTGTCTGAAAATATCTGAAAATTCTCCCAACCCCAACCATGTGAGAGAAACAAATCTGTAATTAACAGCCAATGTTTAACTTTTTTTTAAAATGTTGGCTTTGGCAGTCAACTGTAAATGAGTCTGACATCATGTATTTTATCTCGACGACTACTAATGGCTGTGGCTTGAATGCATGTCCGTCGGAGCATCTCAGGTCCAGGGCGTTGTCGCTTGATTCGGGTGCTGGTCATTAATGTGTTATCTGATTGTACCTACCTAAGGATGTGGCCATTGATGCATGTAAATCGCAATCTGTTGTAATCGCTTCATTATGCTGTTGTAAACTGCTTCTAATGCTGTGAAATCTGCTTTAATGCTGTACCCCAAGGGACGCTTCTACGCGTTTAATCTGTTCAAGGTGGTTTCGTGCCCGTGTCCCTCCATTAATGCTGTTGTTATTTTTGGAAACGGCAATCTTAAACTAAGCCGCTTATGCTTTTGCCGCTATATGCATGTCGGAAACGCCATTATCTTAACCTGTCAGGTGGTCGTGGTCTCCTGCTTCCCATCCTGCTGTTATTCAGCTTATAATGTCTGCCTGGCTTATGGAACCCCTACCGTCGAGCCCTCTTTCTTAAAGCTCAATGGCGGGCAATGGTCGCTTAATTGACATGCTTGTCATTATGTTTTTGCATCTGCATGTTCTTTTATAATCTCCCGGCCCCATTAATGCTGATTAGCTGGTTCTCTCTGGTTGTATTCCCGTTTTCCATTTAAGCTGTGGTAATCTCCCTGCATTACTGCTGTTGGGTTTTAGGCTCCCCCTTCATTAATGCTGTGTAAAGGTTTCATAATAAATGATGCTGTTGTATGTTATGCTGTTGTAAATCCTGCTTCATTAATGCTGTTGTAAATCCTGCTTCATTAATACTGTTGTAAATCCTGCTTCATTACTGCTATTGTAAATCCTGCTTCATTAATGCTGTTGTAAATCCTGCTTCATTAATGCTGTTTTGTGTTATGCTGTTGTAAATCCTGCTTCATTAATGCTGTTGTAAATCCTGCTTCATTAATGATGTTTTGTTATGCTATTGTAAATCCTGCTTCATTAATGCTGTTGTAAATCCTGCTTCATTAATGATGTGTTATGTTATGCTGTTGTAAATCCTGCTTCATTAATGCTGGTGTAAATCCTGCTTTATTAATGTTGTTGTAATGTTGTGTGGGGATGCAAATCCTATGCCTCCTTATGCTCGTCCTACCACGCCCTCTTATTCCCCTTGCCCACGCCCTTCTACCTCTCCCCCGCACCCTCCCTACCCTCTCTCCCTCCCACCGCCCCTCTCTCTCCCACCGCCCCTCCCTCTCCCCAACTCCCACCACCCCTCCCTACCCTCCCTCCCTCCCACCTCTCCCCCCCCCCACCTCTCCATACCTTCTGCCTCCTCCTTGATGCTCTTGGGTTCGGAGACAGCGAAACACTGCATGGTCTCATATTTCTGTTTCTGTCCCCCATGGTCGTTGGTCTTGTCCTGGTTGTCACTGTGAGGGTTGACCAGCATACGACAGTTAAACGTGTGACTGTTCCTCCTGGGAGCTTCACTGGACCACGGCACACCGTTCACTACAGGGAGATAGGGAGGGATGTAGAGGGAAGGAGGGAGATGGGGAGAGAGAATCATTGTTACCAATATTAGCCTAGTTCTGCTTTTGGGTCATCCACATGAAGATGAAAAAGAAACTGAAGGAGAGAGAGGAAGGTGTTAAAGGAATGTGTCATAACCAGGCCACTATGTATAAAACACCTTGAAAATACCCAGACCCCTCTATCCCTCTCTCTCTCTCCTCTCACACACACACACACACACACGCCCCATCTGTTCACGATCTCATTCAGCAGCATGGTGTGTAGGGGGAACATTGATAATCTGTGTATCTGGGCCACAGTACAGCCCAACACAACCCTGAAGATCATTTCCACGTTCCAGGGTGCTCTATTCTGCTATGCCTGATACACAGAGGGCTTAGAGAGACCTCAGTCTGATACACAGAGGGCTTAGAGAGACCTCAGTCTGATACACAGAGGGCTCAGAGAGACCTCAGTCTGATACACAGAGGGCTTAGAGAGACCTCAGTCTGATACACAGAGGGCTCAGAGAGACTCAGTCTTACACAGACTCGAGAACCTCATTCTGATACACAGAGGGCTTGACTCGTCTATCACAGACTAGGGCTCAGTCTGAAAAGGCTGGAGACTCAGTCTGAACAAAGGCTTAAAGGCCGCTCCTGGGCCCGATTTGAGGCAGCTCTGATAAGGCTTGGAGACCGTCGACACGAGGGCTTGAGGCCGTCTGCAAATGGGTCAGTTGATCAGGGCGCTCTGACCATCTATGTACCCCCCAGGCGGGGGCCCCCCCGGGCCCGTAACCCCCCCCCCCCGCAGAAAAAGGGCCGCCCCGGGACCCCCACCCCCCCCACCCCCCCCCCCCCCCCCCCAAGGGTAAGGGGGAATTTGGGGGGAAAAGGGGGAGGGGGGGCCCCCCCAAAAGCCCCCCCCCTTTTTTCCCCCACGAAAAAAAGGGGGGGCCCCCCCCCCCCAATTTTTAAAAAGGCCACCCCCCCCCCCCAGGAAAACCCCCCCGAAAACCCGCCCCCCCCCGCCCGCCCCAACCCCCCCGCCCCCCACCCCAGCCCCGGTGGGGGGGAAAAGGGGTTTCCCCCCCCCCCAAAACCCCCCCCCAAAACCCCCCCCCCCGGCCCCCCACCCCCCCACCCCCCCCGAAAAACCACAAACCCGCGCCCCAAACCAAAGGGGGCCCCACCCCCCCGGGAAACCCAAACCCCCAAGGGCCCCCCCAAAAACCACCACCCAAAGGCCCCCCCCGAAAACAAACCACCCCCGGCGGGGCCCCCGCGGGGGCCTCCCCCCCCCAATTAAACCCGCCCGAAAGGGGGGTCTGACAGGTGAGGCGCTCTGACAGGTGGGGCGTTTCTGACAGCTGGGGCGCTTTTCCCAGGCGGGGGCGCTCGACAGTTGAGGCGCTCTGACGGGGTTGGGGGCGCCCCTGCCCGGTTTGAGGCGCTTTTAAACGGGTTTGAGGGCTTTTGGACGGGCTGGGGCGCTCTAAACGGGCCCGGGGCCCTTCTGCCCAGGTTGAGGGGGGCTTGACAGGTTGAGGCGCCTGAAAAGGCGGGGGGCCTCTGACAGGCGGGGCGCTCTAAACGGGTTTTGAGGGCTCTGACAGGCTGGGGCCTCGACGGTTGAGGGCGCTCGGGAAGGTTGAGGGTCTGCCAGGGGGGGCCCTTTTGACGGGTTTGAGGACTCTGACAGGTGGGGGCCGCTCTACAGGCTGGGGGGGCTCTGACAGGCGGGGGCCCGCTTAAACAGGCTGGGGGCCTCTGACAGGTTGAGGCGCTCGACGGGGTTAAAGGCGTTTCTGAAAATTTTGAGGCGCTCGGGACGGGTTTTGGGGCCTCTGCGGGTTTGAGGCGCTCTGCCCAGGTTGGGGGCCCCTCTGACGGGGCGGGGGGCCTCTGACAGGCGGGGGGGTTTCCGGACGGGTTTTTGAGGCGCTCGACAGGCTGGGGCGCCCCGGGAAAGGCTGGGGCGCTCTGACGGGTTTTGAGGAGCCCGGGACAGGCTGGGGCCTTAAAGGGTTTGGGCGCTCTGACAGGCGGGGGCCCCTCGGACGGGGGTTGGGGAGCTCTGACAGGTTGGGGCCCCTTTTGACAGGCGGGGCGCTCGGGACAGGCTGGGGCGCCCCGGGACAGGCTGGGGCGCTCGACGGGGGGGGGGCGCTCTGACGGCGGGGCGTTTGACAGGTTGAGGAGCTCTGACTTTTTAGGGCCCTGACAGGTTGAGGCGCTCTAAAGGGTTTTGGGGCGCCCCGGACGGTTGGGGGGCGCCGGGGACAGGTTGGGGCGCCCCTGACGGGGGTTGAGGGCCGCTCTGACGGGTTGAGGCGCTTGACGGGGTTGGGCGCTCTGACGGGCCTGGGGCGTTTCTGACAGGCGGGGGCGCCCTGACTTTTTAAAGGAGTTTGAAGGTTGGGCGCTCTGACGGGTTGAGGGCCCCTGACAGGTTGGGGCCTCTGCGGGTTGGGGCGCTCTGACGGGCGGGGCGCTCTGACGGGTTTGAGGAGCTCTAAACGGGGCCTGGGGCGCTCTAAAACGGTGAGGGCGCTCGAAAGGCTGGGGCGCCAAAAAGGTGGGGCGCTTTTTGCCCGGTTGGGGCGCTTGCGGGTTTTGGGCGCTCTGACAGGTGAGGCCTCGACGGGTTTGGGGGGCGCCGGGACAGGCTGGGGCGCTCTGACAGGCTGGGGCGCTCTGACAGGTTGAGGCGCTCTGACAGGTTGAGGCGCTCTGACAGGTTGGGGCGCTCTGACAGGTTGGGGCGCTGGGAAACGGGCGGGGGGCCGTCGGGACGGGCTGGGGCGCTCTGACGGGTTGAGGCCTCGAAAGGTTGAGGCCCCTCGGGACATTTTGAGGGCTCTAAACAGGTTGGGGGCGCTCTGACAGGCTGGGGCGCCGGGACGGGGCTGGGGCGTTTTGGGAAAGGGTTGAGGCGCTGACTTTACATTGCCACTCCTTTCCTCCGGGGGAAAGGGAGAGGGGGAAAAGGAGGAGAGAGAAACCGTCCCGAGGAAGATGAGTTTAGAGAGATGGGGGGAAAATAGGGAGGGAGGGTGGGGAGGTTTTGGGGGAAGGGGGTGATTGGGGATAGAGTGAGAGTTTTGGGGTAGGGGGGGAAAAGGGGGGGGTTGGGGGAGAGGAAGGGGAATGGAGGAGCGGGGGGGGCGACGGTGGGGGGGGGGGGGGGTGGGGGGGGGGATGGGGGGGGGGGGGTGGGGTAGGGGAGTTTGGGGGGAAATAGAGGAGGAGGATGGAGGGGAGGGAAGGAGTTGGAGGGATGAGAGATTTGATGGAGGGGAAAAACCCAGGCTTTTGGGCGGGAATTTCTTAAAAACCTCCGCGGGGTTCCTACGTGCAGCACACTGTAGACGCGGTGTTCTCAGCTCCCCCGGGTTTAAAACAGCGGTACGGGGTCATTTCTCAGAAAAAAAACCCTTTATGTTACCCTCCATTTTCCCCACGAAAAAAAACCCATCCAGGGGGGGAACAGAGAGAGGACAGGGGCAGAGGAAGAGAGAGAGACAGAGGGGACGAGAGACGAGAGAGAGAGAGAGAGAGAAGAAGAGAGAGAGGGGAGAAAAGAGAGAGGGGAGAGAGAAAGGGGAAAGAGAGAGAGAAGAGAGAGAGAGAGGGGGAAAAAATTATAAAATCCATGTACACAAACCCAAGTGGGGCGGTTAAAAAATTGGGGAAAAAAACACACACATTTCTTTCCACAGGGCCGGGGGGGGGGACGGGAAAATGAAAGTTTAAGCCCCACCCCCTTAACATAATATCAACGAATTGGGCGGGGGCACTAGGAACAGTCTGAGCACCCGGCCTCAACCCAAAATCTAAAGTCAAATGTCTTCGTTTGCTGAGGTTTCGGGTGTTCTGCCCCAACCCAAAAGGAGGGCCTACACCGAAATTAGATCTTCTGCACAGATTCTGTCAGACCGGGCCCTGACAAAAAATTTCAGAAAGACAAAAAAATTTGGGGGTTCCCAAAAAAAGGCCCATTTGCCGGGGACCAAAAATACAAATTCCATCTAGACCCTTTTGCCCTAGAGCACCAAAAACTATCTCCCTTGGCCTAAACATAAAGCGCCACATTTAACTTCCCCCAAAGCTGTGAACGTTTTCGAAGACAAGGCAAAAGGGGCCCTTCTATGAAATAAAAAGGAAAATAAAATTTGAAAAATCCCAAATTAGGATCTGGAAAAAAAAAATACTTGAATCATTTATAAAAACCCTTTTCCCCTTTTATGGTTCTGGGGTTTGGGGGTTCCCTAAACCAACCAAGATTCCCCAAAATGGGACAAACCCCAAAATTGGAGATTTCTGCATGCGGGAATTCTGAAAAAAACTTTTCCTCCGTGTACAACGAAAAACCCCAAAATAAGCATGAAAGGAAAGGAATTAGGCCGATACCCCCCTAATGACAAAACCCGAAAAAAGGGGCCGTTAAATTCTATAAACCCCTTAAAAAGGAAGCGATTCCCAAACCTTCCATTTAAAAAAGCCATCACCTACCCGAGGATGAACTTGGAGAATAGTCCCTTAAGTAAGCGGTCCGGGGGTCTTTTCAAAAAACACAAACAGAAACCCCCACAGCCCCAGGGCAACAACAACAAAAACAACAAAAAACACAATCATGAAAAACAAAAAGAGAATTACTTTACACATTGGAAAAAAACAAAAAAAAAAACAGACAAAATAGAATGCTTTTGGCCCCAAAAAAGAGAGTACACAGGGGTCAGGGGGACCTGCCATGTGACTGACCCCCAAAATTAAGGAAAGCTTTGACTATGTACAGACTCAGGGGCATACCTTGTATTAGAAGACCCCGTAGGCAACCCGGCTCTCAAGAGAAGACAGGCTAGTGCACCCGCCCCCAAATGAGGGGGGGAAACTGACTT
>LR778259.1:34572953-34643252 GCA_902810595.1 Coregonus sp. 'balchen'
TATGCACGCATGACTGTAAGTCGCTTTGGATAAAAGCGTCTGCTAAAATGGCATATTATTATTATTATTATATTATATAGACAGTGATTCAGTGAAACTGAACAGACTAGAGCTGGGCTCTGTACGGCCTTTTCCAGATGGCTACATCCCTCTGTAGCTCGGTTGGTAGAGCATTGCACGTTTTTAGCTAGCTAGATACTTATGAGGGGTAGAAGAAAAGAAAAAAAGTGTCTGCATGTAAAAGCATGTGTTTTTCTGCCCTTGGCTAACATGGACTGCCTAGATATATAGCCTAGGCTAATTAGCCCAATGGTAGCAACGTCGCTCAGACTCACCTCCAGCATCATTGGTCCGAGAGCATCCTTGTCGATGATGCTTTGGCCCGTCGACGACACGTCCGCCTTCTGTACCTCCTCATTGGCCGCGGCTGCTTTCTCTGTGGGAAAGACAACCAATCAGATTCAGATATCTTACCCTCTTCCTTTTCTACATGAGGAAGTCATCAACATCAGGAACCTTGAACTGAGCAGACAACATATATAGAGGAGTCAACAGGTGTCCCAAATTTACATTTACGTCATTTAGCAGACGCTCTTATCCAGAGCGACTTACAAATTGGTGCATTCACTTTATGATAGCCAGTGGGATAACCACTTTACAATTCATTTTTTATATTTATATATATATATAAAACGAAAATTAAAAATATACTCTAAAAAATTACATTTAAAAATATAAAAAATGAATTGTAAAGTACATAAATACATACATACATACATATACATTATTTTTTATTTTTGTTTATGTATTTTTTAAATATTTTTTGTTTGTGGGGGGTGGGGTAGGTGGGGGGGGGGGTAGAATGATTACTTTTATACTATCCCAGGTATTCCTTAAAGGAAAATGGCACCCTATTTCTGTTCTTTTTTGAAGCATTGTCACACACCAGACAGGTGCAGTGAAATGTGTTGTTTTACAGGGTCAGCAATAGTATTATGGAGCCACTGGAGCAAAATTAGGGTTAAGTGCCTTGCTCAAGGGCACAGACAGATCTTTCAAATTTGTCGGCTCGGGTATTCGAACCAGTGACCTTTCGGTTACTGGCCCCAACACTCTAACGACTAGGTTACCTGCCGCCCTATTCCCTATGTAGTGCACTGCTTTGGACCAGAGCCCTACCTGCCGCCCTATTCCCTATGTAGTGCACTGCTTTGGACCAGAGCCCTACCTGCCGCCCTATTCCCTATGTAGTGCACTGCTTTGGACCAGAGCCCTACCTGCCGCCCTATTCCCTAAGTAGTGCACTACAAAAAAGGGACTAGGGTGTCATTTGGGACGCAGTCCAACGTAATGTTAAAGTGGATCCCCCCAAGTTGTTCCTCCAGCTTCCTGCTCTTCCTACGTTTCACTGTTTAATAAAGAGATGAACAGATCTTCAAGGCAGGATAAATCTCTCCCATCTCTAATCCATCTCTTATACAATAATCTAATTAAATGTCAAATGAGTCCGGATGTAGGCTATGCGATCCCGTTACTAATCCAGACCTTATCGGAGACATTCACCCTCAAATCCCTCATCCACTGACCTACACTGAGTCTACAAAACATTCGGAACATTTCCATGACATAGACTGACCAGGTGAATCCAGGTGAAAGCTATGATCCTTTATTGATGTCACTTGTTAAATCTACTTCAATCAGTGTAGATGAAGGGGGTGGAGACAGGTTAAAGAAGGATTTTTAAGCCTTGAGACAATTGAGACATGGATTGTGTATGTGTGCCATTCAGACGGTGAATGAGCAAGACAAAATATTTAAGTGCCTTTGAATGGAATATGGTAGTAGGTGCCAGGCGCACCGGTTTGTGTCAAGAACTGCAACGCTGCTGGAGTTTTCAAGCTCAACAGTTTCCCGTGTGTATCAAGAATGGTCCACCACCCAAAGGACATCCAGCCAACTTGACAACTGTGGGAAGCATTGGAGTCAACATGGGCCAGCATCCCTTAGAAATGCTTTTGAAACCTTGTAGAGTCCATGCCCCGAATAATTGAGGCTGTTCTGAGGGAAAAAGGGGGTACAACTCAATATTAGGAAGTTGTCCTTAATGTTTGGTACACTCACACAGCACGTGTCCCAAATGGCAACCTATCCCATATATAGTGCACTACTTTTGACCAGGGTCCATAGTGAAACCCATAGGGCTCTGGTCAAAAGTAGTGCACTATGTAGGAAATAGGGTGCCATTTGTGATGCTGCAACAAAGTTCAGAGTGGAGTTTCTTGGAAGTTACGATGACCATACCACTGTACTGACGGTATGAGACATAACAATACCACTGTATGAGGTATGAGATCATATACCATCCCCTGTAAGAGGGGAGAGTCGTATACCATACCACTTACGACGGTATAAATCGTTGAAAAACCCTGTATGACGGTATAGATCAGAGACCAACCACGTACTACGGATAGATATATCCCTACCCTTTTGACGGTATGAGTCATTCCCATCCCACTGTATGACGGTAAGTCAGTAGACCATACCACGTCTGAGGGATGAACATAGGCCCCCCCTGTCTGACGGTATGAGATCAGTATGACCATACCACGTATGAGGTAGAACATAACCTCCACGTACTGACTTAGATCTTATACAATACCCTGTTGACGGTAGGAGATCAGTATACCAACCACTGACTGACGGTATAGATCAGTAGCCCTCCCACTTTTGAGGGTTGAGATCAGTATGACCATCCACTGTAGCGGATGAGATCGATGCCCAAAACCTGTACTGGGGTATGGGATCATATACCACCACGTCTGACGGTATGAGACTATACCATACCACTGTACTGAAAGGGTGGTGTTAGCCTCACTAACACTTTTATTAAAAAGGGCCTTTATAAATGATTATAAATGACTAAAGTGCAAGAGAAGGGGGGGGGATGAAAAACAGAGAGGAGAAAGTGGGGGGGGAAGCGCCCCGTGTTAAAAATTTTGCCTACAAGGGCCCCTGTTTTAAAACACAGGGGGCCTTTTAAAAGGAAAAAAAACCCATTTAAGGGGGGTTCAGTTTGGAACTTGTTTATTCTCTCCCCTCTCTCTCAAAGATTCCTGCATTGCTCCCCCAGAACAACACGTTGCCAGGGCACTAACGGGCATTAAAACCGGGGGGTTTAAAAGGTGGGGGAAAATGAGTGTGTGTACACATGCAGCTGTCACAAAAGCATGGCGGCCAGCCGGGTGGAGGGGGAAAGTCACCGCATTTAAAAAAACTCTACGCCATTAGGAAAAATGGGGAACGTCACCCCCTCTAAAAAAAGGGTAGACAAGTTTAACGGGGAATTTAACGGCGAACCAATCAAAACAAACACCCAATACAAACACCCCAAACAAACACTCCAAACAATACACTCCATACAATACACCCAATACAAAACCCCAATACAAAACAACCCCTCCTTGGAATTCCCCCCAGGGGGGGGAAAGGGCCCCGGGGGCCAGGGTAGGGGGGGTGGCCGGCAGGGTTGTCATTAAACAGGGGGTTTTAAAAAATTTTTTGACCCCATGGTTGAAAAAAAATTTGAATGGACTAAAAGTAAAGGTCTATGAGCGTAAAAACAAAAGGGAATTAAATGGCCGATATCAATATAGTTTAGAAAAGCCTTTTGGGTTTCCCCCTAAATAAACAAGAGTTATTGGTTTTTGGGAAACCTATTTTTAAGGTGAAGATTTATTTTAATTCCTATCCAGTTTATAGGTGGAAAATCGTGAATTCCTACTACATTTATAGGTAAAGCATGTAAAAAATTCTATTTCAGTTTATAGGTGAAGAGTCAGTGTAATTCCTAATTACATTTTTAGGGAAGAGTCAGGTAATTCCATTTAAAAAAGGGGGAAATCCCCTTTTCCTATATAAAAGTGGGGGGACCTTATGTCCCCCCGTCGTTTTTAGATGGGGGCCCCTTTTTTTAGGGCCGTTGGGTACCCAGAAAAGGGGGGGGTGGGGGAGTGGGCGGTGGGGGTGGAAGTAGGGTGGGGGGGGGGGGGGAGTAGGTGGTGGGGGTGGGGAGAGGGTGGGGGGGTGGGGGTGGAGGGGTGGGTGGGGGGTGGGGGGGTGGGTGGGGGTGGGTTGTGTTGTGTGTTGTTGTGTGTGTTGTGGTGTGTTGTGTGTGTGTGGTGTGTGTGGTGTGGTTGGGGTTTTTGGGGTGGGGGTTGGTGGATAGGGCAAGGGGTGGGGGCCACCAAAGGGGCTGGACCCAAGGAAAGAAGGGGAAAGGGGAAGAGGGGGAGGGAAAATGAGAGAGAGAGGAAGGGGAGGAAGGGGAGAGGGTGAGGAGGGGGGAGGGAGGGTGGGGGGAGGGAGGGGGGAAGAGGGGGGGGGGGGGGGAGAGGAGGGGAAAGGGGGAGGGGGGGGGGGGAGAGGGGGGGGGAGGGGGAGGGGGGGGGGGTTTTTTTTTTTTCCCCGGCGAGGGGGGGGGGGGGGGGGGGGGGTGGGAGGGGGGGGGGACCCCGGGGGGGGGGGAAAAGGGGGGGGGGGGCTTTTTAACCGGGGGGCCCCGGGGGGGGGGGGGAAAGGGGGGGAGGGGGGGGGAAAAAAATTTAAAAAAGGGGGGGGTTTTTTTTTTTAAAAAAAAGGGGGGGGAAAGGGGGGGGGGAATTTTATTTTCTCCCTTTTTTTTCCCCTTTTGGGTTCAGCCCCTTTTTTTTTTCCATTTGGGAATCAACTTGTAAAAACAACCCCTACAAAAGGGTAAAGAGGTAAAAATCACCTTCCCCCTTTTGGGGGTGGGCCCCCACCCCCCAGGTCCCGCAACCGGGGGGAAAAAAAACCAAAGCCGCGGCCCAAATCCAGCAACTGGGAAAACGACCGCTCCCAAATCCCCCGGGGCCAAGGGAAATTGGGGAAAAGAAGGCGCCCCCCCAAAGGGGGACAACGGCTGAAACCCCAGCACAGCGTGCCCAAAGGCCAGCAACCGGGGAAACCCCACAGCGCGCCCCCAAAGGGCCCGGGAACTTGGTAAACCGCACAGCGCTCCCCCCAAAAGGCCCGCGACCTGGTAAACCACACGCGCTCCCAAGGTTCAGCAGACTCTGTAAACCAGCCACGCGCCCAAAATCCCCGACCGGGGAAAACCACACCTCCCAAAAAATTTCCCGCTCTAACCCCACAGCCCTGAAAATCCTCAGTCTTTTAAAACAAAGGGGTAAAGGTAAAAAAATTGTAAAAAAAGACGCCCCCAAAGGGCCCGGTGGGATAACCCGAACCCCCCCAAATTTTAAGAGACCCCTAAACCAGAAACCCAAACCGCACCCAAAAAAAAAGGGTAAAAAAAAAAACCGGTAAAAAGACAAATGCCCCAAAAACCCCAACTTGGAAAAAAAACAGCGTTTCCCAAAAAGGGGAAAAAAGCAATAAAACAGCACCCCTTTCTCCTCAAACCACTTTTTATCCCAAACACCCGGGGGGATTGCCACTAGGAATTTTTTCAAGACCAGGTGGGAAAAATTTTAGAAACCCCAAAGGGACAAACAAAAGGCTTTTGATATCGAAAGGGGGGTTGTGGGAACTATTACCTTTTTTTTTTTTAATTTCACCTTTAATTTTTAAAACCCGGGAAATTTGAAAAAAATTCCCCTTTAAAAACTCACCTGGGAAAGAAAAATTTGCCTAAAAAACCCAAAACACAATTTCAAAGGGGGAAACAAAAAAAAGTAAAAAAAATGTTTTTCAAGGGGGCAAAATTAGTAAAAAAAGGGGGGCAATTTTAAAATGCAATTTTCCCCGCCGGGGGCCCCGAAATTTCGTGGAGTTTTCAAAGACCCCAAAAAAAGGGAGGAACACCCAAACTCAGGGAGGAAATTTTTATGCAAACAGCCCGGGGCCTATCCCAAGAAAAAATTGGGAAAAAGCCTGAAGGATGAAATCCTCCCCCCCAAAAGGGCCCCAAAAAAACAAACCCCCCTGAAGTTTGCCCAAAACTGGTGGCAAAAAGAAAGGGTGAAAATTGGTGGCAAAATAACCAAACAGTCTTTGCCCAAAATTTAAATCCCTTTTTAAAAGGGGAAAGGCCCCAAAAAACCCTCCCCAAAATCAAAATGGAGGGGGAAAAAATTATGTTTTTGGGGGGTTTTTTTGGGGTAAGGGGCGGAAAAATTTACCGTCAAAAGGGGCCATGGGTGGGGTGTCCCAAATTTGGGGGAGAAAACCCCCCCCTAGGGAGGCTTTTGGGGGCCCCGGTGTTTAAACCCCCATCTTTACCCAAAAACAGGGAAAGGGAAAAAGGGGTTTAAAGAAGAACTTTTAAAGGTTGGGGGGTTGGGGGCCCCAAAATTTCCCCCAAATTTCCCATAGAAAAATACGGGGGGGGGGTTTTCCGGGGGAGTCCCCTAAAATTAAAACTTTTGGGGAAAAAAAAAAGGTGGGGAAAACCCTCCGAATTTTTTGAAAACTTGGCCCAATGAAAGCGGCCCCTTGGAAACCCCCAAGGGGGTTTTTCAAAGCAAAATTTGGTGAGAACCTCCTTCCCTCAGCCAGGGCATTGAAATGGGTCGTGGATGGGTATTCCAGCATGACAATGACCCAAAAACACATGGCCAAGGCAACAAAGGAGTGGCTCAAGAAGAAGCACATGAAGGTCCTGGAGTGGCCTAGCCAGTCTCCAGACCTTAATCCCATAGAAAATCTGTGGAGGGAGCTGAAGGTTCGAGTTGCCAAACGTCAGCCTCAAAACCTTAATAACTTGGAGAAGATCTGCAAAGAGGAGTGGGACAAAATCCCTCCTGAGATGTGTGCAAACCTGGTGGCCAACTACAAGAAACGTCTGACCTCTGTGATTGCCAACAAGGGTTTTGACACCAAGTACTAAGTCATGTTTTGCAGAGGGGTCAAATATTAATTTCCCTCATTAAAATGCAAATAAATGTCTAACATTTTTGACATGCGTTTTTCTGGATTTGAAATTCACAAATGGACAGTACCAAAACAAATGATCTTATGATTCTGTCTACCTCAGTATTTGTAGTTGGAGATGCTTAATGTGAGTCTGGAAGGAGAGTTTACGGTCTAACCAGACACCTAGGTATTTGTAGTTGTCCACATATTCTAAGTCAGACCCACAGAGAGTAGTGATTCTAGTCGTGCGGGCGGGTGCCAGCAGCGTTCGATTGAAGAGCATGCATTTAGTTTTACTAGCGTTTAAGAGCAGTTGGAGGCCACGGAAGGAGTGTTGTATGGCATTGAAGCTCATTTGGAGGTTTGTTAACACAGTGTCCAATGAAGGGCCAGATGTATACAAAATGGTGTCGTCTGCATAGAGGTGGATCTGAGAGTCACCAGCAGCAAGAGCGACATCATTGATATACACAGAATAGAGTCGGCCTGAGAATTGAACCCTGTGGCACCCCCATAGAGACTGCCAGAGGTCCAGACAACAGGCCCTCCGATTTGACACATTGAACTCTATCTGAGAAGTAGTTGGTGAACCAGGCGGGGCAGTCATTTGAGAAACCAAGGCTATTTAGTCTGCCAATAAGAATGCAGTGATTGACAGAGTCAAAAGTCTTGGCCAGGTCGATGAAGACAGCTGCACAGTACTGTCTTTTATCGATCGCGGTTATTACAGTGGGGGAAAAAAGTATTTAGTCAGCCACCAATTGTGCATGTTCTCCCACTTAAAAAGATGAGAGAGGCCTGTAATTTTCATCATAGGTACACATCAACTATGACAGACAAATTGAGAAAAAAAATCCAGAAAATCACATTGTAGGATTTTTTATGAATTTATTTGCAAATTATGGTGGAAAATAAGTATTTGGTCACCTACAAACAAGCAAGATTTCAGGCTCTCACAGACCTGTAACTTCTTCTTTAAGAGGCTCCTCTGTCCTCCACTCGTTACCTGTATTAATGGCACCTGTTTGAACTTGTTATCAGTATAAAAGACACCTGTCCACAACCTCAAACAGTCACACTCCAAACTCCACTATGGCCAAGACCAAAGAGCTGTCAAAGGACACCAGAAACAAAATTGTAGACCTGCACCAGGCTGGGAAGACTGAATCTGCAATAGGTAAGCAGCTTGGTTTGAAGAAATCAACTGTGGGAGCAATTATTAGGAAATGGAAGACATACAAGACCACTGATAATCTCCCTCAATCTGGGGCTCCACGCAAGATCTCACCCTGTGGGGTCAAAATGATCACAAGAACGGTGAGCAAAAATCCCAGAACCACACGGGGGGACCTAGTGAATGACCTGCAGAGAGCTGGGACCAAAGTAACAAAGCCTACCATCAGTAACACACTACGCCGCCAGGGACTCAAATCCTGCAGTGCCAGACGTGTCCCACTGCTTAAGCCAGTACATGTCCAGGCCCGTCTGAAGTTTGCTAGAGTGCATTTGGATGATCCAGAAGAGGATTGGGAGAATGTCATATGGTCAGATGAAACCAAAATATAACTTTTTTGGTAAAAACTCAACTCATCGTGTTTGGAGGACAAAGAATGCTGAGTTGCATCCAAAGAACACCATACCTACTGAGAAGCATGGGGGTGGAAACATCATGCTTTGGGGCTGTTTTTCTGCAAAGGGACCAGGATGACTGATCCGTGTAAAGGAAAGAATGAATGGGGCCATGTATCGTGAGATTTTGAGTGAAAACCTCCTTCCATCAGCAAGGGCATTGAAGATGAAACGTGGCTGGGTCTTTCAGCATGACAATGATCCCAAACACACCGCCCGGGCAACGAAGGAGTGGCTTCGTAAGAAGCATTTCAAGGTCCTGGAGTGGCCTAGCCAGTCTCCAGATCTCAACCCCATAGAAAATCTTTGGAGGGAGTTGAAAGTCTGTGTTGCCCAGCGACAGCCCCAAAACATCACTGCTCTAGAGGAGATCTGCATGGAGGAATGGGCCAAAATACCAGCAACAGTGTGTGAAAACCTTGTGAAGACTTACAGAAAATGTTTGACCTGTGTCAACAAAGGGTATATAACAAAGTATTGAGAAACTTTTGTTATTGACCAAATACTTATTTTCCACCATAATTTGCAAATAAATTCATAAAAAATCCTACAATGTGATTTTCTGGATTTTTTTCTCTCATTTTGTCTGTCATAGTTGACGTGTACCTATGATGAAAATTACAGGCCTCTCATCTTTTTAAGTGGGAGAACTTGCACAATTGGTGGCTGACTAAATACTTTTTCCCCCCACTGTATATAATTTAGGACCTTGAGCGTGGCTGAGGTGCACCCATGACCAGCTCGGAAACCAGATTGCATAGCGGAGAAGGTACGGTGGGGGGGGGGGGGGGGGGGGGGGGGGGGGCATGTTGCAGCGGAGGGTGCAGAGCTGGTGGCCGGGGTAGGGGTAGCCAGGTGGAAAGCTTGGCCAGCCGTAGCAAAATGCTTATTGAAATTCTCGATTATCGTAGATTTATCGGTGGTGACAGTGTTTCCTAGCCTCAGTGCAGTGGGTAGCTGGGAGGAGGTGCTCTTATTCTCCATGGACTTTACAGTGTCCCAAAACTTTTTGGAGTTAGTGCTACAGGATGCAAATTTCTGTTTGAAAAAGCTAGCCTTTGCTTTCCTAACTGATTGTGTATATTGGTTCCTGACTTCCCTGAAAAGTTGCATATCGCGGGGGCTGTTCGATGCTAATGCAGTACGCCACAGGATGTTTTTGTGCTGGTCAAGGGCAGTCAAGTCTGGGGTGAACCAGGGGCTATATCTGTTCTTAGTTCAGATTTTTTTTGAATGGGGCATGCTTATTTAAGATGGAGAGGAAAGCAAGTTTGAAGAACATCCAGGCATCCTCTACTGACGGAATGAGGTTAATATCCATCCAGGATACCCAGGCCAGGTCAATTAGAAAGGCCTGCTCACTGAAGTGTTTTAGGGAGCGTTTGACAGTGATGAGGGGTGGACGTTTGACCGCGGACCCATTACGGACACAGGCAATGATCACTGAGATCCTGTTTAAAGACAGCAGAGGTGTATTTAGAGGGTAAATTAGTCAGGATGATATCTATGAGGGTACCCATGTTTTACGGATTTAGGGTTGTACCTGGTAGGTTCCTTGATCATTTGTGTGAGATTGAGGGCATCTAGTTTAGATTTTAGGATGGCCGGGGTGTTAAGCATATCCCAGTTTAGGTCACCAAGCAGTACGAATTCTGAGGATAGATGGGGGGCAATCAATTCACATATGGTGTCCAGGGCACAACTGCGGGCTGAGGGGGGTCTGTAGCAAGCGGCAACAGTGAGAGACTTATTTCTGGAAAGGTGGATTTTTAGAAGTAGAAGCTCAAACTGTTTGGGCACAGACCTGGATAGTATGATAGAGCTCTGCAGGCTCTCTCTTAAGTAATGTCAGCTTCTGTTCTGACACACACACACACACTTACGTTATATACAGTGCATTTGCAAAGTATTCAGACCCACTGACTTTTTCAACATTTTGTTAGGTTACAGATTTATTCTAAAATGGATTAAATAGCTTT
Organism: Coregonus sp. 'balchen'; assembly: GCA_902810595.1. Classification (NCBI taxonomy): domain Eukaryota; kingdom Metazoa; phylum Chordata; class Actinopteri; order Salmoniformes; family Salmonidae; genus Coregonus; species Coregonus sp. 'balchen'. The sequence continues at coordinate 34,583,456 of LR778259.1, forward strand.
TTTTCCCCCTCATCAATCTACATAAGTATTCAGACCCTTTACTCAGTACTTTGTTGAAGCACCTTTGGAAGCAATTACAGCCTCGAGTCTTCTTGGGTATGACACTACAAGCATGACACACCTGTATTTGGGGAGTTTCTCCCATTCTTCTCTGCAGATCCTCTCAAGCTGTGTCAGGTTGGATGGGGAGCGTTGCTGCACAGCTATTTTCAGGTATCTCCAGAGATGTTCGATCCGGTTCAAGTCCAGGCTCTGGCTGGGCCACTCAAGGACATTCAGAACTTGTCCCGAAGCCACTCCGGCGTTGTCTTGGCTGTGTGCTTAGGGTCGTTGTCCTGTTGGAAGGTGAACCTTCGCCCCAGTCTAAGGTCCTGAGCGCTCTGGAGCAGGTTTTTATCAAGGATCTCTCTGTACTTTGCTCCGGTCATCTTTCCTTCGATCCTGACTAGTATCCCAGTCCCAGCCGCTGAAAAACATCCCCACAGCATCGTCTCCTGAGTGGTGCAGTGGTCTAAGGCACTGCATCACAGTGCTAACTGTGCCACTAGAGATCCTGGTTCGAATCCAGGCTCTGTCGCAGCCGGCCGCGACCGGGAGACTCATGGGCGGCGCACAATTGGCCCAGCATCGTCCAGGGTAGGGGAGGGAATGGCCGGCAGGGATGTAGCTCAGTTGATAGAGCATGGCGTTTGCAACGCCAGGGTTGTGGGTTCGATTCCCACGGGGGGCCAGTATAAAAAAATATATATATGTATTCACTAACTGTAAGTCGCTCTGGATAAGAGCGTCTGCTAAATGACTAAAATGTAAAATGTAATGCTGCCACCACTATGCTTCACCGTAGGGATGGTGCCAGATTTCTTCCAGACGTGACGCTTGGCATTCAGGCCAAAGACTTTCATCAGAACAGATAATTTTGTTTCTCAAGGTCTGAGAGTCTTTAGGTGCCTTTTGGAAAACTTCAAGAGGGGTGTCATGTGCCTTTTACTGAGGAGTGGCTTCCGTCTGGCCACGCCGCCATAAAGGCCTGATTGGTGGAGTGCTGCAGAGAATGTTGTCCTTCTGGAAGTTTCTCCCATATCCACAGAAGAACCCTAGAGCTCTGTCAGATACCATCAAGTTCTTGGTCACCTCCCTGACCAAGGCCCTTCTCCCCCGATTGCTCAGTTTGGCCGGGTGGTGGGAAGAGTCTTGGTGGTTCCAAACATCTTCCATTTAAGAATGATGGAGGCCACTGTGTTCTTGGGGCCCTTCAATGCTGCAGAAATGTTTTGGTACCCTCCCCCAGATCTGTGCCTCGACACAATCCTGTCTCAGAGCTCTATGGACAATTCCTTCAACCTCATGGCTTGGTTTTGGCTCAGACATGCAATGTCAACTGTGGGACCTTATATAGACAGGTGTGTGCCTTTCCAAATAATGTCCAATCAATTGAATTTACCACAGGTGGACTCCAATCAAGTTGTAGAAGCATCTCAACGATGATCAATGGAAACAGGATGCACCGGAGTTCAATTTCGAGTCTCATAGCAAAGTTCTGAATACTTATGTATTATACTTAGGTATCTATTTCTTTATACATTTGCAAACATTTCTAAAAACCTGTTTTCACTTTATTATGGGGTATTGTGTGTAGATTGCTGAGGATTATTATTTTTAAAAATCCATTTTAGAATAAGGCTGTAACGTAACAAAATGTGGAACAAGTCAAGGGGTCTGAATACTTTCCGAAGGCACTGTAAAGGTGATTAAACAACATGATCATTACACAGGTGCACCTTGTGCTGGGGACAATAAAAGGCCACTCTAAAATGTGCATTTTAGAATAGGGTGCCATTTGGGATGAGAGAGAAAGGGAGGGAGGGAGGGAGAATCCTAAGGAGGGAGGGAGGGAGGGAGGGAGAATCCTAAGGAGAGAGGGAGGGAGGGAGGGAGGGAGGGAGGGAGGGAGGGAGGGGAGGGGAGGGAGGGAGGGAGGGAGGGAGGGAGAATCCTAAGGAGAGAGGGAGGGAGGGAGGGAGGGGAGGGAGAATCCTAAGGAGAGAGGGAGGTATTGACAGACAGTAGGCAGGCAGTGCGTGTGTGTGTGTCATATTGCTCGTGATTACATAACCGTGGGCCTGAGTCACAAACAATCATCCTCGTAATGATCAGCAAGTCAGTCTGGCTTTGTCTGAACACTACTGCCTACCTGGCAGTACTTACCATTAAACACACAGACGCACACCTCAGCAGGTTTCAACGGAATATAGTAACAGTGAGTGGCCATTGATTTTGCATGGTGGGATGTTTGTGTTAAAAATATCTTGAAAACCCAACCAGCTCAATTGTAACTAAGAATGTATTTCTCTGCATTTACACAGGCAGTCCATTCTGATCTTTTGCCAATAATTGGTCTTTTGACCAATCAGATCAGATATTTTGCCAATAATCGGGCAAAAGATCAGAATTAGGCTGTCTGTGTAAATGCAGCCATTGGGTACTGTGACAGCAGCAACAACAAAAATGGACCAATAAGGCAAGTATTTTATTGTCGTGCGGTGTACCTTGCTCTTTGATCCGGCGTATCTGTTTGACAGTCTCCTTGAGGACGGCACATTTGTCCGGTTTGACGTTGAAGTTATCGATGTCGTTTAGGTTGGCGAAGATCAGCTCGGCCAGCTCCTCCATGTAGCGGTTCTCATGCTCACGGTTTCGCCTCTCGTTGCTTCGTTTGGGGCTGAGGAGACGGAGAGAAGGCCAGCGTGAGACATGGACAGAGGTACGGACGGACAGAGAGACCGAGAGAAAAAAACAGAGAGAGAGTGACATGGAGAGAGGGAAAGTAGAGCAGAGAAGAGAAGCTCGACATTCGTGACTCTGTTCACACTGATAGCTAGCTGTCAAAGGAGTTACCTGTAGACTGATATAACCATATTTACAATTTATATAGTATTTGAGGTAGATATGTACATATAGGAAGGGATTAGAAAGTTACTGGTAGCAGGATAAATCATTATAATTATAATAATAATAATAATAATAATAATAATAATAATAATAGTAAACAGTATGGCAGCAGCATAAGTGGTGGGTGTTATGTGTGGTGGTGGTGAGTGTGTAAGAGTGACAGTGTTCGGTGGATGTACATGTAAACAGGCCTGGAGAGCGACTGGTAGCAGGAATATATAAATACGTAGTAGGGCTGACCTCAATTAGTCGACTGGTCGATTGTTTGGTCGTTTGGCTGTTGGTCGACCGATATTGTTTTAGTCGAGCAGTAACAAATATATATATATATATATATATATATATATATATATACACACACAGTGGGGAGAACAAGTGTTTGATACACTGCCGATTTTGCAGGTTCAGAAAATCACATTGTATGATTTTGAAGTAATTAATTTGCATTTTATGGCATGACATAAGTATTTGATACATCAGAAAAGCAGAACTTAATATTTGGTACAGAAACCTTTGTTTGCAATTACAGAGAACATACGTTTCCTGTAGGTCTTGACCAGGTTTGCACACACTGCAGCAGGGATTTTGGCCCACTCCTCCATACAAACCTTCTCCAGATCCTTCAGGTTTCGGGGCTGTCGCTGGGACAATACGGACTTTCAGCTCCCTCCAAAGATTTTCTATTGGGTTCAGGTCTGGAGACTGGCTAGGCCACTCCAGGACCTTGAGATGCTTCTTACGGAGCCACTCCTTAGTTGCCCTGGCTGTGTGTTTCGGGTCGTTGTCATGCTGGAAGACCCAGCCACGACCCATCTTCAATGCTCTTACTGAGGGAAGGAGGTGGTTGGCCAAGATCTCGCGATACATTGCCCCATCCATCCTCCCCTCAATACGGTGCAGTCGTCCAGTCCCCTTTGCAGAAAAGCATCCCCAAAGAATGATGTTTCCACCTCCATGCTTCACGGTTGGGATGGTGTTCTTGGGGTTGGACTCATCCTTCTTCTTCCTCCAAACACCGCGAGTGGAGTTTAGACCAAAAAGCTCTATTTTTGTCTCATCAGACCACATGACCTTCTCCCATTCCTCTTCTGGATCATCCAGATGGTCATTGGCAAACTTCAGACGGGCCTGGACATGCGCTGGCTTGAGCAGGGGGACCTTGCGTGCGCTGCAGGATTTTAATCCATGACGGCGTAGTGTGTTACTAATGGTTTTCTTTGAGACTGTGGTCCCAGCTCTCTTCAGGTCATTGACCAGGTCCTGCCGTGTAGTTCTGGGCTGATCCCTCACCTTCCTCATGATCATTGATGCCCCACGAGGTGAGATCTTGCATGGAGCCCCAGACCGAGGGTGATTGACCGTCATCTTGAACTTCTTCCATTTTCTAATAATTGCACCAACAGTTGTTGCCTTCTCACCAAGCTGCTTGCCTATTGTCCTGTAACCCATCCCAGCCTTGTGCAGGTCTACAATTTTATCCCTGATGTCCTTACACAGCTCTCTGGTCTTGGCCATTGTGGAGAGGTTGGTGTCTGTTTGATTGAGTGTGTGGACAGGTGTCTTTTATACAGGTAACGAGTTCAACAGGTGCAGTTAATACAGGTAATGAGTGGAGAACAGGAGGGCTTCTTAAAGAAAAACAAACAGGTCTGTGAGAGCTGGAATTCTTACTGGTTGGTAGGTGATCAAATACTTATGTCATGCAATAAAATGCAAATTAATTACTTAAAAATCATACAATGTGATTTTCTGGATTTTTGTTTTAGATTATGTCTCTCACAGTTGAAGTGTACCTATGATAAAAATTACAGACCTCTACATGCTTTGTAAGTAGGAAAACCTGCAAAATCGGCAGTGTATCAAATACTTGTTCTCCCCACTGTATATATATATATATATATATATATATATATATATATATATATATATATATATATATATATATATATATATTTGCACCCATCTCAGCGAACTAATCAATTGCAGAGGCCTAGACTAAAAGCCAATTTATGCTTGATTAGAAAATGTGGTCAGAGGCTCCATATGGAGGGTGTGCAGAGGCCAAATAGAGCTCTGTACCGCATCGCCATGCGCCTCCCAAATTTTTTTAAACAATGCGGAGGGCTCTGAATAGCTCCCCATTGACATGATTGGTTGACGGTAGGTGGTGGCGGTACATCTTGTATAAACACAAACTCACTTATTTGACAACAGCTCTGCAAAGCTCTGCAAAGTGCAAGAAGTAGGAGTTCTGCTGAGGTCACGTCACCATAAATGCCAATGCAGACGTCGGATGCGCCCAGATGCACAATGCCCTTCTCTCTCCAGAATGTGCTATCTCCCGCCAATTTGTGCACATTAATTGTGTAAAATTGAGTGTGTTTGATTGTTAGTGTATATCAATGCCCCATTATATACAGTACCAGTCGAAAGTTTGGACACACCTACTTATTCCAGGGTTTTTCTTCATTTTTACTATTTTCTACATTGTAGAATAATAGTGAAAACATCAAAACTATGAAAGAACACTTATGGAATCATGTAGTAACCAAAAAAGTGTTAACCAAATCAAAATATATTTTATATTTGAGATTCTTCAAAGTAGCCACCCTTTGCCTTGATGACAGCTTTGCACACTCTCAACCAGCTTCACCTGGAATGCTTTTCCAACAGTCTTAAAGGAGCTCCCAAATATGCTGAGCACTTGATGGCTGCTTTCCCTACACTCTGCGGTCCGACTCATCTCAAACCATCTCAATTTGGGGATTGTGAAGGCCAGGTCATCTGATGCAACACTCCATCACTCTCCTGCTTGGTAAAATAGCCCTTACACACCAGGTGTGTTGGGTCGTTGTCCTGTTGAAAAACAAATGACAGTCCCACTAAGCCCAAACCAGATGGGATGGCGTATCGCTGCAGAATGCTGTGGTAGCCATGCTGGTTAAGTGTGCCTTGAATTCTAAATAAATCACAGACAGTGTCACCAGCAAAGCACCCCCACACCATAACACCTCCTCCTCCATGCTTTACGGTGGGAAATACACATGCGGAGATCATCCATTCACTTACACTGTGTCTCACAAAGACACGGCAGTTGGAACCAAAAATCTCCAATTTGGACTCCCGACCAAATGACACATTTCCACCGGTCTAATGTCCATTGCTCGTGTTTCTTGGCCCAAGCAAGTCTCTTCTTATTATTTGTGTCCTTTAGTAGTGGTTTCTTTGCAGCAATTCGACCATGAAGGCCTGATTCACACAGTACCCTCTGAACTGTTGATGTTGAGATGTGTCTGTTACTTGAACTCTGTGAAGCATTTTTTGGGCAGCAATTTCTGAGGCTGGTAACTCTAATGAACTTATCCTCTGCAGCAGAGGTAACACTGGGTCTTCCTTTCCTGTGGCGGTCCTCATGAGAGCCAGTTTCATCATAGCGCTTGATGGTTTTTGCAACTGCACTTGAAGAAACGTTTAAAGTTCTTGACATTTTCCGGATTAACTGACCTTCATGTCTTACAAGTAATGATGGACTGTCGTTTCTCTATGCTTATTTGAGCTGTTCTTGGCATAATATGGACTTGGTCTTTTACCAAATCTTCTGTATACCACACCTACCTTGTCACAACACAACCAATTTGCTCAAACGCATTAAGGAAAGAAATTCCACAAATTAACTTTTAACAAGGCACACCAGTTAATTGAAATGCATTCCAGGTGACGAGTGCATGAAGCTGATTGAGAGAATGCCAAGATTGTGCAAAGCTGTCATGAAGGCAAAGGGTGGCAACTTTGAAGAATCTCAAATATAAAATATATTTTGATTTGTTTAACACTTTTCTGCTTACTACATGATTCCATATGTGTTATTTCTTAGTTTCGATGTCTTCACTATTATTCTACAATGTAGAAAATAGTAAAAAGAAAAGAAAAACCCTTGAATGAGTAGGTGTGTCCAAACTTTTGACTGTTACTGTATAAATCACCACTAGTACATTTACCGTTAATTCCTATAATTTCTAATCTACAATGTTTGTTACTTTTGGTTACGGTAATGTATTTTAATGCATTCAATATTAATATTCCAGTCTTCCCGTTCTCATTGTCGGAGTGGACACATTGTTTGCAGAGTGCTACACTTGTGAGAAACAAGTTTTGGTTTATTTCATTCCATTTACAAGTTGTCAATTTAGTCTTTGTCTTTTATTTGGAGCGCTCCTGTCAATCTTGAGTAAGGACGCGCACGCATAGAAGTAAGCCTAAAGGCTACCTGGCCTGCGTGTAAATGCAGGCCTATAAATGTGCCCATTTGGGGATCTGATAGTATTTATGATTGGCTTAACGCATCACCACTAATGACCTGTGGAGCTTCTCAAAGTAATGTTTTCACCTCAAACAGCAAAGCAAAACAAAGTCTGTTTTTACATCCATTGAGAATTACAACAGTTCCTCAATGTATTTTGAAAAATCTTTCCAGCTCTCTCCCTTTCGATAACCACTCAGCATAAAAAAAAGGGAACAACGTCATGCTCTGATCCAGTGAAAACATCATAAAATAGGCCTACCTGATTACTTCTTATCAGTGCTCGACTTGGACTGAAATTGTTTCTGGTACACATTTTAGGTGCTGGTACTGTTTATATTTAGGTGCAGGAGCTCCACAATACTTTTAAGATAATATTATATTCTATTCTATTTGAGGTGCCGAGACTCAGCTCTGGTAAGCTCCTGCCCAAGTCAAGCACTGCTTCTTATCCCATAAATAGCTGTAGGCTATTTATTTACATCATCCCTTCTTATTATGCAAATAGCCTACAGCTGTGTCCCTGAATATTTTATACAATGTTGCAAGTTAGCCAGCACAAGCTTTGGGCCGGACCCAAGTTAATAGTTAATATTTTTTTACATAGTTTTGCAATGGAAATTACATTTTAGGGTTTGTATCATTTTCATTTAGATTTTGATCTGATTTTAATTAACCACATGACAATGATTTTGAGATATGAAGACGTTATTACAAATTAATATCAAACTGTTTCACGAAAACCATAACTTGCACGCAGATCGGTAGAAATGGTAAGATAAATTGGCATTAAAGGTTGCCTACTCCTGTGTACCGGCAACTTCAGGAGAGTAACGGCAGGATCTGCGAAAGCCTGCAGGAGCAAGAGGAGAATAGTTGGGTCAGGTTAAGGTTTTTTATTCTGTTTATCTATATCTCTGGCGCCCTCTTGTGGCATTTGTCTTATTTCATCAAACCGTAAGCTTTAAGCATCAGACAAGCTCAATGCATATACAGTGCATTCGGAAAGTATTCAGACCCCTTCTCCACATTTTGTTACATTACAGCCTTATTCTAAAATGTTTTTTTTATTTTTTATCCTCAATCTACACACAATACCCCATAATGACAAAGCAAAAACAGGTTTAAGGAATGTTTGCAAATATTAGGTATTTGCAAATATAAGTATTCAGACCCCTTGCTAGGAGACTCAAAATTGAGCTCAGGTGCATCCTGTTTCCATTGATCATCCTTGAGATGTTTCTACAAATTGATTGGAATCCACCTGTGGTAAATTCAATTGATTGGACATGATTTGCAAAGGCACACACCTGTCTATATAAGGTCCCACAGTTGACAGTGCATGTCTGAGCAAAAACCAAGCCATGAGGTCGAAGGAATTGTCCGTAGAGCTCCGAGGCACAGATCTGGTGAAGGGTACCAAAACATTTCTGCAGCATTGAAGGTCCCAAGAACACAGTGGCCTCCATCATTCTTAAATGGAAGAAGTTTGAAACCACCAAGACTCTTCCTAGAGCTGGCAACCCGGCCAAACTGGGCAATCGGGGGATAAGGGCCTTGGTCAGGGAGGTGACCAAGAACCCGATGGTCAGTCTGACAGAGCTCTAGTGTTCCTCTGTGGAGATAGGAGAACCTTCCAGGACAACCATCTCTGCAGCACTCCAACAATCAGGCCTTTATGGTAGAGTGGCCAGACGGAAGCCACTCCTCAGTAAAAGGCACATGACAGCCCGCTTGGAGTTTGCCAAAAGGCACCTAAAGGACTCAGACCATGAGAAACCTGCTCCAGAGTGCTCAGGACCTCAGACTGGGGCGAAGGTTCACCTTCCAACAGGACAACGACCCTAAGCACACATTCAAGACAATGAAGGAGTGGCTTCGGGACAAGTCTCTGAATGTCCTTGAGGGGCCCAGCCAGAGCCCGGACTTGAACCCAATCGAACATCTCTGGAGACCTGAAAATAGCTGTGCAGCAACGCTCCCCATCCAACCTGACAGAGCTTGAGAGGATATGCTGAGAAGAATGGGAGAAACTCCCCAAATACAGGTGTGCCAAGCTTGTAGCGTCATACCCAAGAAGACTCGAGGCTGTAATCACTGCTTCAACAAAGTACTGAGTAAAGGGTCTGAATACTTTGCACAAAATGTAAAGAAAAAAAAACGGTTTTTCTTTGTCATTATGGGGTATTGTGTGTAGATTGATGAGGGGAAACAAATCCATTTTAGAATAAGGTTATAACATAACAAAATGTGGAAAAAGTCAAGGGGTGTGAATACTTTTCGAATGCACTGTACATGCAAACAGGAGTAATAGTGACCAGTAGCAGGATAAATAGATCGATACTAAGGGTGATGGAAATCAACGAACACCAGTAGAGTGGTGGTAATAAATTAAATCAATAATTATTTTAGCAGCAGCGTAGGTGTGAGGAGGAGCAGTAGTAGTCGTTAGCCATTTAACAGTCTTATGGCCAGGGGATAGAAGCTGTTTAGGAGTCTGTTTGTTAGTCGTTAGCCATTTAACAGTCTTATGGCCAGGGGATAGAAGCTGTTTAGGAGTCTGTTTGTTAGTCGTTAGCCATTTAACAGTCTTATTGCCAGGGGATAGAAGCTGTTTAGGAGTCTGTTTGTTAGTCGTTAGCCATTTAACAGTCTTATGGCCAGGGGATAGAAGCTGTTTAGGAGTCTGTTTGTTAGTCGTTAGCCATTTAACAGTCTTATGGCCAGGGGATAGAAGCTGTTTAGGAGTCTGTTTGTTAGTCGTTAGCCATTTAACAGTCTTATTGCCAGGGGATAGAAGCTGTTTAGGAGTCTGTCTGTCTGCGCCTTGACGCATCGGTAGCACCTGCGTCATACACCAATAATTAGGAAGCAGTAGATAGGTGACCGGAGCTATAATTACGACAGAACTATAGGGTTGGCAACCATCATAATCATGATCAGCCAGCCAGTCGGTCAGCCAGCCGGTCAGACAGCCGGTTTAGTTAAATAATCAGGTCTGTCTCTTACCTAAGGTTTATAACTCAACTATTAGGCCTGCAGCAACATGATAGTACTGTGCAGACTTGGAGCAGTGTAAAGGCTCTAGCTTTTGAGTTGCCTATAGTAAAGTTAGAGTAAGAGCAAAGTAGTTTAGTAGAGTTTAGTAAAGTAGAGTTTAGTAAAGTAGAGTACAGTTTAGTAAAGTAGAGTTTAGTATAGTAGAGTAGAGTTTAGTAAAGTATAGTACAGTTTAGTAAAGTAGAGTACAGTTTAGTAAAGTAGAGTTTAGTATAGTAAAGTAGAGTACAGTTTAGTAAAGTAGAGTAGAGTTTAGTAAAGTAGAGTTTAGTATAGTTTAGTATAGTAAAGTAGAGTACAGTTTAGTAAAGTAGAGTAGAGTTTAGTAAAGTATAGTTTAGTATAGTTTAGTATAGTAAATTAGAGTAGAGTTTAGTCAAGTGCGTTTAGTCTAGTACATAGACGTAAGTTTAGTAACGTCGCGTTTAGTTATCGATTGAGTAGCAGTTTAGTCCAAGTAGGTTTAGTCTACGTAATTCGGTGAGTTTGTAAAGTAGAGTTTAGTAAAGTAAAGTAGAGTTTAGTATAGTAGAGTACAGTTTAGTATAGTTTCGTATAATTTAGTATAGTAGAGTTAAGTAGAGTAGAGTTTAGTATAGTAAAGTAGAGTTTAGTGTAGTTTAGTAAAGTAGAGTTTATCAGAGTTTAGTATAGTTACAGTGGGGAGAACAAGTATTTGATATGCTGACGATTTTGCAGGTTTTCCTACTTACAAAGCATGTAGAGGTCTGTAATTTTTATCATAGGTACACTTCAACTGTGAGAGACGGAATCTAAAACAAAAATCCAGAAAATCACATTATATGATTTTTAAGTAATTAATTTGCATTTTATTGCATGACATAAGTATTTGATACATCAGAAAAGCAGAACTTCATATTTGGTACAGAAACCTTTGTTTGCAATTACTGAGATCATACGTTTCCTGTAGGTCTTGACCAGGTTTGCACACACTGCAGCAGGGATTTTAGCCCACTCCTCCATACAGACCTTCTCCAGATCCTTCAGGTTTCGGGGCTGTCGCTGGGCAATACGGACTTTCAGCTCCCTCCAAAGATTTTCTATTGGGTTCAGGTCTGGAGACTGGCTAGGCCACTCCAGGACCTTGAGATGCTTCTTACAGAGCCACTCCTTAGTTGCCCTGGCTGTGTGTTTCGGGTCATTGTCATGCTGGAAGACCCAGCCACGACCCATCTTCAATGCTCTTACTGAGGGAAGGAGGTTGTTGGCCAAGATCTTGCGATACATGGCCCATTCCATCCTCCCCTCAATACGGTGCAGTCGTCCTGTCCCCTTTGCAGAAAAGCATCCCCAAAGAATGATGTTTCCACCTCCATGCTTCACGGTTGGGATGGTGTTCTTGGGGTTGTACTCAACCTTCTTCTTCCTCCAAACACGGCGAGTGGAGTTTAGACTAAAAAGCTCTCTTTTTGTCTCATCAGACCACATGACCTTCTCCCATTCTCCTCTGGATCATCCAGATGGTCATTGGCAAACTTCAGACGGGCCTGGACATGCGCTGGCTTGAGCAAGGGGACCTTGCGTGCGCTGCAGGATTTTAATCCATGACGGCGTAGTGTGTTACTAATGGTTTTCTTTGAGACTGTGGTCCCAGCTCTCTTCAGGTCATTGACCAGGTCCTGCTGTGTAGTTCTGGGCTGATCCCTCACCTTCCTCATGATCATTGATGCCCCACGAGGTGAGATCTTGCATGGAGCCCCAGATCTTGAACTTCTTCCATTTTCTAATAATTGCGCCAACAGTTGTTGCCTTCTCACCAAGCTGCTTGCCTATTGTCCTGTAGCCCATCCCAGCCTTGTGCAGGTCTACAATTTTATCCCTGATGTCCTTACACAGCTCTCTGGTCTTGGCCATTGTGGAGAGGTTGGAGTCTGTTTGATTGAGTGTGTGGACAGGTGTCTTTTATACAGGTAACGAGTTCAAACATTTGCAGTTAATACAGGTAATGAGTGGAGAACAGGAGGGCTTCTTAAAGAAAAACGAACAGGTCTGTGAGAGCCGGAATTCTTACTGGTTGGTAGGTGATCAAATACTTATGTCATGCAATAAAATGCAAATTATTTACTTACAAATCATACAATGTGTTTTTCTGGATTTTTGTTTTAGATTCCGTCTCTCACAGTTGAAGTGTACCTATGATAAAAAATTACAGACCTCTACATGCTTTGTAAGTAGGAAAACCTGCAAAATCGGCAGCGTATCAAATACTTGTTCTCCCCACTGTAAGTAGAGTTTAGTAGAGTTTAGTATAATTTAGTAGAGTAAAGTATAGTTTAGTATAGTGAAGACAGATGTTCGTACCTGGGACCCAGCAGGTCAGAGGAACATTCTTTGCGTTTCCTCGACTCGGCCCTGGCAGCAGGGTCCAGGGGGTTTTCACCGATGCCACTCATCCTCACTGCATATCAGCGTCTGTTACAGAGAACACACAGAACACAGTTTAGAATCATTTCACACAGAACACAGTTTAGAATCATTTCACACAGAACACAGTTTAGAATTATTTCACACAGAACAGAGTTTAGAATCATTTCACACAGAACAGAGTTTAGAATCATTTCACACAGAACAGAGTTTAGAATCATTTCACACAGAACAGAGTTTAGAATCATTTCACACAGAACACAGTTTAGAATCATTTAACACAGAACAGAGTTTAGAATCATTTCACACAGAACAGAGTTTAGAATCATTTCACACAGAACAGAGTTTAGAATCATTTCACACAGAACAGAGTTTAGAATCATTTCACACAGAACAGAGTTTATAATTATTTCAAACAGAACAGAGTTCACTTTTTCCACACTTTATTACGTCACAGCCTTACTCTAAAATTGATTAAATAAAATAAAATCCTAATTAATCTACACACAATACGTAGAGCTCCGAGACAGGATTGTGTCGAGGCACAGATCTGGGGAAGGGTACCATGAAGTGTCTGCAGCATTGAAGGTCCCCAAGAACACAGTGGCCTCCATCATTCTTAAATGAAAGAAGTTTGGAACCACCAAGACTCTTCCTAGAGCTGGCCTCCCGGCCAAACTGAGCAATCGGGGGAGAAGGGCCTTGGTCAGGGAGGTGACCAAGAACCCGATGGTCACTCTGACACAGCTCCAGAGTTCCTCTGTGGAGATGGGAGAACCTTCCAGAATAACAATAATCTCTGCAGCACTCCACCAATCAGGCCTTTATGGTAGAGTGGCCAGACGGAAGCCACTCCTCAGTAAAAGGCACATGACAGCCCACTTGGAGTTTGCCTAAAGGCACCTAAAGGACTCTGAGACCATGAGAAACAAGATTCTCTGGTCTGATGAAACCAAGATTGAACTCTTTGGCTTGAATGCCAACCGTCACTTCTGGAGGAAACCTGGCACCATCCCTACGGTGAAGCATGGTGGTGGTAGCATCATGCTGTGGGGATGTTTTTCAGCGGCAGGGACAGGGAAACTAGTCAGGATCGAGGGAAAGATGAACGGAGCAAAGTACAGAGAGATCCTTGATAAAAACCTGCTCCAGAGCGCTCAGGACCTCAGACTGGGGCGAAGGTTCACCTTCCAACAGGACAACTACCCTAAGCACAAACCTAAGACAACACAGGAATGTCTTCGGGACAAGCCAAAGGTGCTTCAAAAAATTACTAAGTAAAGGGTCTGAATACTTATGGAAATGTCCTATTTTTTTTTATACATTTGCAAAAATGTCAAAAAAACCTGTTTGGCTTTGTCATTATGGGGTATTGTGTGTAGATTGATGAGGGGAAAAAACAATTTAATCCATTTTAGAATAAGGCTGTAACAACATAACACAAGTGACAGATAACACCAGTGATCAATTATGGGGATAGTCTGACTCTGAGCCCCAGAGTGTTGGGGAATCATGGCCTCATCGTCAAGTGAACTGGCTGTTGGGCTATGGGGTGCATACACAGACACACATGTTCAGATGTGCCACTTCGCTGCTGGCACTGGTTGAGCCAACACAGGAGGAACGAGTGAAAGTGGAGCAGAGAAACAGATTCAAATATTTCCTTCTGATGGTGCCGCTCTCCCCAGACTGAAATGAGAGCGCAGAGATAGAGAGAGAGACAGAGACAGAGACAGAGAGAGAGAGAGAGAGAGAGAGAGAGATAGAGAGAGAGAGAGATAGAAAGAGAGGAGAGAGAGAGAGCGAGAGATTAGAACGGAGAGAGAGAGAGAGAGACAGAGACAGAGACAGAGAGAGAGAGCGGAGAGAGAGGCGAGAGCGAGAGAGAGAGGAGAGAGAGAGAGAGAGAGGACAGAGAGAGAGAGAGAGAGTAGAGACAGAGAGGAGGGAGAGAGAGAGAGAGAGAGAGGCGAGAGAGACGAGAGGAGAGAGAGGAGAGAGACAGAGAGAGAGACAAGAGGACAGAGAGAGAGACGAGAGAGAGAGAGAGAGAGAGAGAGGGAGGGAGAGCTCCCCACTCGCCCCCAAAACTGTGTGCTCAGCTATAGTGAGGAAAGTGAGACAGTTTGTTGACTGAGTTTCTAAACACACCACAGTCTATTCTTCTTTTACGTAGTGTTACCTTACACTTTATTTCAGAATCTCTCTGTAACATTGTCCCCTCAATAAGTGCCCCCCTTAAATCTACAGTGACAAGCAAAGCTTTAGTAGTCTCTACGCAGGGCTGTTCAACTCCGGTCCTGGAGGACCAATACACTTCAGGTTTTTGTTTCTACCTGGTAGTTAATTGCACTCTGGTGTCCCTTATTAGAAGGAGAGGATGAAACCCAGAAGTGCTTCGGCCCTCCAGGACTGACAGCCCTGCCTCCAGTTCTCCCACACTCCCACCACTGGCCTTGTGTCGTGTCGGCATGCCTTGACCTTAATGATTAAATGATCAATTATTGAGAGCTGATGTCTTTTTAATAACCAGCCGCCACCAAGAGGTGGTGTAATGGAGTCTGGGCTAGGCTATATGAGACTGGGAGGTTTCTGCCTGCTGCATGCTGGACGTGTGTGAGACCATATACAGTGCCGTGAAAAAAGTATTTGCCCCCTTTCTGATATTCTTTCATTTTGATACTGAATGTTGTTATCAGATCTTCAACCAAAACCTTAGATAAAAGGCAACCTAAGTTTACAAATAAGAAAAACAATGTATACTTATTTTATTTATTTAATTAACGAAGTTATGCAATTCCCCTGTGTGAAAAAGTAATTGCCCCCTTACACTGAATAACTGGTTGTGCCACTTTTAGCTGCAATGACTCCAACCAAATGCTTCCTGTAGTTGTTGATCAGTCTCTCACATCGCTGTGGAGGAATTTTGGCCCACTCTTCCATGCAGAGCTGCTTTAACTCAGCGACATTTGTGGGTTTTCAAGCATGAACTGCTAATTTCAAGTCCTGCCACAACATCTCAATTGAAATTAGGTCTGGACTTACTGACTAGGCCCTTCCAAAATTTCAAATGTGTTGCTTTTTAGACATTTTCATGTAGATTGTGTTTTCAAAGTCCAGACCTAATCCCAATTGAGATGTTGTGGCAGGACTTCAAATTAGCAGTTCATGCTTAAAAACCCACAAATGTCGCTGAGTTAAAGCAGTTCTGCATGGAAGAGTGGGCCAAAATTCCTCCACAGCGATGTGAGAGACTGATCAACAACTACAGGAAGCATTTAGTTGGAGTCATTGCAGCTAAAGGTGGTACAACCAGTTATTGAGTGTAAGGGGGCAATTACTTTTTCACACAGGGGCATTGGGTGTTGCATAACTTTGTTTATGAAATAAGTACGTAATTGTTGTGTTATTTGTTCACTCAGGTTCCCTTTATCTAATATCGGGTTTTGGTTGAAGAGCTGATAATATTCAGTATCAAAAACATGCAAAAGTAGAGAAAACTAGAAAGGGGGCAAATACTTTTTCACAGCACTGTATACTGATGTCTCTCCTCTACTACGACCGTAGTAGACTTACTGCTTCAGTCCTACCAGACAGAGAGAGAGACAGAGAGAGACAGAGAGAGAGACAGAGACAGAGACAGAGACAGAGACAGAGACAGAGACAGAGACCAGAGAGAGAGAGAGACGAGAGAGACAGAGACATAGAGAGACAGAGGAGAGAGAGAGGAGAGAAGAGAGAGAAGAGAGACAGAAGAGAGAGAGGAGAGAGAGGAGAGAGAGAGAGAGACAGAGAGACAGAGAGACAGAGAGACAGAGAGACAGAGAGACAGAGAGACAGAAGAGAGAGAGAGAGAGAGAGAGAGAGACAGCGACAGAGACAGAGACAGAGACAGGAGACAGAGAGAGAGAGAGAGGAGAGAGAGAGAGAGAGAAGAGAGAGAGAGAGAGAGAGAGGAGAGAGAGAGAGAGAGGGAGAGGGAGAGGGAGAGGGAGAGGGAGAGGGAGACAGGGCCAGACCGGTGCAGTACAGTGTGCTGTGTTACCCTAGGAGCCACTGTTAACCATGGTAACAGCCACAACAGTGTTCTGTTCTCAGCCATTGGATGTGACCTAGAGTATGTGGACAACTACAAATACCTAGGTGTCTGGTTAGACTGTAAACTCTCCTTCCAGACTCACATTAAGAATCTCCAATCCAAAGTTAAATCTAGAATCGGCTTCCTATTTCGCAACAAAGCCTCCTTCACTCATGCTGCCAAACATGCCCTCGTAAAACTGACTATCCTGCCGATCCTTGACTTCGGCGATGTCATTTACAAAATAGCCTCCAACACTCTACTCAGCAAATTGGATGTAGTCTATCACAGTGCCATCCGTTTTGTCACCAAAGCCCCATATACTACCCACCACTGTGACCTGTACGCTCTTGTTGGCTGGTCCTCACTACATATTCGTTGCCAAACCCACTGGCTCCAGGCCATCTATAAATCACTGCTAGGCAAATCCCCGCCTTATCTTAGCTCATTGGTCACCATAGCAGCACCCACCCGTAGTCTGCGCTCCAGCAGGTATATCTCATTGGTCATCCCCAAAGCCAACACCTCCTTTGGCCGCCATTCCTTCCAGTTCTCTGCTGCCAATGACTGGAACAAATTGCAAAAATCTCTGAAGCTGGAGACACTTACAGTGGGGGAAAAAAGTATTTAGTCAGCCACCAATTGTGCAAGTTCTCCCACTTAAAAAGATGAGAGAGGCCTGTAATCTTCATCATAGGTACACGTCAACTATGAAAGACAAATTGAATCCAGAAAATCACATTGTAGGATTTTTAATGAATTTATTTGCAAATTATGGTGGAAAATAAGTATTTGGTCACCTACAAACAAGCAATATTTCAGGCTGTCACAGACCTGTAACTTCTTCTTTAAGAGGCTCCTCTGTCCTCCACTCGTTACCTGTATTAATGGCACCTGTTTGAACTTGTTATCAGTATAAAAGACACCTGTCCACAACCTCAAACAGTCACACTCCAAACTCCACTATGGCCAAGACCAAAGAGCTGTCAAAGGACACCAGAAACACAATTGTAGACCTGCACCAGGCTGGGAAGACTGAATCTGCAATAGGTAAGCAGCTTGGTTTGAAGAAATCAACTGTGGGAGCAATTATTAGGAAATGGAAGACATACAAGACCACTGATAATCTCCCTCGATCTGGGGCTCCACGCAAGATCTCACCCCGTGGGATCAAAATGATCACAAGAACGGTGAGCAAAAATCCCAGAACCACACGGGGGGACCTAGTGAATGACTTGCAGAGAGCTGGGACCAAAGTAACAAAGCCTACCATCAGTAACACACTACGCCGCCAGGGACTCAAATCCTGCAGTGCCAGACGTGTCCCCCTGCTTAAGCCAGTACATGTCCTGTATCTCCCTCACTAACTTTAAGCATCAGTTGTCAGAGCACCTTACCGATCACTGCACCTGTACACAGCCCATCTGAAATTAGCCCACCCAACTACCTCATCCCTATATTGTTATTTATTTTGCTCTTTTGCACCCCAGTATCTCTATTTGCACATCATCTCTTGCACATCTATAATTCCAGTGTTAATACTAATTGTAATTATTTTGCACTATAGCCTATTTATTGCCTTACCTCCATAACTTGCTACATTTGCACACACTGTATATATATTTTCTGTTGTATTTTTGACTTTATGTTTTACCCCATATGTAACTCTGTGTTGTTGTTTTTATCGCAATGCTTTGCTTTATCTTGGCCAGGTCGCAGTTGTAAATGAGAACTTGTTCTCAACTGGCTTTCCTGGTTAAATAAAGGTTAAATAAATAAAATAAAATTCATAAGACTGAACAGCACAGAACAGCAGTACTACAGGATGGCTCAGCTAGCGTTAGCCTAGCGCCAGCCAGCACATGCCAAAAGGGAGGAGTTAGCCATTGCTCTAGCTAGCGCCAGGCTCCCGCTGGATTGCAGTGGCCTACTTAATGACAGCAGGGTCTGTGTTGCAGCAATACGTGAAATCAAAGATGTAGAGAGAGAGAGAGAGAGAGAGAGAGAGAGAGAGAGAGAGAGAGAGGGAGAGAGAGAGGGAGAGGGAGAGGGAGAGGGAGAGGGGGGGGAGAGGGAGAGGGAGAGGGGGGGGAGAGGGAGAGGGAGAGGGGGGGGGGGGGAGAAGAAGAGAGAGAGAGAGAGAGAGGCAGAGGCAGAGGCAGAGGCAGAGGCAGAGGCAGAGAGAAACAGAGAGAGAGAAACAGAGAGAGAAACAGAGAGACCTTATCCCCCCACCAGAATCCCCATACTTTAATGAAGACAGCTTCTCCATCCTTGAAGGGGAAATCAATCATTTCCAGGCCCAGGGACATGTACTAGTCTGTTGCGACCTAAATGTCAGAACTGGACAAGAACCTGACACCCTCAGCACACAGGGAGACAAACACATACCTGGAGGTGACAGTATTCCCTCCTAATATGCCCCCCTAGGCACAACTACGACAACATAACCAACAAAAACGGGTCACAACTCCTGCAGCTCTGTCACACGCTGGGTATGTACATAGTCAATGGTAGGCTTCGAGGGGACTCCTATGGTAGGTACACCTATAGCTCATCTCTTGGCAGTAGTACTTTATCACTGACCTCAACCCAGAGTCTCTCAGAGCGTTCAGTCAGCCCACTAACACCCCTATCAGACCACAGCAAAATCACAGTGTACTTGAAGAGAGGAATACTCAATCATGAGGCATCAAAGCCAAAGGAACTGAATAATATTAAGAAATGCTATAGATGGAAGGAAAGTAGTGTGGAAACCTACCAAAAAACAATTAGGCAACAACAAATTCAATCCATTCTAGACAACTTCCTGGACAAAACGTTTCACTGTAATAGTGAAGGTGTAAACATGGCAGTAGAAAACCTAAACAGTATATTTGACCTCTCAGCTTCCCTATCAAATTCAAAAATGTCTAACAGAAAACCCCCCAAAAAAAATTAACAACAATGATAAATGGTTTGATGAAAAATGCTGAGCAATACAGAAATACACTATGGAAAAAGAAGGAACAGCACGTCAGAAATCAACTCAATGTATTTGAAGAATCCATAGACTCTAACCACTTCTGGGAAAATTGGAAAACACTAAACAAACAACACGAAGAGCTATCTATCCAAAACGGAGATGTATGGGTAAACCACTTCTCCAATCTTTTTGGCCCTATAACAGAGAACAAACAGCAAAAACATATACATGATCAAATACAAATCTTAGAATCAACTTTGAAAGACAAAGAACCCACTGGATTCTCCAATTACATTTACATTTTAGTCATTTTAGCAGACGCTCTTATCCAGAGCGACTTAGAGTTATTGAGTTATTACATTATTTTGTAATTTTTTTCATACACCAGTAGTTTATCATAAACAAAGTGAGGGAAACACTCTTTAAAACAACTCAGATATTACAAATAAATAATTAAATATAAATATATAAATTGCGATATTACCCATCCAACAAAAGTATTTATAAATTGAATGAATTACAGGACAAAATACAAACCCTCCAACCTAAAAAGGCCTGTGGTGTTGCTGGTATCCTCAATGAAATGATAAAATATACAGACCACAAATTCCAATTGGCTATACTTAAACTCTTTGACATCATCCTTTGCTCTGTCATCTTCCCCAATATTTGGAACCAAGGACGAATCACCCAAATCCACAAAAGTGGAGACAAATTTACCCCAATAACTACCGTGGGATATGCGTCAACAGCAACCTTGGGGAAATCCTCTGCATTATCATTAAGAGCAGACTCGTACATTTCCTCAGTGAAAACAATGTACTGAGTAAATGTCAAATTGGCTTTTTACCAAATTACCGTACGACAGACCACGTATTCACCCTGCACACCCTAATTGACAAACAAACAAACCAAACCAAAAGGCTAAGTCTTATCATGATTTGTTGATTTCAAAAAAGCTTTTGACTCAATTTGGCATGAGGGTCTGCTATACAAATTGATGTAAAGTGGTGTTGGGGGAAAAACATACGACATTATAAAATCCATGTACACAAACAACAAGTGTGTGGTAAACATTGGCAAAAAAACAAACATTTATTTCCACAGGGCCGTGGGGCGAGACAGGGATGCAGCATCTTCAAAGTGGTAGGCATGTTGTGTAAATCAAATGATAGAAACCCCAAAAAAATCAATTTTAATTCCAGGTTGTAAGGCAACAAAATAGGAAAAATGCCACGGGGGTGAATACTTTCGCAAGCCACTGTAATTGGCCCTAAACAGAGTACACAGTGGCAGAGTACACAGTGGCAGAATACCTGACCACTGTGACTGACCCAAACTTAAGGAAAGCTTTGACTATGTACAGACTCAGTGACCATAGCCTTGCTATTGAGAAAGGCCACCGTAGGCAGACCTGGCTCTCAAGAGAAGACAGGCTATGTGCACACTGCCCACAAAATGAGGTGGAAACTGAGCTGCACACAGTGAGGAGCGTTGTATTGCAGAGTAAGAGTTACTGCGTTCTAATCAGCACCCTATTCCCTATGTAGGTCATTTACTTTTGCCCTGGACTCGTAGTGCACTATGTAAGGAATAGGGTGTCATTTGAGACCAAGCCAGGACCATTGTGTGGACAGTGAGTGACAAGACACTGATCCACAACAACATGGCATGAAGCTATAGAGTTCAAATCAACATACAAGTGTTTAGCAGATGTTATTGCGGGTGTAGCGAAATGCTTGTGCTTCTAGCTCCGACAGTGCAGTAATATGTAACAAGTAATATCTAACAATTTCACAACATATACCCAATACACACAAATCTAGTAAGGAATGGAATTAAGAATATATACATATATGGACAAGCAATGACAGAGCGGCATGGACTAAGATACAGTAGAATATTATAGAATAGAATGTAGTATATACATATGAGATGAGTAGTGCAAGATATGTAAACATTATTAAAGTGACTAGTGTTCCATTTCTTAAAGTGGCCAGTGATTTCAACAGGCAGCAGCAGCCTCTAATGTGCTAGTGATGGCTATTTAACTGTCTGATGGCCTTAGTTGTTGTGATTGCCATGAGGGTGTCCACTAGCGCTGCTCTCAGGGTCTTTACATGTTCTAGCGCTGCTTCCCGGTCCTTACATGTTCTAGTGCTGCTCTCAGGGTCTGTACATGTTCTAGTGCTGCTCTCAGGGTCTTTACATGTTCTAGTGCTGCTCTCAGGGTCTGTACATGTTCTAGTGCTGCTCTCAGGGTCTGTACATGTTCTAGCGCTGCTCTCAGGGTCTGTACATGTTCTAGTGCTGCTCTCAGGGTCCTTACATGTTCTAGTGCTGCTCTCAGGGTCTGTACATGTTCTAGTGCTGCTCTCAGGGTCTTTACATGTTCTAGTGCTGCTCTCAGGGTCTGTACATGTTCTAGTGCTGCTCTCAGGGTCTGTACATGTTCTAGCGCTGCTCTCAGGGTCTGTACATGTTCTAGTGCTGCTCTCAGGGTCTGTACATGTTCTAGTGCTGCTCTCAGGGTCTGTACATGTTCTAGTGCTGCTCTCAGGGTCTTTACATGTTCTAGTGCTGCTCTCAGGGTCTTTACATGTTCTAGTGCTGCTCTCAGGGTCTTTACATGTTCTAGTGCTGCTCTCAGGGTGTTTACATGTTCTAGTGCTGCTCTCAGGGTCTTTACATGTTCTAGCGCTGCTTCCCGGTCCTTACATGTCTGAGAGCTGCTCGCAGTATCAGTAGACTGCATGGCACTGTGCAGTTTACCTTAACAGGTACTGGCTCTTTGCAGTATGCAGTCTACTGATGTTTAAATGGAGGACAGGCAGGATACGTGTGGGTGCCAATGCAATGGCAGAACCAAACTAGCAAGCTCACACATACAGTAGCAGTATTCGCTCTCCAACATGTCCTAGGCCTACTTAGTGTTCCTAGTGTTGGCCTGCTTAGTGTTGGGCTGCTTAGTGTTGGGCTGCTTAGTGTTCTTAGTGTTGGGCTGCTTAGTGTTGGGCTGCTTAGTGTTCTTAGTGTTGGGTTGCTTAGTGTTGGGCTGCTTAGTGTTGGGCTGCTTAGTGTTCTTAGTGTTGGGCTGCTTAGTGTTCTTAGTGTTGGGCTGCTTAGTGTTCTTAGTGTTGGGCTGCTT
Source organism: Coregonus sp. 'balchen' (assembly GCA_902810595.1). Classification (NCBI taxonomy): domain Eukaryota; kingdom Metazoa; phylum Chordata; class Actinopteri; order Salmoniformes; family Salmonidae; genus Coregonus; species Coregonus sp. 'balchen'. The sequence continues at coordinate 34,606,341 of LR778259.1, forward strand.
AGTGTTGGGCTGCTTAGTGTTCCTAGTGTTGGCTGCTTAGTGTTGGGCTGCTTAGTGTTGGGCTGCTTAGTGTTCTTAGTGTTGGGCTGCTTAGTGTTCTCAGTGTTGGGCTGCTTAGTGTTCTTAGTGTTGGGCTGCTTAGTGTTCCTAGTGTTGGCTGCTTAGTGTTGGGCTGCTTAGTGTTCTTAGTGTTGGGCTGCTTAGTGTTCTTAGAGTTGGGCTGCTTAGTGTTCTTAGTGTTGGGCTGCTTAGTGTTCTTAGTGTTGGCCTGCTTAGTGTTCTTAGTGTTGGGCTGCTTAGCGTTCTTAGTGTTGGGCTGCTTAGCGTTCTTAGTGTTGGGCTGCTTAGCGTTCTTAGTGTTGGGCTGCTTAGTGTTCTTAGTGTTGGGCTGCTTAGTGTTCTTAGTGTTGGGCTGCTTAGTGTTCTTAGTGTTGGGCTGCTTAGTGTTCTTAGTGTTGGCCTGCTTAGTGTTGGGCTGCTTAGTGTTCTTAGTGTTGGGCTGCTTAGTGTTGGGCTGCTTAGTGTTCTTAGTGTTGGGCTGCTTAGTGTTCTTAGTGTTGGGCTGCTTAGTGTTCTTAGCGTTGGGCTGCTTAGTGTTCTTAGTGTTGGGCTGCTTAGTGTTGGGCTGCTTAGTGTTCTTGGTGTTGGGCTGCTTAGTGTTCTTAGTGTTGGGCTGCTTAGTGTTGGGCTGCTTAGTGTTGGGCTGCTTAGTGTTCTTAGCGTTGGGCTGCTTAGTGTTCTTAGTGTTGGGCTGCTTAGTGTTCTTAGTGTTGGGCTGCTTAGTGTTGGGCTGCTTAGTGTTCTTAGTGTTGGGCTGCTTAGTGTTGGGCTGCTTAGTGTTCTTAGCGTTGGGCTGCTTAGTGTTCTTATTGTTGGGCTGCTTAGTGTTCTTAGTGTTGGGCTGCTTAGCGTTGGGCTGCTTAGTGTTCCTAGTGTTGGGCTGCTTAGCGTTGGGCTGCTTAGTGTTCTTAGTGTTGGGCTGCTTAGTGTTCTTAGTGTTGGCTGCTTAGTGTTGGGCTGCTTAGCGTTGGGCTGCTTAGTGTTGGGCTGCTTAGTGTTCTTAGTGTTGGGCTGCTTAGCGTTGGGCTGCTTAGTGTTCTTAGTGTTGGGCTGCTTAGCGTTGGGCTGCTTAGTGTTGGGCTGCTTAGTGTTCTTAGTGTTGGGCTGCTTAGTGTTGGGCTGCTTAGTGTTCTTAGTGTTGGGCTGCTTAATGTTGGGCTGCTTAGTGTTCTTAGTGTTGGCTGCTTAGTGTTGGGCTGCTTAGCGTTGGGCTGCTTAGTGTTCTTAGTGTTGGGCTGCTTAATGTTGGGCTGCTTAGTGTTCTTAGTGTTGGCTGCTTAGTGTTGGGCTGCTTAGCGTTGGGCTGCTTAGTGTTCTTAGTGTTGGGCTGCTTAGCGTTGGGCTGCTTGCAGAATACCCAGCTAGAGCAGTTGATTGGTATTCATCCACTAGCTAGGCTGTCATGTTATGGGATATGTTACATTAGCATCTCCCCACCTCTAAATTACCATCCATCAGAGTTGCATATAAACCAGCCCTAACATTGTCCATCGCTATAACTTTTAACCCACAATCTGATTTGCTGAGTCCTTCTCCCAATCAGAGCGAGTCACTATGCTCCCACTGAATCGGATTGGCTGTTGCCATCCCTACAGCATGTAAGTGCTTTGGGCTGTTGGATATGATTGGTTTCCTGGTTGACTTAAGCGGCCCCTGTTCAGGCACCGTTTGCGTGTGTGTCCCTGAACAGGCACTTGGCGGCGGGCGACCGTCGTAACTAAACGCCACCCTGACAACGACAGTGGGCACATCTCAATGACACCACTAGACAGACACATATACACTCCGAGGCGCACACACACATTTTGACACACACAGGTGCTGGGGCTCTAGTCTCTATCCAGGCCCATTTAACATACCATCTCTAATCCTCCAGTGGGTCCTCTGCTCTGTGTGTGGGTCCTCTGCTCTGTGTGTGGGTCCTCTGCTCTGTGTGGGTCCTCTGCTCTGTGTGGGTCCTCTGCTCTGTGTGGGTCCTCTGCTCTGTGTGGGTCCTCTGCTCTGTGTGGGTCCCCTCTGCTCTGTGTGGGTCCCCTCTGCTCTGTGTGGGTCCCTCTGCTCTGTGTGTGGGTCCTCTGCTCTGTGTGTGGGTCCTCTGCTCTGTGTGTGGGTCCCCTCTGCTCTGTGTGTGGGTCCCCTCTGCTCTGTGTGTGGGTCCCCTCTGCTCTGTGTGTGGGTCCCCTCTGCTCTGTGTGTGGGTCCCCTCTGCTCTGTGTGTGGGTCCCCTCTGCTCTGTGTGTGGGTCCTCTGCTCTGTGTGTGGGTCCTCTGCTCTGTGTGTGGGTCCTCTGCTCTGTGTGTGGGTCCTCTGCTCTGTGTGTGGGTCCTCTGCTCTGTGTGTGGGTCCTCTGCTCTGTGTGGGTCCTCTGCTCTGTGTGGGTCCTCTGCTCTGTGTGGGTCCCCTCTGCTCTGTGTGTGGGTCCCCTCTGCTCTGTGTGTGGGTCCCCTCTGCTCTGTGTGTGGGTCCTCTGCTCTCTGTGTGTGGGTCCTCTGCTCTCTGTGTGTGGGTCCTCTGCTCTCTGTGTGGGTCCTCTGCTCTCTGTGTGGGTCCTCTGCTCTGTGTGGGTCCTCTGCTCTGTGTGGGTCCTCTGCTCTGTGTGGGTCCTCTGCTCTGTGTGGGTCCTCTGCTCTGTGTGGGTCCTCTGCTCTGTGTGGGTCCTCTGCTCTGTGTGGGTCCTCTGCTCTGTGTGGGTCCTCTGCTCTGTGTGGGTCCTCTGCTCTGTGTGGGTCCTCTGCTCTCTGTGTGTGTCCTCTGCTTTGTCACAGGGCTTCTATTAACAGCCGGACATTTGTCATTGACTCAATTATCAATAGGCTAAGTGATAAGTCGAATGGGAGAAGAGGGTTTAGAGTTTAGCCTATCTTATACAGAAGTCATGTCATGGGACAGTACAACAGTGACATAGAACTTATGTTTTGGGCAGTGGGTTGAAATGATAAATTAATTAAACCAAACCACAACATTTTAAACTATAAAATAAAACTACAGCACAGTATCTCATGTAGCCTATTCCTAGAGGTTTATTTGATTTCTGATTGTGTTCATAGCCTGGGAGACATACACACAGACACACACACACACACAGACACACAGACACACACAGACAGTACTGGCTCTGCTCAGGTTGGCATCATCTAATTAATTGAACTAAAAAGCTTTTATTTTTTGCTTTAGCCTGCAGCCCACTTTAAGGAAAAACAGACAAGATGGAGGCAAAGATACTGAAACGTAGACATTAAGGCAGAATGGGTATAATGATCATGTATTGTCTAATGCTTGCTTCTTTGGTCGCTGGAATGGGATTGATGGAAGAGGCTTTGCCATAAATGGTAGCCAGGGACAAATAAAAGGGAAGCCCAGGAGATAAAGGAGTATGAAATGGGAAGCCCAGGAGAAATAGTCACCCGACATCCTGGGAACATGCACAAAAATGTCGCCTTGACACCTACACCACAATTACAAGGAGAGTCTCTCCATTAGATTTTTTTTTACTTTTCTCCTCGCCACCATGCTTCATCTTTGGTACACGGTTCTTACTGTGGAAGGGAGTGTTTGGTTTTGGCCAGACAGAATAGGACCCATGTCGTCCAAAAGTGGTGGTGGTGTTGATGGTTTGGGGAAGCTTTGCTTCCTCACGACCTGGAAGACTTAATAGAAGGAACCATGAATTCTGCTCTGTATCAGATCATTCTAAAAGGAGAATGTCGGGCCATCCGTCCGTGAGATGAATCGCAGCTGGGTCATGCAGCAAGATAATGATCCAGTTGGTAGAGCATGTTCCTCATCAGTTGGTAAAGCATGGTCCTCATCAGTTGGTAGAGCATGGTCCTCATCAGTTGGTAGAGCATGGTCCTCATCAGTTGGTAGAGCATGGTCCTCATCAGTTGGTAAAGCATGGTCCTCATCAGTTGGTAGAGCATGGTCCTCATCAGTTGGTAAAGCATGGTCCTCATCAGTTGGTAAAGCATGGTCCTCATCAGTTGGTAAAGCATGGTCCTCATCAGTTGGTAGAGCATGTTCCTCATCAGTTGGTAAAGCATGGTCCTCATCAGTTGGTAGAGCATGGTCCTCATCAGTTGGTAGAGCATGGTCCTCATCAGTTGGTAGAGCATGGTCCTCATCAGTTGGTAGAGCATGGTCCTCATCAGTTGGTAAAGCATGGTCCTCATTAGTTGGTAAAGCATGGTCCTCATCAGTTGGTGGTGTATCAGCCTCCAGTATCTATGCTGCAATAGTCTATGTGCCGGGGGGCTAGGGTCAGTCTGTTATATCTGGTGTAATTCTCCTGTCTTATCTGGTGTCCTGTGTGAATTAAAGTATGCTCCCTCTGGTTCTCGCTCTCTCCCTCCCCTCCCGGAGGACCTGAGCCCTAGGACCATGCCTCAGGACTACCTGGCCTGATGACTCCTGGCTGTCCCCAGTCCACCTGGTCGTGCTGCTGCTCCAGTTTCAACTGTTCTGCCTGTGGCTATGGAACCCTGACCTGTTTACCGGACGTGCTACTTTGTCCCCAGACCTGCTGTTTTCGACTCTCTCTCTCTCTACCGCACCTGCTGTCTCGACCTCTGAATGCTCGGCTATGAAAAGCCAACTGACATTTACTCCTGAGGTATTGACCTGTTGCACCCTCTACAACCACTGGGATTATTATTTGACCCTGCTGGTCATCTATGAACGTTTGAACATCTTGAAGAACAATCTGGACTTAATGGCCATGTCCTCTTATAATCTCCACCCGGCACAGCAAGAAGGGGACTGGCCACCCCTCAGAGCCTGGTTCCTCTCTAGGTTTCTTCCTAGGTTCCTGCCTTTCTAGGGAGTTTTTCCTAGCCACCGTGCTTCTACATCTGCATTGCTGTTTGGGGTTTTAGGCTGGATTTCAGTAAAAAGGGGTTTATACATACATTTGATTGATTGATTGATTGATAGATAGAGCATATATTTATATATATATTTACGTCATTTAGCAGACGCTCTTATCCAGAGCGACTTACAGGAGCAATTAGGGTTAAGTGCCTTGCTTAAGGGCACATCGACAGATTTTTCACCTAGTCGGCTCGGGGATTAGAACCAGCGACCTTTCGGTTACTGGCACAACGCTCTTACCCACTAAGCTACCTGCCGCCCCATGGTCCTCATTAGTTGGTAGAGCATGGTCCTCATCGGTTTTCCGGCTACAAAAGAGGAAAGGCCGGCGTTATGGAGCCAAGAGGGGGAATCCTGGTGAGATTAAGGCGAAGGGAAAACCGGCCACCTCTTCCTCCATTCTACTGGCTAATGTACAGTCACTTGATAATAAGATGGATGACCTCCGATCGCGTATTTGCTACCGACGGGACTCTCGGAACTGCAGTATTCTTAGCTTTTCGGAAACATGGCTCTCGGACAAGATACCCCCCATGGCTATCCAACTCGATGGATTCTTCATTCACCGGGCGGACAGGTCAGTGGAGTTGGGGAAAATTGAGAGGGGGAGGGGTTTGCCTCTTCATCAACTCCAACTGGTGTGCCAATTCCTAACGCAGTGGAAGTGTCGACCCACTGTTCACCCGACTTGGAATATCTGATGGTCAAATGCCGACCCTTCTGCCTCCCGAGGGAGTTTTCAGCCGTTATCGTGACTGCTGTATATATTCCACCTCAAGACAATAAAAAATAAAATAAAAAAGCTAGCGCTTAATGAACTGTACAAGGCTATAAACAAGCAGCGAAACCTACAGCCAGAGGCTGCATTTCTGGTTGGCAACGATTTTAATTTGGCGTCACTAAGGCACGTGATGCCCAACATCCATCAACACGTCTCCAACGCCACTAGGGGCAATAAAGTCCTAGACCACTGCTATTCTACCCACGAGCATACAAGGCACTCCCTCGTCCGCTATTCGGCAAATCAGATCATGACTCCGTACTTTTATTTCCTGTTTACAAGCAGAAGCTGAAACAGGAAGTACCCGTGATTCGCTCCGTTGAGAGATGGTCACCAGAATCAGAGGTTATGCTACAGGACTGCTTTGCTAACGCTGACTGGAATATGTTCAGAGACTCCGCCGATAACATTGACGAGATAACCACCTCCGTCACTGGCTTCATTAGAAAATGCATCGGCGACGTTGTACCCACGGTGAGGGGACGCTGCTTCCCCAATCCAAAACCCTGGATTAACACAGAGGTTGGCGCTAAACTAAAGAACAGGGCTACCGCACACAGAGCTATCATAGACAACCCTGATGCTACGGCCGAAGACAGGAACAAGTACAGGAAGTCCCGCTATGACCTCTGCAGAGTAATCAAACGAGCAAAAGGACAATATAGGAATAAGGTGGAGATATACTGCACAGGCTCTGCCGCCCACCGCAGGTGGCTGGGGCTACAGTCCATTACGGATTACAAAGGAAGACCCAACTGATCTGCCCAACGATGCCTCTCTACCAGACGAACTGAATGCATTTTATGCACGCTTTGACAACAACAACAACATCGAGCCGGGTGTGCAGGCCGTCACCGACCCAGAGGATTAGGTGATCTCGCTCTCCGAGGCCAACGTGACAAGGGTCTTTAAATCAGGTCAACACCTGCAAGGCCGACGGCCCCCGACGGTATTCCAGGGCGCGTTCTCAGTGCATGCGCAGAACCGCTGGCAGGCATATTAACGGTCTGCGCAGAACCGCTGGCAGGCATATTAACGGTCTGCGCAGAACCGCTGGCAGGCATATTAACGGTCTGCGCAGAACCGCTGGCAGGCATATTAACGGTCTGCGCAGAACCGCTGGCAGGCATATTAACGGTCTGCGCAGAACCGCTGGCAGGCATATTAACGGTCTGCGCAGAACCGCTGGCAGGCATATTAACGGTCTGCGCAGAACTGCTGGCAGGCATATTAACGGTCATTTTCAACCTCTCCTTGTCCCAGTCTGTAACCCACACAAGCCCCCATCCACATCGTCGTGGAGCGGGAAGACAGCTTCAAGTTCCTTGGTGTCCAAATCACTAAAGCCTTAAAATGGTCCAAACACCCATGCACAGTAGTGAAGGCGGCGCGACAGTGAGGGGTTTGAAAAAGGTTGGCATGGGTCCTCAAATCCTCAAAAGGTTCTTTAGCTGTACCATTGAGAGCATCTTGACTGGCTGCATCACCGCTTGGTATGGCAATAGCACCGCCCTCGATAGCATGGCGCTACAGAGGGTGGTGCGGACGGCCCAGTACATCACTGGGGCCGAGCTCCCTGCCATCCAGGACCTCTATACCAGGCGGTGTGAAAAGAAGGCCCGGTAAATTGTCAAAGACCCCAACCAGCCAAGCCATAGACTATTTTCTCTGCTCCCGCACGGCAAGGGGTACCGATGCATCAAGTCTGACACCAACAATCTCTTGAACAGCTTCTATCCCCAAGCAATACGACTGATAAATAGCTAACAGAATAGCTACACGGACTATCTGAGATAACCTTGGATCTTTATTGACCTTTAATTTTTATCCTTGCACTGTCTGTATTCACCCTCACAGGGTCCTACACACACTCACTCAGTCATCTGCTCACTCACACATAATATGCACATACATTTATACTGACTCTACACACCCGCACACCACATCTTATATCCTGTTGCCTAGTCACCTTACCCCTATACATATCTACCTCCATCACTCCAGTATCCCTGCACATTGTAAATACAGTATTAGGACATACTTTAAATAGTTCCTGTATATAGTATGCTTCCTTACTTTATTGTGTATTTCATATTTCCTAATCTTATTTCTTGTGGGTTTTTTTTTCTAGTAATACATTGTATTGATTATTGCATTGTTGGGTTTTGAGTTCATAAAAGAAAGACATTTCAATGTCCTTGTGCATGTGACATTAAAACGTGAAACCTGTTAGCTGAGCTTGTGGCTAAAGCAAAGCCGAATCCCTAATCATGCCTGCATGTAAACAAATTGTAAGTTTAATGTTTGGAGAGGATGCAATAAAACAGGTCGTCAAAATCCCTGTCAGACAACACAATAAAAAAAAAATTGAGACGACGTCGAGGTGGTCATGCAGGAGAAGCTTAAGGGAAGTTCGCCTTGCAGATGAGTCCACTGATATCAATAGTCAGCGGAGCCTGCTGGCTGTTGGCAAACGTACAGTATGTTGATGGGGATGACAGCCCTGAAGGAGGCAAACGTACAGTATGTTGATGGGGATGACAGACCTGAAGGAGGCAAACGTACAGTATGTTGATGGGGATGACAGACCTGAAGGAGGCAAACGTACAGTATGTTGATGGGGATGACAGACCTGAAGGAGGCAAACGTACAGTATGTTGATGGGGATGACAGACCTGAAGGAGGCAAACGTACAGTATGTTGATGGGGATGACAGACCTGAAGGAGGCAAACGTACAGTATGTTGATGGGGATGACAGACCTGAAGGAGGCAAACGTACAGTATGTTGATGGGGATGACAGACCTGAAGGAGGCAAACGTACAGTATGTTGATGGGGATGACAGACCTGAAGGAGGCAAACGTACAGTATGTTGATGGGGATGACAGACCTGAAGGAGGCAAACGTACAGTATGTTGATGGGGATGACAGACCTGAAGGAGGCAAACGTACAGTATGTTGATGGGGATGACAGACCTGAAGGAGGCAAACGTACAGTATGTTGATGGGGATGACAGACCTGAAGGAGGCAAACGTACAGTATGTTGATGGGGATGACAGACCTGAAGGAGGCAAACGTACAGTATGTTGATGGGGATGACAGACCTGAAGGAGGCAAACGTACAGTATGTTGATGGGGATGACAGACCTGAAGGAGGCAAACTGACATATGTGTTGCTATAAAAGGAAAGGTGCAGGGAGTAAAATCCAGAGATAAAGATCACTAAGGTGCAGGGAGTAAAATCCAGAGATAAAGATCACTAAGGTTAGGGAGTAAAATCCAGAGATAAAGATCACTAAGGTGCAGGGAGTAAAATCCAGAGATAAAGATCACTAAGGTTAGGGAGTAAAATCCAGAGATAAAGATCAATCAATGCATCCTCCACCATGAGGCTCTTGTAGCAAAAAGCAGGCCACTAGAGTTGGCTGAAGTGTTGGACCAGGTCGTGAAAATTGTGAACGTTATTAAATCACGGCTATTAAATGGTGACTGTTTGCCATCCTGTGTGAAGAGACCTTCAGCGCTTACTGTTACACACATAGGTGCGTTGATTGTCACGGGGTAAGGTCCTCTCACGTGTGCACGAGCTCCGGAATAAATTCATAGAGTTCTCCCAAACACCAACTGCCACACAAACACCAACTGGCTAACGACTACCGGTGGGCAAAGCTTGCTTACCTTGCAGACATTTTTGGCCATCTTAATGAGCTCAATACAAAAATGCAAGGGCGAAAACAAGAGTATCCTGACAACCACAGACAAGATCCAGGGTTTCTGAGCCTGTGGCAAGAGGCAATGAAAGAGGGGTCCTCGGAGATGTTCCCTCTGGTCGCAGCAGAGGTTGAAAGGGCACCACCATCACATCTTCAAACGCTGCAGGAGAGGTTTGAGCGCTACTTCCCAGCGACAGGTGAACCGTTTGATTGGATCCGTGACCCGTTCAATCCACTCTCTTCATCTCCAGGCATGCTATTGGGGTACTTCTGCCTTTACCCACAACCTATCTGTGCAAGCTTGCATTCTGCAGCCTCGCATTTCTCAAAAACAACAGGAGGGAGCGACTGTCTGTAGAACAGGACCTGTGGGTGGCCTTCTCCTCAGTGCCTCCCTGGATAAGAAGACACTGTGGGCAGTGTCAAGCTTAGGTGTCCCACTAAGCCGATAAGTTGCTATTCACTCTACTTTTGATTTAATCTAATGTATTTATATATTTTTTTATCCATTAATTAACATTTAATTGGAAAATAGGCTATGTGCTCACTTTTGAACACAGTTAACAGATTAACAACAAGTTATTACTATGTGTCAGACTATTTAGTCCAACAGTCATTTTGCTTCCTTCTTATCAAATGTCTCTGTTAATCATTCTGTTTAAGTTTGGGATGGTGCCAGGGGTGGTGCTGAAAGGACAGACCACCACTGCCAGCTGAAGCTCCTGCTCCGCTATCCAGCCAGCTGAAATTTTAGGCCTAACTATTGTCTTGTACTTTGGTTGTTATAAAATGAATTTAAAAAATAGACATGTTATGAATTTATTTTTATCTTGTTGCGTTGCACTTTGGTTAGGCCTCTTTTCAATGTGAAATTGCTTAAATGAACTGATGTTATACATCCGTTATGAATATGCATGGCCCCTCCTATGTGCTGGGTGCGGCTGGCCGGTAGCTGCTGTGTTGTATCCACGGTAGCGGTGCTGTATCCACGGTAGCGGTGCTGTATCCACGGTAGCGGTGCTGCATCCACTGTAGCGGTGCTGTATCCACGGTAGCGGTGCTGTATCCACGGTAGCGGTGCTGCATCCACGGTAGCGGTGCTGCATCCACGGTAGCGGTGCTGCATCCACGGTAGCGGTGCTGTATCCACGGTAGCGGTGCTGTATCCACGGTAGCGGTGCTGCATCCACGGTAGCGGTGCTGCATCCACGGTAGCGGTGCTGCATCCACGGTAGCGGTGCTGCATCCACGGTAGCGGTGCTGCATCCACGGTAGCGGTGCTGCATCCACGGTAGCGGTGCTGCATCCACGGTAGCGGTGCTGTATCCACGGTAGCGGTGCTGCATCCACGGTAGCGGTGCTGCATCCACGGTAGCGGTGCTGTATCCACGGTAGCGGTGCTGCATCCACGGTAGCGGTGTTGTATCCACGGTAGCGGTGCTGCATCCACGGTAGCGGTGCTGTATCCACGGTAGCGGTGCTGCATCCACGGTAGCGGTGTTGTATCCACGGTAGCGGTGCTGTATCCACGGTAGCGGTGCTGTATCCACGGTAGCGGTGCTGTATCCACGGTAGCGGTGCTGTATCCACGGTAGCGGTGCTGCATCCACGGTAGCGGTGTTGTATCCACGGTAGCGGTGCTGTATCCACGGTAGCGGTGCTGTATCCACGGTAGCGGTGCTGTATCCACGGTAGCGGTGCTGTATCCACGGTAGCGGTGCTGTATCCCGGTTACCACTGTACTCTGTGCTGAGTTGCAGTGCTATCCACATGAGCTGCTTGATAGGTGCATCATTTGTGTTTACCATATATTACCTGGGGCCTCTCCCACATCTTTGCAACATTGAATGAACTGATGTTATGAATACGTTTTTATATTGTTGCCTTGCACTTTGGTTAGGTCTGTTTTTAAAAGGAAACTTGTTAAATGAACTGATGTTGAATATATTTTTAAAAGGAAACAGGTTAAATGAACTGATGTTGAATATATTTTTAAAAGGAAACTGGTTAAATGAACTGATGTTTAATATATTTTTTTAAAGAAACTGGTTAAATGAACTGATATGAATGTTTTTATCTTGTTGCCTTGCACTTTGGTAATGTTTAATATGAATTTGGTTGAATGAACTTGTTTTGGGATGTTGTGCCCTGAGCTTTATGTTGTTGTTCATTTCTATTCATTGTGTCTGGTCTGTCTGGATAATTGAAATCATTCCACTGAAGGCCACTCTACTCCACACAGTCTTTTTCTGGGTTTTTTCCCCTGACGTTTCCAATGATTTGGCCATTGTTTAGCAACCTGTTGTAGCCAATGTGCTAACCTTTGCAACCCATTCTAGTAAAGACCATATTCATAGTTAATATATATAATATATTTTTCAAACTATTAGCCCTAAATATGTTGATGTGCCTTGAAATTGTGGGTCTCATCCAAGTGTGCCACCTCATTAAAAAAGGTTGGGAACCACTACACTACTTCAGAATAACAACAACCGTTCAGTCAACTGAGGAGCACACAGAGAAATATGTCACACAATCAGTCAGACAGACACTTCAGAAGTTATGAAAATCGATTGACTGAGTGTCCAGCTGTTCTGGAGTGAAGCGGTTGGAGGTGTAAAGGTGTGTGTGTGTGTGTGTGTGTGTGTGTGTGTGGCCTGCTCCGAATGCATTGAGAACTCTATACCTCTCCTAAGAACGCATACAGGGACAACTCTAGAACCGAAGGGCGAGGGGTTGTCCCACAGGGGAAAACCTAAATACATGCTGCTTTCAAAGTAGCACACCATTAAAAAACACTGGCTCCTTAATAATCATGTTTGAAAACGTCTAACCAGTTGCCATAACAACACAGTGAGACAGGGCTTTGAGTGCTACACTGCTGGGGGGGGGTGTAGGTTGTGATGAGCAAGTGGTGTGTATTGGCTACAACAGGCTTCTTAACAATGACCAAATCATAGGAAACGTCAAGGGGGGAAAAAAAACAGAAAAAGGCTCATGTGTGCAGTAGAGTGGACAGCATTGGTCCCGTGTAGCTCAGTTGGTAGAGCATGGCGCTTGCAACGGCAGGGTTGTGGGTTCGATTCCCACGGGGGGGCCAGTATGAAAAAAACGAACAAAAAAAAACATGTATGCACTCACTGTAAGTCGCTCTGGATAAGAGCGTCTGCTAAATGACTAAAATGTAAATGTGTGTGTAAGGGGTCTTCAAAACACTGAATCACCTGTTTCAGTCATATTACAACACACAAAATAGATATCTCACTGCCAGACAGTCCCAAATACCACCCTATCCCCTTTATAGTGCACTACTTTAGACCAGGGACCATAAGAATAGGGAATAGGGTGCCATTTGAGACAAAGCCAGAGTCCCACCAGTCTGCCAGGGGGGCATGTGCCAGCGTAGCATGCCTATAATCATGTGGGTTAGTGGGCTTAGGTCTACAGAGACACACCCTGTCCCGTTGGGGCTCCACTAGCCTGTATGGGGCATGACTCTGCATTCATCTACATGGAATATTAAAAACGCTAGTTAGAAGGGGGATGCATTGACTTTGAAGTCTTACTCTACTGTAATAAGAACCTAGAAACGTCGGCTTCAGCCCTATGGGCCGTGGTCAAAAGTAGTGCACTAAATGGGGTCCCATTTGGGACGTGTCCCTCTACACTGTAAAAAATAATACTGATGGGATTTATTGAAAAAATGTTGCAGCCATGTCACAATGACCCCAAAATGGCTTCTTCTGCTCCATATGGGGAGCCAAAAATGAGGGAGGAATTCTCTGTTAGGGCGTTGGGGAATTGCATCATGGGTCATTTATTTTCCTCCAAAAAGCGAGATCCGTCACGGGGGTTAGCTGGGCCTCTATCTCCCCTCTCTCTCTCATATCCACATATGTAGACACTGGTATGGTGTTGGGAATAATGAATAGGAGGTTGAGAAGTGGCAGAATTGCCCTTTAACTCTGGATCCTAAATGGCACCCTACCCCAACTACAGTGCATTCGGAAAGTATTCAAACCCAGGGACTTTTTCCACATTTTGTTACGTTACAGCCTTATTCTAAAATGGATATATTTTTTAAATCAATAATCCTCAGCAATCTACACACAATACCCCAAAAACAAAGCAAAAACAGGTGCATCCTGTTTCCATTGATCATCCTTGAGATGTTTCTACAACTTGATTGGAGTCCACTTGTGGTAAATTCGATTGATTGGACATGATTTGGAAAGGCACACACCTGTCTATATAAGGTCCCACAGTTGACAGTGCATGTCAGAGCGAAAACTAAGCCATGAGGTCGAAGGAATTGTCCGTAGAGCTCCGAGACAGGATTATGTGGAGGCACAGATCTGGGGGAGGGTACCATAAAATGTCTGCAGCATTGAAGGTCCCCAAGAACACAGTGGGCTTCATCATTCTTAAATGGAAGAAGTTTGGAACCACCAAGACTCTTCCTAGAGCTGGCCGCCCGGCCAAACTGGGCAATCGGGGGAGAAGGGCCTTGGTCAGGGAGGTGACCAAGAACCCGATGGTCAGTCTGACAGAGCTCTAGTCTGACAGGCCCCGTGTAGCTCAGTTGGTAGAGCATGGTGCTTGCAATGCCAGGGTTGTGGGTTCGATTCCCACAGGGGGCCAGTATGAAAAGGTATGCACTCACTGTAAGTCACTCTGGATAAGAGTGTCTGCTAAATGACTAAAATGTAAATGTAGAGTTCCTCTGTGGAGATGGGAGAAACGTCCAGAAGGACAGCAATCTCTGCAGCACTCCACCAATCAGGCCTTTATGGTAGAGTGGCCAGATGGAAGCCACTCCTCAGTAAAAGGCACATGACAGCCCACGTGGAGTTTGCCAAAAGCTACCTAAAGACTCTCAGACCATGAGAAACAAGATTCTCTGTTCTGATTAAACCAAGCGTCACTTCTGGAGGAAACCTGGCACCATCCCTACGGTGAAGCATGGTGGTGGCTCATGCTGTGGGGATGTTTTTCAGCGGCAGGGACTGGGAGACTAGTCAGAATCGAGGCAAAGATGAACGGAGCAAAGTACAGAGAGATCCTTAATGAAAACCTGCTCCAGAGCGCTCAGGACCTTAGACAGGGGGAAAGGTTCACCTTCCAACAGGACAACGACCCTAAGCACACAGCCAAGACAACGCAGGAGTGGCTTCAGGACAAGTCTCTGAATGTCCTTGAGTGGCCCAGCCAGAGCCCGGACTTGAACCCGATCGAACATCTCTGGAGAGAGCTGAAAATAGCTGTGCAGCAACCTGACACAGCTTGAGAGGATCTGCAGAGAAGAATGGGAAAAACTCCCCAAATACAGGTGTGCCAATCTTGTAACTTCATATCCAAGAACTCGAGGCTGAAATCACTGCCAAAGGTGCTTCAACAAAGTACTGAGTAAAATATTTCAGTTTTCTATTTGTAATAAATTAGCAAAAAATTTTAAAATCCTGTTTTTGCTTTGTCATTATGGGGTATTGTGTGTTGATTGTGTGGTCCTCTGTAGCTCAAATGGTAGAGCATGGCGCTTGTAACGCCAGGGGGGTTCGATCCCCGGGACCACCCATACGTGAAAATGTATGCACACATGACTGTAAGTCGCTTTGGATAAAAGCGTCTGCTAAATGGCATATTATTATTATTATTATTATTATTGATTGATGGGGGGGACTATTTAATACATTTTAGAATAAGGCTGTAACATAACAAAATGTGGAAAAAGTCAAGGGGTCTGAATACTTTCCGAAGGCACTGTATAGTTTTGACCAGGGCCCATAGGGTGCCATTTGAGTGTGGATGGAAGGAGTGAGGGGGAGGTAGAATGAACGGCTGGGTTATCTTCCACGGGGGAATGTAAAAGGGATGGTGCTTCAATGGTGGGGTAGCACACTGAAGAAACAGAACAGCTCGTGCTAGCCAAACAAATCAAATGGGGGTTTAGCCCAGAGGTTGCTAGCTAAAACACCAGTGGTGTCGTTAACCCACTAATAATAATAATATATAATATGCCATTTAGCAGATGCTTTATCCAAAGCGACTTACATTTAAATTTTTTAAATTTTAGTCATTTAGCAGACGCTCTTATCTAGAGCGACTTACAGGAGCAATTAGGGTTAAGTGCCTTGCTCAAGGGTACATCGACAGATATTTCACCTAGTCGGCTCGGGGATTAGAACCAGCGACCTTTCGGTTACTGGCACAACGCTCTTAACCACTAAGCTACTTACAGTCATGCGTGCATAAATTTTTTTGTGTATGGGTGGTCCCGGGGATCAAACCCACTACCTTGGCGTTACAAGCGCCGTGCTCTACCAGCTGAGCTACTAACTAGCCAAGACACTCAAAAGTTCAGCTAGCTAACTCCAAACGGTGGGAACCGACGAAGAGCTAGAGACCCCGGGTAGAAGTAGTTAAAATTTGTGGGAACCTGCTATTAGCGGGATGCTAAAGCAGTGGCGCTAGCTAGTTAACAATAACAATTGTGTGTAGGCCAGGCAACAGGTGTACTGTAGCTACCTGACAACAAATAGCGCCGCTAACAAGCTAACTGAGGTAACTTCACTCGGTGAAGTGAAGGTGAAGTTAGCAGAATTCCTGAAAATCGAAAATAAGCCACTCATCGCTCCGTGTCGGGGTGGTAACGTTAAGGGATAGTTTTCTGAAGAAAGCTGCTTAATGGGCTAGTAACCAAATAGACTCGTGAAGAGGCGAAGAATTAGGAAACCAGAGCAGTGCAGGGTGTTATATAGACACGAGGTGCGTACATCCACAATGTTCTGATTGGCCTGTTAGGCATGATTAAATAAGCCTTCAACCAATTACCTACAAAAGAGGCCGTGTCCCATTGTGAGATGTCAAACCCGAGTCGACTGAAAGAGAACCCATCCACAACAGAAGTGGTGAGAGAGAGAGAGCAGTAAACTGTCAGTAATTCTGTACAAGGTTAAGACTGCCAGTAAACATTCAGGTCAAATAGGACACTGTGCGTCCCAGGATCCTTCAAGGGAATGAGTGTGTGTGTGTGTGTGTGTGTGTGTGTGTGTGTCTCTGTGCGTGTGTGTGCATCTCGGTGTGTGTGTGTGTGTGTGCGTGTCTCTGTGTGTGTGTGTGTGCGTCAAAGTGTGTGTGTGTGTGTGTGTGTGTGTGCGTGTCTCGGTGTGTGTGTGTGTGCGTCACGGTGTGTGTGTGTGTGTGTGTGTGCGTGCGTCACGGTGTGTGTGTGTGTGTGTGTGTGTACCCATGGGGCGGCGCACAATTGGCCCAGCGTCGTCCAGGGTAGGGGAGGGAATGGCCGGCAGGGGATGTAGCTCAGTTGGTAGAGCATGGCGTTTGCAACGCCAGGGTTGTGGGTTCGATAAAATAATGTATGCGCTAACTGTAAGTCGCTCTGGATAAGAGCGTCTGCTAAATGACTAAAATGTAAATGTAAATGTAACGTCTCAGTACCCAGACTCCAGTCAGCTCTTCAGGGCATCATGGCTGCTGGGAGGGCAACCCTTCATCCACCTCTTCTACCTAGCAACCAGACAGGAAGACACACTGTTAGTCAGGGTTACACACACAGATAATCCACAATAACACACACTGCCTCACACTGCCTCGCTCTTAACACACACACACACACACACACACACACACACACACACAGTTTCTTGACTTGTGTTAACACTGGTAAATCAGGTTAATTGAGAAACCCTGAAGATTTGATTGAGAAAAAGGGAAAGAACAGCTATATACAGCTACATGACAACAGGATAACATGATAACACACAGCTACATGATAACACACAGCTACATGATAACATGATAACACACAGCTACAGGATAACATGATAACACACAGCTACAGGATAACACACAGCTACATGATAACACACAGCTACATGATAACATGATAACACACAGCTACATGATAACATGATAACACACAGCTACATGATAACACGATAACACACAGCTACATGATAACACACAGCTACATGATAACACACAGCTACATGATAACATGATAACACACAGCTACATGATAACACACAGCTACATGATAACACACAGCTACATGATAACATGATAACACACAGCTACATGATAACATGATAACACACAGCTACATGATAACATGATAACACACAGCTACATGATAACATGATAACACACAGCTACATGATAACACGATAACACACAGCTACATGACAACAGGATAACATGATAACACACAGCTACATGATAACATGATAACACACATCTACATGATAACATGATAACACACATCTACATGATAACATAATAACACACAGCTACATGATAACATGATAACACACAGCTACATGATAACATGATAACACACAGCTACATGATAACAGGATAACACACAGCTACATGATAACATGATAACACACAGCTACATGATAACATGATAACACACAGCTACATGATAACATGATAACACACAGCTACATGATAACACACAGCTACATGATAACATGATAACACACAGCTACATGATAACATGATAACACACAGCTACATGATAACACACAGCTACATGATAACATGATAACACACAGCTACATGATAACATGATAACACACAGCTACATGATAACACGATAACACACAGCTACATGACAACAGGATAACATGATAACACACAGCTACATGATAACATGATAACACACATCTACATGATAACACACAGCTACATGATAACATGATAACACACAGCTACATGATAACATGGTAACAGACAGCTACATGATAACACACAGCCACATAATAACATGACAACACACAGCTACATGATAACATGATAACACACAGCTACATGATAACACACAGCTACATGATAACACGATAACACACAGCTACATGATAACAGGATAACATGATAACACACAGCTACATGATAACATGATAACACACATCTACATGATAACACACAGCTACATGATAACACACAGCTACATGATAACATGATAACACACAGCTACATGATAACATGATAACACACAGCTACATGATAACACACAGCTACATGATAACATGACAACACACAGCCACATGATAACATGACAACACACAGCTACATGATAACACACAGCCACATAATAACATGATAACACACAGCTACATGATAACATGATAACACACAGCTACATGATAACACACAGCTACATGATAACATGATAACACACAGCTACATGATAACACACAGCTACATGATAACATGATAACACACAGCTACATGATAACATGATAACACACAGCTACATGATAACATGATAACACACAGCTACATGATAACACACAGCTACATGATAACATGATAACACACAGCTACATGATAACACACAGCCACATGATAACATGACAACACACAGCTACATGATAACACACAGCCACATAATAACATGACAACACACAGCTACATGATAACACACAGCTACATGATAACACACAGCTACATGATAACATGATAACACACAGCTACATGATAACACACAGCTACATGATAACACACAGCTACATGATAACACACAGCCACATGATAACATGACAACACACAGCTACATGATAACATAACACACAGCCACATGATAACATGACAACACACAGCTACATGATAACATGATAACATACAGCTACATGATAACACGATAACACACAGCTACATGATAACATGAACACACAACTACATGATAACATGCTAACATGATAACACACAGCTACATGATAACACACAGCTACATGCTAACATGATAACACACAGCTACATGATAACATGATAACACACAGCTACATGATAACATGATAACACACAGCTACATGATAACATGAACACACAACTACATGATAACATGCTAACATGATAACACACAGCTACATGCTAACATGATAACACACAGCTACATGATAACGTGATAACACACAGCTACATGCTAACATAGCTGCATGATAACATGACAACACAGCTACATGATAACACACAGCTATATGATAACACAGCAGATGTATATACAGCTATATAATAACACACAGCAGATGCCAGCTTTCAACTCCGCAGATAATTTGGTGACTGTCAGAAACCAATTAACTATCAAACTGTAAACTATTTCAATCACTCAAACAACCCTAACTGTATGAATCATCCACCTCATCTCCCCCTGGCTAGAAACACAGTCAGTGTTTCACATCGTGGTCGGGTTGACTTGACTTGACATACAGGTTTCATTGGGTTTATTGAGAACACCAAGGGACAGCTAAATGCTCTTTAACCATCAGCAGCACACAAACCTCCCCTTAAATGTCATGAAGCCCTTAACTAGTCAGTTCCCGGTAGGGACTTTTATTAAATAATAATAATAATAATAATAATAATAATAATAATAATAATAATAATATGCCATTTAGCAGACGCTTTTATCCAAAGCGACTTACAGTCATGTGTGCATACATTTTTACGTATGGGTGGTCCCGGGGATCGAACCCACTACCCTGGCGTTACAAGCGCCATGCTCTACCAATTGAGCTACAGAGGACCACAGAAACAACCATCCATTGACAACTGGGCCATTTTTATTACACAAACTGACTCAAATCTATTTCCAAAGTTGACTGCAATGACATTTGATTTGACTACAACAGCCCAAGTCCAACCCCCTGTCAGTATAAGGTCTAACGGTTAGGCTCAGTCAGTCCTGGCAACCGCGTGTGTCGGTGGTTGAGATTACATCAGGTGTTCAACACACTTCTGTGTAAGGGTTGGTGTGAGGTGTGACCCAGGTGCGGTGCAGGATAGACAGTAGGCAGCAGGCAGAGATGGTGAAACAAGGATCTTTACTGGTGGTCCCGAAGCCAGGATACAAAACAACGGACTTTACACGAAAAAGAAAGGAGGAGCAAATAAGACTTCAAAAAAACAGGCTGACAGCCAAAAAATACGAAATACTGTGACTGAAATAATAACTAAACAGGGAGAACACTTCTCAAGTACCTGTCCATACGTCACGCGATCAGACACTGAGTAGTACTGCTGGACATAGAGAAACTAGCAGAGAAAACTGAGCAAGGGAACACAGGGAAGTGAGGCCATAAACACACAGGTGAACAGGTAGACACAGGTGACACCAATAGGATACTGATTAGTCCAGACTGTGAGTGAGGAGGTGCCTAAAGGTTGTCGGAGGATGACACCTAGTGGGTCGCTCCGGAACTGCGACCCCCCCTCCAATAACACTTCTGTATCCCAGCCAAGTTGAGGAGAGCCTGGAGGGGAGCTCAGTCCTGGAGGACTACTAGGCTCTCTGACACCCACTACAGTATGAAGTGTAGAAGCTCTGAGGAGGCTTATAGGAACTCTTAAATAGTGGCGGTCTCAATGAATGAGTCCCAAAATGGCACCCTATTCCCTATATATAGTGCACTACTTTTGACCAAGGCCCATATGGCATAGTACACTATATAGGGAATAGGGTGCCATTGTGGATGCAACCAATGCCTTTTTTCCTTTGGGATCTCTGCCTTTTACTCATAAATAAATATGATCCAGGTCAATGCATTCGAGAGAATTTTCAAAAGAGGAAACTGCTGTTCCTTCTCTCCCTCTCTGCTTTCTCTCCCTTCCTCTCCATTTCTCCCCCCCCCCCTCTGCCCTCTCTCCCCCCTGCCCTCTCTCACTCCCTCTGCTCTCCCCCCCTGCTCAGTTCACCAGCCCCTACCAACCCAACAAAGCCTCAGGACAGCGGTCAAATCTGGCCCAACCAAATCAACACAAAGCAAAAATATGTTGGAAGACTATGTAACCACCGTGACTGATGGAAAACGGAGAAAAACACTGACTGTGTACAGCCTGGCCATAGAAAGCGCCCATCACAGACACATCTGGCTACCCACAGAGGACAGGTTGTACTCACTTTTGCCCTCAGAGAGAGGTCGAGAGACAGAGCTGCATTTTGAAATTGAAAACAAATACAACAATTTTTGAAACCAAAACAGAAAAGGAGAAAATCTATTGGGGAGAACAACCCATTTGGTGCCATATTAGCTGCAAAATATATAGGTTCCTGCCACACCCGTAGGGACAGCCAGTGGAACAACCAACCTGATGAATAACATATAGGTTCCTGCCACACCCGTAGGGACAGCCAGTGGAACAACCAACCTGATGAATAACATATAGGTTCCTGCCACACCCGTAGGGACAGCCAGTGGAACAACCAACCTGATGAATAACATATAGGTTCCTGCCACACCCGTATGGACAGCCAGTGGAACAACCAACCTGATGAATAACATGTAGGTTCCTGCCACACCCGTATGGACAGCCAGTGGAACAACCAACCTGATGAATAACATATAGGTTCCTGCCACACCCGTAGGGACAGCCAGTGGAACAACCAACCTGATGAATAACATATAGGTTCCTGCCACACCCGTAGGGACAGCCAGTGGAACAACCAACCTGATGAATAACATATAGGTTCCTGCCACACCCGTAGGGACAGCCAGTGGAACAACCAACCTGATGAATAACATATAGGTTCCTGCCACACCCGTAGGGACAGCCAGTGGAACAACCAACCTGATGAATAACATATAGGTTCCTGCCACACCCGTAGGGACAGCCAGTGGAACAACCAACCTGATGAATAACATATAGGTTCCTGCCACACCCGTAGGGACAGCCAGTGGAACAACCAACCTGATGAATAACATATAGGTTCCTGCCACACCCGTATGGACAGCCAGTGGAACAACCAACCTGATGAATAACATGTAGGTTCCTGCCACACCCGTATGGACAGCCAGTGGAACAACCAACCTGATGAATAACATGTAGGTTCCTGCCACACCCGTAGGGACAGCCAGTGGAACAACCAACCTGATGAATAACATGTAAGTTCCTGCAACACCCGTATGGACAGCCAGTGGAACAACCAACCTGATGAATAACAACGCTACCTGTGTCTTTCTAACTAGTTCAGTATTGTCCTCATTCATTTCTTACTGTAGTGTTCCGTTAAATGCTACTACTCATTGAGTATTATTATTATTAATATTATGTTTCCTAATATTATCTACCTGTCATCATTGATTTGATATGTGTCTATATGTTTGCTTTGGCAATGAATGGGCCAATAAAGCCAATTGAATTTCAGAGATGAGAGATCATTTGTATACAGAATGCCACTGTGAGCTCACTTGGCAGATATGTCGCACACACACACACACACACACACACACACACACACACACACACACACACACACACGCACACACGCACACACACACACACTGCTTCCATTTCCCCTACCCTGCTGGAGATTTGTATAATTTCAGTGCTTCTTGTTACGTCCTGGGGTGCTTTGCTTCCACTCTTAGTGGCCTGTATTAACAAACCCTTTCAGAGTAGGAGTTCTGATCTAGTATCAGGTCCCCCCTCATGTCCATGTTCTCTTATTCACTGTGACCTAAAAGGCCAAACTGATCCTAGATCGGCACTCTTACTCTGAAACACTTTGCTTTCTCTCTCACTTTTCACTAGAAGTTGCCTTCCTGCAGCTCTCAGCTCCGTGGGAGTTGCATGTTCTATCACAATAATAATATATATATATATATATATAATTCTCAGATCAGGGAGATGATGATTGAAAGTCTAATTAGTTGGAGTTGGTAATTAAAAAGGCGTTGTGCCCGTTAGATCTAATAAGCCAGTCAGGTCTCCCCAGAGAGAGAGAGAAGGCCTTCTAGACTCATATTAGGACACAGCACGAGTTCTGCTCTTGGAATTTAATGGAAAATATCTAATTAATGAGGTGCAATGCAATTTGAATAAAGTTTAGAGTTTTATAATGGGTCTTTGACTTTCACCACACTTGAACGCTGGAATCTGATGATCTACTTTTTTTTTAGAGACCCCAATGGCAAGAATGCTGTATTTTTTCTAGATTTGAACACGATATCCCAGAAACCCCAGCTCTCATTGGCAGTCGCCGCTGGGAAGACGTAGCGTCAACATCCGCTCGGAGACATTGGGTTGCTGTTTTATCTAGTGGAAACCAGTATAGCCAATGTTGACGTTGTGGCTGTTTTATCTAGTGGAAACCAGTATAGCCAATGTTGACGTTGTGGCCGTGTTATCCAGTGGAAACCCAGAGCAACAGAGTTGGGACTGAGCCTGTGGATGTTAAGGACAGGTGGTCTGAGGGAAACCGAGGGTTGGAATGGGGAGTTGCTGAGAGAGGGGTGAAATGAAGGTAAACAAACTGTAGGCTGTAACTTCCAATGCCTGTTCGCCTGAGGCTGATGTCACGCAAGCGCTCACACACATGCACTTGCATTCAAAACGCACACACACGTACAGTGGGGAAAAAAGTATTTAGTCAGCCACCAATTGTGCATGTTCTCCCACTTAAAAAGATGAGAGAGGCCTGTAATTTTCATCATAGGTACACGTCAACTATGACAGACAAAATGAGAAAAAAAAATCCAGAAAATCACATTTTTAATGAATTTATTTGCAAATTATGGTGGAAAATAAGTATTTGGTCACCTACAAACAAGCAATATTTCTGGCTCTCACAGACCTGTAACTTCTTCTTTAAGAGGCTCCTCTGTCCTCTACTCATTACCTGTATTAATGGCACCTGTTTGAACTTGTTATCAGTATAAAAGACACCTGTCCACAACCTCAAACAGTCACACTCCAAACTCCACTATGGCCAATACCAAAGAGCTGAAAGGACACCAGAAACAAAATTGTAGACCTGCACCAGGCTGGGAAGACTGAATCTGCAATAGGTAAGCAGCTTGGTTTGAAGAAATCAACTGTGGGAGCAATTATTAGGAAATGGAAGACATACAAGACCACTGATAATCTCCCTCGATCTGGGGCTACACGCAAGATCTCACCCCGTGGGGTCAAAATGATCACAAGAACGGTGAGCAAAAATCCCAGAACCACACGGGGGGACCTAGTGAATGACCTGCAGAGAGCTGGGACCAAAGTAACAAAGCCTACCATCAGTAACACACTACGCCGCCAGGGACTCAAATCCTGCAGTGCCAGTACATGTCCAGGCCCGTCTGAAGTTTGCTAGAGTGCATTTGGATGATCCAGAAGAGGATTGGGAGAATGTCATATGGTCAGATGAAACCAAAATAGAACTTTTTGGTAAAAACTCAACTCGTCGTGTTTGGAGGACAAAGAATGCTGAGTTGCATCCAAAGAACACCATACCTACTGTGAAGCATGGGGGTGGAAACATCATGCTTTGGGGCTGTTTTTCTGCAAAGGGACCAGGATGACTGATCCGTGTAAAGGAAAGAATGAATGGGGCCATGTATCGTGAGATTTTGAGTGAAAACCTCCTTCCATCAGCAAGGGCATTGAAGATGAAACGTGGCTGGGTCTTTCAGCATGACAATGATCCCAAACACACCGCCCGGGCAACGAAGGAGTGGCTTCGTAAGAAGCATTTCAAGGTCCTGGAGTGGCCTAGCCAGTCTCCAGATCTCAACCCCATAGAAAATCTTTGGAGGGAGTTGAAAGTCCGTGTTGCCCAGCGACAGCCCCAAAACATCACTGCTCTAGAGGAGATCTGCATGGAGGAATGGGCCAAAATACCAGCAACAGTGTGTGAAAACCTTGTGAAGACTTACAGAAAACGTTTGACCTGTGTCATTGCCAACAAAGGGCATATAACAAAGTATTGAGAAACTTTTGTTATTGACCAAGTACTTATTTTCCACCATAATTTGCAAATAAATTCATTAAAAATCCTATAATGTGATTTTCTGGATTTTTTTTTCTAATTTTGTCTGTCATAGTTGACGTGTACCTATGATGAAAATTACAGGCCTCTCTCATCTTTTTAAGTGGGAGAACTTGCACAATTGGTGGCTGACTAAATACTTTTTTCCCCATTGTAAATAGTGGCACACAAACACACAGTTGGCCGTTGCTGTTTGAATTTAATGTCCTCGTCTTCTGTTTTACATTGTTGTTGTTGTTGTTGTTGTTGTTTTCCTTTGTTCTTGTCATTATTTCTTTTTATTGTCGTCGGGTTGTTGGGTTGGACGGGGCTGGTGGCTCGGAGGGGGTGGGTCGTTGTTGGATTGGATGGGGATGGTGGCTCAGAGGGGGTGGGTCGTTGTTGGATTGGATGGGGATGGTGGCTCAGAGGGGGTGGGTCATTGTTGGATTGGATGGTGGCTCAGAGGGGGTGGGTCATTGTTGGATTGGACAGGGATGGTGGCTCAGAGGGGGTGGGTCGTTGTTGGATTGGACTGGGATGGTGGCTCAGAGGGGGTGGGTCGTTGTTGGGTTGGACGGGGATGGTGGCTCGGAGGGGGTGGGTCGTTGTTGGGTTGGACAGGGATGGTGGCTCGGAGGGGGTGGGTCGTTGTTGGGTTGGACGGGGATGGTGGCTCAGAGGGGGTGGGTCATTGTTGGATTGATGGGGATGGTGGCTCAGAGGGGGTGGGTCGTTGTTGGATTGGACTGGGATGGTGGCTCAGAGGGGGTGGGTAGTTGGTTGGGTTGGACGGGGATGGTGGCTCGGAGAGGGTGGGTAGTTGTTTGGATGGTTGAGGGGGGGTGGGACTGTGGGGGGGTCTTGGATGGTTGAGGGGTGGTTTTCAGGGGGGGTGGGACTGTGGGGGGGTCTTGGATGGTTGATGGGTGGTTTTCGGGGGGGTGGGACTGTGGGGGGTCTTGGATGGTTGGGGCGGCAGGCAGCCTGGCGGTTGGGAGTGTTGGGCCAGTGGCCGAGAGGTCGCTGGTTCGGGTTCCCGAGTCGACTGGGTGAGGGATCTGTTGATGTGCCCTTGAGTGGGGCACTTGATCCTGTGGGTCACTCTGGATGGAATCATCTGCTAAATTACTAAAATGTAATGTAAATGTTGAGTGGCTTTCACTGCAGGTGGATTGTATGTTTTTGAAGATTACTCGATTCCATTTTAGCAACAATGTCTTCAGAACAGGTACTAGAAATGTTACATACAAGCTATAATTCTCGTTTTTATATTGTAATAATAAATACGCACGTTGTTGTCAGCCAGAAAGGTAGCTAACGTTAGCAATGTCAAGGTAGCTAGCTAGCTACATGGTTGATAATAACTACCGTGAACTTCCCTGCCTTGTAGAATGTTATATGGCAATCTGACAATAGCTAGCAAGCTAACTTAGCTAAGGTACTATCAATCACATTTGCGTTAAAAAAAATAATGCATTTTGACTATCATACCACTGCTTTCATGGAAAATAACCTTGGCTTTGGCAAGTCCCTTTGGCCTTCTCCGACTCTTATACCAGCTAGCTAGCCCCTTGATTCTCGAGAGCTATGGATATGACGTATTGGCTGTGTGCATTGATTGTAGAAGTGTTACACTCGACTCTTCCGCATGAAAATCATTATTGGTTATACAGTAAAAGACGATGTATTGAACATTAAAATATAATCCTAATAACAGTGTACATGTTCATGTTTTTTTCTGTAGCATTAATAGTTTTGAAGAGCCGGAGACCGTCCAGGGCTGCAGAATTGGACAGGAAGACCTCGGAATATTGGGGGGGGGGGGGGGGGGGGGGGGGGGGGGTGACATGTCCGCCCATCCCCCCGTGGCAATTTTGCCTTACACTGTGCTTTTGTAATTTCAACAAATACATTCCAAGTGGTTTTAAAAATGGGTCTCTCTCTTCTGATTGTTGTATACTATTAAATCAAATTTGATCCATTTCTGCATTTCCTGCACATGTTATCATTTTAAACATTGGTTTTGTCTTTGTATCAAAAAGTCACTTTACCTTTATCAGAATAATTATTATCCTCTATGATCATGTATTTTTTACGTATTCAATAGCAGTTCTTACTTTCACCAGGGGGCAGTGTGCGGATTTATAGGGTCCTTTTGGCAGAAAAGTACATAATATGCGCTAGCAAGTTAGCAGTTCTCCTACTGGCGTTAAGAACGGATGACATCATTGTTCGAGGTTATTACACTTAAAGGTAGACTCAGCAATAAGACGTAGGTGCAGAAAGTAAACGGCGTAGTGGGTCAATTTCGGCAACAACTAAGAGCGTTGAAGCGCGAGGCTTAACTTCTCCACTGTTTTGGTGCCCTGGCTACCACACTGAACAGCGTGAAGCGAACCCGTGCACATGAACAGGTACTGTGTGTGACCGTGTGAGAGGCGAAGTCTTGCATCTCGCTCGTCTCACTATCTGCGGTGCTGCTCGTGGCAACGTCATTTCGCTGAGTCTACCTTTAACAAACCAAAATATTGAAATTACGATATGTAAGGTTAAGTAAAAAATCAAAAAACGGGTCCGCGCATCAATAGAAGTACATAGTTCGCCAGCAGCCTGCATCCCACGGCTGGCTGGCTCTGAAGCTAAGCAGGGTTGGTCCAGGTCGGTCCCTGGACGGGAGACCAGATGCTGCTGGAAGTGGTGTTGGAGGGTCAGTAGGGAGCAGTCTTCCCTCTGGTCTAAGGAGATCCCAATGCCCCACGGCAGTGAAGGGGACATTGTCCTGCATAGGGTGCCGTCTTTCGGGTGGGACGTTAAACGGGTGTGCTGACTCTCTGTGGTCACTAAAGATCCCATGGCACTTATCGTAAGAGTAGGGGCGTTAACCCCGGCGTCCTGGCTAAATTCCTAATCTGGCCACCTAATCATTCCCAGCTTTCAATTTGCTCATTCATCCCCTCTCCTCCCCCTGTAACTCTTCCCCAGGTCGTTGCTGTAAAAGAGAATATGTTCTCAGTTATCTTACCTGGTAAAAAAAATATACAGTATATACACTGAACTAAATGCAACATGGAAACATTTCAAAGATTTTACTGAGTTACAGTTCATATTAAGAAATCAATCAATTAAAACCAATTAATTAGGCTCTAATCTATGGATTTCGCATGACTGGGAATACAGATATGCATTTGTTGGTCACAGATACCTTAAAAAACAAAGTAGGGGCGCGGATCAAAAAACCATACACGTTGATCCAGAGCATTCCCAAGCATGGTCAACGGGTTACATGTCTGGTGAGTATGCAGGCCATGGAAGAACTGGGACATTTTCAGCTTCCAGGCATTGTATACAGATCATTGCGACATGGGGCCGTTCATTATCATGCTGAAACATGAGGCGGTGGCAGCAGATGAACGGCACGACAATGGGCCTCAGGAACTCGTCACGGTATCTCTATCCATTCAAATTGCCATAGATAAAATGCAATTGTGTATGTTGTCCGTAGTTTTGCCTGCCCGTACCATAACCCCACTGCCACCATGGGGCACTCTGTTCACAGCGTTGACATCAGCAAACCGCTCACCCACACAATGCCATACACGCTGTCTGCCATCTGCCCGGTACAGTTGAAACCGGGATTCATCCGTGAAGAGCACACTTCCCCAGCGTGCCAGTGGTCATTGCCCACTGAAGTCGGTTACCACGGCGAACTACAGTCAGGTCAAGACCCTGGTGAGGAAGACGAACACGCAGATGTGTTTCCTGAGACGGTTTCTGACAGTTTGTGCAGAAATTCTTCGGTTGTGCAAAACCCACAGATTTATCAGCTGTCCGGGTGGCTGGTCTCAGACGATCCCGCAGGTGAAGAAGCCGGATGTGGAGGTCCTGGGCTGGCGTGGTTACACGTGGTCTGCGGTTGTGAGGTCGGTTGGACGTACTGCCAAATTCTCTAAAACGACGTTGGTAGAGAAATTAACATTAAATTATCTGGCAACAGCTCTGGTGGACATTCCTGCAGTCAGCATGCCAATTGCACGCTCACTCAAATCTGTGGCATTGTTTTGTGTTACAAAACTGCACATTTTAGTGTGATCATGCTGTTTAAGCAGCTCCTTGATATGCCACACCTGTCAGGTGGATGGATTATCTTGGCAAAGGAGAAATGCTCACTAAAAGAGATGTAAACAAATTTGTGCACAACATTTTAGAGAGAAATACGTTTTTTGTGCGTATGGAACATTTCAGGAATCTTTTATTTCTGCTCATGAAACCAATACTTTACATGTTGCGTTTATATTTTTGTTCAGTATATATTAAATACGGTTTACCGCCAAGCCCTAACGCTACCCAACCATCTTTATCAGTACGACCTCGTTAAGGAGGCCTAACGAGCCAGGCTTGCTAATCGTCCCACTCAAGAGGCTGAGGATTAAGCCGGACACAGGGGTAGAAGATAGGGCTATTTCTCACCGTGATGATTGGCAGGTCACCGGGCCTAAACGCCAATGGAGAGACTTTAATGGCCTCCTTCCCAATGGCCGTTCTAATGGGTCTCAGATTCAATAAGACTCTAGGGCTTCTGACGTGAAGTCTAACCCATAGAAATGCAATTACTAGAATGGACATCCATATTCCAGTCAATGGTCAGAGGCTCCAGGTCCCGTTCTTGTAACTATATTTCTATGGTCCAGCCTAATGACATTCCTTGGCTGTTCTGTCTGACTGTTCTGTTACTTAATCGGTTGTGGTCCTCTGTAGCTCAGCTGGTAGAGCACGGCGCTTGTAACGCCAAGGTAGTGGGTTCGATCCCCGGGACCACCCATACACAAAAAAATGTATGCACGCATGACTGTAAGTCGCTTTGGATAAAAGCGTCTGCTAAATGGCATATTATTATTATTATTATTAATCAGAGGCTCAGGTCACTGTCCAGGATCTAATCAATAATCAATATAATCTATAGGTGGAGCTTGTGATGTAATTACAGGTTGTTATAAGGTCACAGGTCAGCAGCATTCTAATAGTACTAGAGGTTATCCTAGGGTCATCAGCATTCTAGCAGTACTAGAGGTTATCCTAGGGTCAGCAGCATTCTAGCAGTACTAGAGGTTATCCTAGGGTCAGCAGCATTCTAGCAGTACTAGAGGTTATCCTAGGGTCAGCAGCATTCTAGCAGTACTAGAGGTTTATCCTAGGGTCAGCAGCATTCTAGCAGTACTAGAGGTTATCCTAGGGTCATCAGCATTCTAGCAGTACTAGAGGTTATCCTAGGGTCAGCAGCATTCTAGCAGTACTAGAGGTTTATCCTAGGGTCAGCAGCATTCTAGCAGTACTAGAGGTTATCCTAGGGTCAGCAGCATTCTAGCAGTACTAGAGGTTATCCTAGGGTCAGCAGCATTCTAGCAGTACTAGAGGTTATCCTAGGGTCAGCAGCATTCTAGCAGTACTAGAGGTTATCCTAGGGTCAGCAGCATTCTAGCAGTACTAGAGGTTATCCTAGGGTCAGCAGCATTCTAGCAGTACTAGAGGTTATCCTAGGGTCAGCAGCATCTAGCAGTACTAGGGTTATCCTAGGGTCAGCAGCATTTCTAGCAGTACTAGAGGTTATCCTAGGGTCAGCAGCATTCTAGCTAGTACTAGAGGTTATCCTAGGGTCACGAGCATTCTAATAGTACTAGAGGTTACTAGGGTCAGCAGCATTCTAGCAGTACTAGAGGTTATCCTAGGGGTCAGCAGCATTTCTAGCAGTACTAGAGGTTATCCTAGGGTCAGCAGCATTCTAGCAGTACTAGAGGTTTATCCTAGGGTCAGCAGCATTCTAGCAGTACTAGAGGTTATCCTGGGTCAGCAGCATTCTAGCAGTTACTAGAGGTATCCTAGGGTCAGCAGCATTCTAGCAGTACTAGAGGTTATCCTAGGGTCAGCAGCATCTAGCTAGTACTAGAGGTTATCCTAGGGTCAGCAGCATTCTAGTAGTACTAGAGGTTTATCCTAGGGTCAGCCAGGCATTCTAGTAGTACTAGAGGTTATCCTAGGGTCAGCAGCATTCTAATAGTACTAGAGGTTATCCTAGGGTCCAGCAGCATTCTAATAGTACTAGAGGTTATCCTAGGGTCAGCAGCATTCTAATAGTACTAGGGTCAGCAGCATTCTAATAGTACTAGAGGTTTATCCTAGGGTCAGCAGCATTCTAATAGTACTAGGGTCATCAGCATTCTAGCAGTACTAGAGGTTATCCTAGGGTCAGCAGCATTCTAGTAGTACTAGAGGTTATCCTAGGGTCAGCAGCATTCTAATAGTACTAGAGGTTATCCTAGGGTCAGCAGCATTCTAATAGTACTAGGGTCAGCAGCATTCTAATAGTACTAGAGGTTATCCTAGGGTCAGCAGCATTCTAATAGTACTAGGGTCATCAGCATTCTAGCAGTACTAGAGGTTATCCTAGGGTCAGCAGCATTCTAGTAGTACTAGAGGTTATCCTAGGGTCAGCAGCATTCTAATAGTACTAGAGGTTATCCTAGGGTCAGCAGCATTCTAATAGTACTAGAGGTTATCCTAGGGTCAGCAGCAATCGAATAGTACTAGAGGTTATCCTAGGGTCAGCAGCATTCTAGCAGTACTAGAGGTTATCCTAGGGTCAGCAGCAATTCTAATAGTACTAGAGGTTATCCTAGGGGTCAGCAGCATTCTAGCAGTACTAGAGGTTATCCTAGGGTCAGCAGCATTCTAGCAGTTACTAGAGGTTATCCTAGGGTCAGCAGCATTCTAGCAGTACTAGAGGTTATCCTAGGGTCAGCAGCATTCTAGCAGTACTAGAGGTTATCCTAGGGTCAGCAGCATTCTAATAGTACTAGAGGTTATCCTAGGGTCAGCAGCATTCTAATAGTACTAGAGGTTATCCTAGGGTCAGCAGATTCTAATGGTACTAGAGGGTTATCTAGGGTCAGCAGGCATCTAGCAGTACTAGAGGTTATCCTAGGGTCAGCAGCATTCTAGCAGTACTAGAGGTTATCATAGGGCACATCTAGGGTCAGCAGCATTCTAGCAGTACTAGAGGTTATCCTAGGGTCAGCAGCATTCTAGCAGTACTAGAGGTTATCCTAGGGTCAGCAGCATTCTAGCAGTACTAGAGGTTATCCTAGGGTCAGCAGCATTCTAGCAGTACTAGAGGTTATCCTAGGGTCAGCAGCATTCTAGCAGTACTAGAGGTTATCCTAGGGTCAGCAGCATTCTAGCAGTCATATAGAGGTTATCCTAGGGTCAGCAGCATTCTAGCAGTACTAGAGTATCCTAGGGTCAGCAGAAATTCTAGCAGTACTAGAGGTTATCCTAGGGTCAGCAGCATTCTAGCAGTAACTAGGGTACCCTAGGGTCAGCAGCAGTCTAGAGTATCCTAGGGTCAGCAGCATTCTAGCAGTACTAGAGGTTATCCTAGGGTCAGCAGCATTCTAGCAGTAATAATCCTAGGGTCAGCAGCATTCTAGCAGTACTAGAGGTTATCCTAGGGTCAGCAGCATTCTAGCAGTACTAGAGGTATCCTAGGGTCAGCAGCATTCTAGCAGTACTAGAGGTTATCCTAGGGTCAGCAGCTTCTAGCAGTACTAGAGGTTATCCTAGGGTCAGCAGCATTCTAGCAGTACTAGGGTTATCCTAGGGTCAGCAGCATTCTAGCAGTACTAGAGGTTATCCTAGGGTCAGCAGCATTCTAGCAGTATAGAGGTTATCCTAGGGTCAGCAGGCATTCTAGCAGTACTAGAGGTTATCCTAGGGTCAGCAGCATTCTAGCAGTACTAGAGGTTTATCCTAGGGTCAGGCAGCATTCTAGCAGTACTAGAGGTATCCTAGGGGTCAGCAGCATTCTAGCAGTACTAGAGGTTATCCTAGGGGTCAGCAGCATTCTAGCAGTATAGAGGTTCCTTAGGGTCAGCAGCATTCTAGCAGTACTAGAGGTTATCCTAGGGTCAGCAGAATTCTAGCAGTACTAGAGGTTATCACCTAGGGTCAGCAGCATTCTAGCAGTACTAGAGGTTATTCCTAGGGTCAGCAGCATTCTAGCAGTACTAGAGGTTATCCTAGGGTCAGCAGCATTCTAGCAGTACTAGAGGTTATCCTAGGGTCAGCCAGCATTCTAGCAGTATAGAGGTTACCCTAGGGCAGCAGCATTCGCAGTACGAGTTTCCTAGGGTCAGCAGCATTCTAATAGTACTAGAGGTTATCCTAGGGTCAGCAGCATTCTAGCAGTACTAGAGGTTATCCTAGGGTCAGCAGCATTCTAGCAGTACTAGAGGTTATCCTAGGGTCAGCAGCATTCTAATAGTACTAGAGGTTATCCTAGGGTCAGCAGCATTCTAGCAGTACTAGAGGTTATCCTAGGGTCAGCAGCATTCTAGCAGTACTAGAGGTTATCCTAGGGTCAGCAGCATTCTAATAGTACTAGAGGTTATCCTAGGGTCAGCAGCAATCGAATAGTACTAGAGGTTATCCTAGGGTCAGCAGCATTCTAGCAGTACTAGAGGTTATCCTAGGGTCAGCAGCATTCTAGCAGTACTAGAGGTTATCCTAGGGTCAGCAGCATTCTAGCAGTACTAGAGGTTATCCTAGGGTCAGCAGCATTCTAGCAGTACTAGAGGTTATCCTAGGGTCAGCAGCATTCTAGCTAGTACTAGAGGTTATCCTAGGGTCAGCAGCCATTCTAGCAGTACTAGAGGTTATCCTAGGGTCAGCAGCATTCTAGCAGTACTAGAGGTTATCCTAGGGTCAGCAGCATTCTAGCAGTACTAGAGGTTATCCTAGGGTCAGCAGCATTCTAGCAGTACTAGAGGTTATCCTAGGGTCAGCAGCATTCTAGCAGTACTAGAGGTTATCCTAGGGTCAGCAGCATCTAAGTACAGAGGTTATCCTAGGGTCAGCAGCCATTCTAGCAGTACTAGAGGTTATCCTAGGGTCAGCAGCATTCTAGCAGTACTAGAGGTTATCCTAGGGTCAGCAGCATTCTAGCAGTACTAGAGGTTATCCTAGGGTCAGCAGCATTCTAGCAGTACTAGAGGTTATCCTAGGGTCAGCAGCATTCTAGCAGTACTAGAGGTTATCCTAGGGTCAGCAGCATTCTAAGCAGTACTAGAGGTTATCCTAGGGTCAGCAGTTCCTATAGAGGTTCCTAGGTCAGCAGCATTCTACTAGAGGTTATCCTAGGGTCAGCAGAAATTCTAGCAGTACTAGAGGTTATCCTAGGGTCAGCAGCATTCTAGCAGTACTAGAGGTTATCCTAGGGTCGCAGCATTCTAGCAGTACTAGAGGTTATCCTAGGGTCAGCAGCATTCTAGCAGTACTAGAGGTTATCCTAGGGTCAGCAGCAATCGAATAGTACTAGAGGTTATCCTAGGGTCAGCAGCATTCTAGCAGTACTAGAGGTTATCCTAGGGTCAGCAGCATTCTAGCAGTACTAGAGGTTATCCTAGGGTCAGCAGCATTCTAGCAGTACTAGAGGTTATCCTAGGGTCAGCAGCATTCTAGCAGTACTAGAGGTTATCCTAGGGTCAGCAGCATTCTAATAGTACTAGAGGTTATCCTAGGGTCAGCAGCATTCTAGCAGTACTAGAGGTTATCCTAGGGTCAGCAGCATTCTAGCAGTACTAGAGGTTATCCTAGGGTCAGCAGCATTCTAGCAGTACTAGAGGTTATCCTCGGGTCAGCGCATTCTAGCAGTACTAGAGGTTATCCTAGGGTCAGCAGCGAGTACTAGAGGTATCCTAGGGTCAGCAGAATTCTAGCAGTACTAGAGGTTATCCTAGGGTCAGCAGCATTCTAGCAGTACTAGAGGTTATCCCTAGGGTCAGCAGCATTCTAGCAGTATAGAGGTTATCCTAGGGTCAGCAGCATTCTAGCAGTACTAGAGGTTATCCTAGGGTCAGCAGCATTCTAGCAGTTACTAGAGGTTATCCTAGGGTCAGCTGCATTTCTAGCAGTACTATAGGTTATCCTAGGGTCAGCAGCATTCTAGCAGTACTAGAGGTTATCCTAGGGTCAGCAGCATTCTAGCAGTAATCCTAGGGTCAGCAGCATTCTAGCAGTAACTAGGGTTATCCTTAGTGGTCAGCAGCATTCTAGCAGTTACTCGAGGTATCCTAGGATCAGCGGTTTATCCTAGATGGTTTCCTAGGGGCAGCAAGCATTCTCGCAGTACTAGAGGGTTATCCTAGGGTCAGCAGCATTTCTACGACAGTACTAGAGGTTATCCTAGGGTCAGCAGCATTCTAGCAGTACTAGAGGTTATCCTAGGGTCAGCAGCATTCTAGCAGTACTAGAGGTTATCCTAGGGTCAGCAGCATTCTAGCAGTACTAGAGGTTATCCTAGGGTCAGCAGCATTCTAGCAGTACTAGAGGTTATCCTAGGGTCAGCTGCATTCTAGCAGTACTAGAGGTTATCCTAGGGTCAGCAGCATTCTAGCAGTACTAGAGGTTATCCTAGGGTCAGCAGCATTCTAGCAGTAATCCTAGGGTCAGCAGCATTCTAGCAGTACTAGAGGTTATCCTAGGGTCAGCAGCATTCTAGCAGTACTAGAGGTTATCCTAGGGTCAGCAGCATTCTAGCAGTACTAGAGGTTATCCTAGGGTCAGCAGCATTCTAGCAGTACTAGAGGTTATCCTAGGGTCAGCAGCATTCTAGCAGTACTAGAGGTTATCCTAGGGTCAGCAGCATTCTAGCAGTACTAGAGGTTATCCTAGGGTCAGCAGCATTCTAGCAGTACTAGAGGTTATCCTAGGGTCAGCAGCATTCAGGCTAGTACTAGAGGTTATCCTAGGGTCAGCAGCATTCTAGCAGTACTAGAGGTTATCCTAGGGTCAGCAGCATTCTAGCAGTACTAGAGGTTATCCTAGGGGTCAGCAGCATTCTAGCAGTACTAGAGGTTATCCTAGGGTCAGCAGCATTCTAGCAGTACTAGAGGTATCCTAGGGTCAGCAGCATTCTAGCAGTACTAGAGGTTTATCCTAGGGTCAGCAGCATTCTAGCAGTACATAGAGGTTATCCTAGGGTCAGCAGCATTCTAAAGTACTAGAGGTTATCCTAGGGTCAGCAGCATTCTAGCAGTACTAGAGGTTATCCTAGGGTCAGCAGCATTCTAGCAGTACTAGAGGTTATCCTAGGGTCAGCAGCATTCTAGCAGTACTAGAGGTTATCCTAGGGAGTTAGCTGCAAACCGTGCCAGTAGACAAGGTGCTCTCCTCAAATGCTAACCCCCACCGTTATCTTGGGAAACACAAAACTGACAGACCAGCGTATGTTCAGGCAGGCTACACAGCAGCATTAGATTCAATTGCTAATGTATTGCCATACCAACCGAAATTGTTAGGAATTTGAGAAACAGGGACAAAAATATACATAACAGACAGACCAGACGACTAAATGGGGTCAGCCCTACTACATACATACAGACCAGACGACTAAATGGGGTCAGCCCTACTACATACATACAGACCAGACGACTAAATGGGGTCAGCCCTACTACATACATACAGACCAGACGACTAAATGGGGTCAGCCCTACTACATACATACAGACCAGACGACTAAATGGGGTCAGCCCTACTACATACATACGACCAGACGACTAATGGGGTCAGCCCTACTACATATATACAGACCAGACGACTAAATGGGGGTCAGCCCTACACATCATACAGACCAGACAACTAAATGGGGTCAGCCCACTACATACAACAGCCCCTAATG
>LR778259.1:34643352-34650852 GCA_902810595.1 Coregonus sp. 'balchen'
CCCCCAAAAGGCCCCCCCCCAGCCAAAAAGGGAAAACCCCCCCAGTCCCTCCAAATATCAGCAGAGTCACCGGCCAGAAGTACTCAGTAGACTCGGCCTCTGGCCTCACCAGGACCAGCAGCAAGGGACCTGAGAGGTTCACTAATGCATAGAGGACGTAGTACACAGCCATCGGCCATCTTGTGTCCTGTCCTTTCACGTTAAAGAAGGTGAACACGAGGACGACTCCCACGATGGTCCGATAGAGCCTCTCTAGGCTTTTAGACGTGCAGAAGTCAGTGTGGACCCAATGGGCCCAGAGGGTCCCGGCCAGCCAGAGGACAGCCATACCCAGGGCACTGTACAGGCTGAGGATGAGGAAGAGGCTGAGGCTGAGGATGTGCGTGGAGATGGTCAGGAGCTTGTACATGAGGTAGAAGAAGGTAGGAAGGCCAGACGGCATCTCTTGGACCTAGGGGTGTTTTTATTATTATTATATATATATCAGTATATGATCATGTGATTATTATAATAATAATAATATGCCATTTAGCCAAACCATTTAGCCAAAGCGACTTACAGTCACTTTGCATACATTTTTTACGTATGGGTGGTCCCGGGGATCGAACCCACTACCATATATCAGTATATGATCATGTGATTATGTTATTCTATATTATTATACACTGCTCAAAAAAAATAAAGGGAACACTAAAATAACACATCCTAGATCTGAATGAATGAAATAATCTTATTGAATACTTTTTTCTTTACATAGTTGAATGTGCGGACAACAAAATCACACAAAATGTATAAATGGAAATCAAATGTATCAACCCATGGAGGTCTGGATTTGGAGTCACCCTCAAAATTAAAGTGGAAAACCACACTACAGGCTGATCCAACTTTGATGTAATGTCCTTAAAACAAGTCAAAATGAGGCTCAGTAGTGTGTGTGGCCTCCACGTGCCTGTATGACCTCCCTACAATGCCTGGGCATGCTCCTGATGAGGTGGCGGATGGTCTCCTGAGGGATCTCCTCCCAGACCTGGACTAAAGCATCCGCCAACTCCTGGACAGTCTGTGGTGCAACGTGGCGTTGGTGGATGGAGCGAGACATGATGTCTCAGATGTGCTCAATTGGGTTCATGTCTGGGGAACGGGCGGGCCAGTCCATAGCATCAATGCCTTCCTCTTGCAGGAACTGCTGACACACTCCAGCCACATGAGGTCTAGCATTGTCTTGCATTAGGAACCCAGGGCCAACCGCACCACCATATGGTCTCACAAGGGGTCTGAGGATCTCATCTCGGTACCTAATGGCAGTCAGGCTACCTCTGGCGAGCACATGGAGGGCTGTGCGGCCCCCCAAAGAAATGCCACCCCACACCATGACTGACCCACTGCCAAACCGGTCATGCTGGAGGATGTTGCAGGCAGCAGAACGTTCTCCACGGCGTCTCCAGACTCTGTCACGTCTGTCACATGCTCAGTGTGAACCTGCTTTCATCTGTGAAGAGCACAGGGCGCCAGTGGCGAATTTGCCACTCTTGGTGTCCTCTGGCAAATGCCAAACGTCCTGCACGGTGTTGGGCTGTAAGCACAACCCCCACCTGTGGATGTCGGGCCCTCATACCACCCTCATGGAGTCTGTTTCTGACCGTTTGAGCAGACACATGCACATTTGTGGCCTGCTGGAGGTCATTTTGCAGGCCTCCTGCTCCTCCTTGCACAAAGGCGGAGGTAGCAGTCCTGCTGCTGGGTTGTTGCCCTCCTACGGCCTCCTCCACGTCTCCTGATGTACTGGCCTGTCTCCTGTTAGCGCCTCCATGCTCTGGACACTACGCTGACAGACACAGCAAACCTTCTTGCAACAGCTCGCATTGATGTGCCATCCTGGATGAGCTGCACTACCTGAGCAACTTGTGTGGGTTGTAGACTCCGTCTCATGCTACCAATAGAGTGAAAGCACCGCCAGCATTCAAAAGTGACCAAAACATCAGCCAGGAAGCATAGGAACTGAGAAGTGGTCTGTGGTCACCACCTGCAAAACCAGTCCTTTATTGGGGGTGTCTTGCTAATTGCCTACAATTTCCACCTGTTGTCTATTCCATTTGCACAACAGCATGTGAAATGTATTGTCAATCAGTGTTGCTTCCTAAGTGGACAGTTTGATTTCACAGAAGTGTGATTGACTTGGAGTTACATTGTGTTGTTTAAGTGTTCCCTTAATTTTTTTGAGCAGTGTATTATGTATCGTTATTCTAATTACCTGGGGTAAGGATCGGCGGAGACAGCGCCGGTAGTCCACTATGGCCCAGGCGATGTTGATGAATGAGCCCACCATGCAGATGCCTGGACAGGGGAAGATGAGACACGGATTAGAGAAGGATCTTAATATACTGGCACGTGAGAGACAGGCACGTGAGAGACAGGCATGTGAGAGACAGGCACGTGAGAGACACAGGCATGTGAGAGACAGGCATGTGAGAGACACAGGCATGTGAGAGACAGGCATGTGAGAGACAGGCACGTGAGAGACACAGGCATGTGAGAGACAGGCATGTGAGAGACACAGGCATGTGAGAGTCTGGTTCTTGTGTGGTGTGGAGAGAAATGGGGAACTCAAACAAAAGTATCCAAAAAAAGTTGCGGCTACAGATTCTCACACACACTCTCTCTCTCTCTCTCTCTCTCTCTCTCTCTCTCTCTCTCTCTCTCTGTCACACACACACACACACACACACACACACACACACACACACACAGAGAGTACTCACATTGTAGTATGGACTTGTGTCCATGGCCCAGCAGGATGCACAGCTGGAGGAGGAGCTGAGGAACACTCTCCAGGAACGTCTCAAACAGTTTGAGCATGCTCAGATCGGTCGCCTGGCCAAACAGGGCCAGGTGGACCTCTCTGGAGCAGTCAACAGTCTCGGGTGACTTGGACCACACCGCCCTGTACCCCGCCTTCAACAGGTGTAGTACCTAATGGAGAGATAGAGAGAGAGAGAGAGAGCGAGAGAGAGAGAGGAGAGAGAAGATAGCGAGAGAGAGAGAGAGAGAGCAGAGCGAGACGAAGATATGCAGCGCTCGAGAGTATCTTGGAGGATATCGATGATCTCTCGTATTTCGCTTCCTCTGCGTCTCTCTCTCTGTTCTGCGGCGCGTGTCTCTTCCTCCCTATTTGCTGCCCAGGTCTCCGCTCGCTTGTCCTCTCTCCCCGCTCTTTTTTTCTTTCTCGTTCTCTCCCGGGCCCCCTCTCTCTCCCTCCGCGGTCTCTGCTCCTCTCTCCTGCTCTTCTCTTTCCTCTCTCTCCTCTCTCTTTTTTCTCTCTTCTCTCTTCTTTCTCTCCTTCTCTTCTCTCTCCTCTCTCTCTTCCTATCCCTTTTGGGCCTTCCCTCTCCTCTCCCTCCGTTTTCTCTCCTGTTCCCCTCTTCCCCCGAAACCCCGTTCGACTCTTCTCCCCCTTTCCCTCTTCTCTTACGCCTTCTCTTGTTGTGTGTTTGTTTTGCTTTAACATCGGCCTGTTTTTGTACAGTTACGACCTGCTACGATTCCAATTTTTAGCTGTGGTGGAAAAAGTGTTTCATTTGAAGATGATTTTCCCCTCTGCGGCTTAAACGAGAAGGAATAAAATTTGCACCTTAAGGATCATTTTTGTACAAGGTCCAACGGTATACGAGTGTATAGCGGGGTGGTGGGGGGGGCATAGATTCCCTTTGGACGGTAAGATGAAACGACTCAATATCGCCATCTGCCGGCCTTTGGGCTGCAACTAACCAAACATTTTGGGGAAGCCAACGTTATAACCGACTAACTTACTGGTAGCACGGTCTCTGGCTGCCAACAGAGTTGTGCTACACAGCAATCTAGCCATATCTTGTACATGCCTTTTGATTAAGCTGTGAAGCAGTGCATAGCATTGGTGATGTCAAAGGCAGGTGGTGTATTTAAAAAAAAAAAAAAAAAACATTTTAGCATGTCGTTAGCTTTTAACTTTTTTTGATTACATAAATGCTACAAAATTCACAAAAAAAAAAGTGACATTAGCTGATGAAGATTATCTCATAGAACAAAACATATCAACAATACCATTGTTTTCAATTAACTCTGCAAGTCTTCCAACTATTTACTTTCTCTTTATAACCACCATCATTTTGGCACCAAAACATTTACAACAAAGACATATCGATATTGTAAAAATAAATAAAAGTGTGTAAGAATGATATTTCATGCTGAAACCCTCATATTAAACACCAATGGTATTCACTAAATTGACGGTTTATATTTAGGAAAATGTTTTACAGCTTTGTCACTCTCTTTTTTTATTTTTAAATCATCTTATTCAATTATTTCCTATATTTTACGCATGATAAGGCCACACAGAGGGCCAGAGATTATTTCAGACACCTGTGATAATCTGGAGTACCCAAAAGGGCCACTAGATGTCTTGTAATAATTTACATAAAATCCTTGAAAGTTACCCAAATTCTGGTAGTTTACTGGTAAACTTTGAACGTTTCCAGTAATATACCCTCCGTTTGCAACCCTAATCTTGTGAACGTCTCTCAAGCTAACATCGCTATAAAGTTGATAACAGATATAATAATCACATTTCACCTCACGTCTTCACATACCTGGTGAAGATGCCCATCTGCACGACATGGAGTCCAATCAGTCCTCCTCTGTTCATCCCAGATATCAGCCTGTCTCCACCAGGGTTAACCAGTGGGTTCCTCGTGTCATCTCTGTACCAGGAGTAGCTGAAGACCTGTGTGGCCGTTGACCCAATCACCACAAACAGTAGAGTCAGCCCAGCCCAGACCAGGTGTCCATTTAGGAAGTACTTCACTGCTAGTCCCACATCGGTCACAATGTCCACCAGGTAAAAGCCCAGTCCTATGAGGGTACAGACCCATCGTGCTTTAGTGAACTCAGAGTCTGTTTGAAGCATGTTTGCTGGTCAGGTTTCACTTAACTGAAAATCCTAACTTCCACTTAAATCAAATGTTCAGTTAGTCTCCCAGTGAAATCAATTCATGAGTAAGTGGAAATTGGTTTGCTAGATGTTGTGGGTGGTTGGCTGAGCTCGTTTTGGGAGTTGGTGGTTCTGGACTGGTTGCCTCAATGAACAATGTTCCGACAGGTCTGAGATTTCCGAGACTACCCTGTCCCCAAGAAGGTTTGAGATGACAAGATCATCATACCCTGTAAATGTATAGAAAAGTACAGAATATTATTAGGACAAAGAATCTGATATATAAGTATAATTTAGTCACATGCATAATTGTGACACCATGACACTATTCACAGATAAATAACATTTAAACATTCAAATCCATACGTTGCCGTGACTGTATATTCATTCAGATGATGTGGCCTGCTTCCCTGATTTTCCAATGCCCTTTCCCTGCTCTTTTCTCATCATAAAGAGAGATTAGGTAAGATAATAGACAAATAGAGGTAAGGTACTAGACTGCTGATAACATGTCCTGCCTAACAGCACTAATACACAGAGCTAATCAATCCGTTCATCTAACAGATGAGCTCTCCCTCCCTGTCATGCACAATTACATAACCTCCCGTAGGAAGGAGCTACTTGTTCGGTTTCTCTGGGTTTTGTCTTTTTCAAAGTAAAGCCTTTTCAAACACAGCAACCAAATGGCAAGTCACTTTTTCA
Organism: Coregonus sp. 'balchen'; assembly: GCA_902810595.1. NCBI lineage: Eukaryota > Metazoa > Chordata > Actinopteri > Salmoniformes > Salmonidae > Coregonus > Coregonus sp. 'balchen'. The sequence goes on from LR778259.1 coordinate 34,649,018, forward strand.
CTGAAGGCCTACTTCTTCTGTCGAAAGTTCATTCAACAGTGCTCTTTATCATGCTAGTCAACCATCTGTCTCTCACTTCTCACCACATTTACAAGTTCCTCGATCGTTCTAACTCTTATCACTAGAAGTTGTCAGAACTTAGATTTTACTCAAAGTGATAAAAGACATAAGATCAGTCAAGTGAAACAGTAAATATTAATAGAACTAACGCATACCGGTACTCACTGGTGTCGTCACTACTCCAACTCTGCAGTCAAGTGAACAGGCACACGGCTCCAAAGTCTCTTTTCTAGAGCTCCACCCTAGTGGTGTCAACTGTAACCAACACCTAGCAAGCAATCATATGACATAATAGATTCATCACCTGTGTGTGTGTGTGTGTGTGCGTGGTAGACCAGTGACATGTGAGTTGACTCGTGTGTGAGTGTGTGTGTGTGTGTGTGTGTGGCCACTGTACTAACAATGTGTGTGTGTGTGTGTGTGTGTGTGTGTGTGTGTGTGTGTGTGTGTGTGTGTGTGTGTGTGTGTGTGTGTGTGTGTGTGTGTGTGTGTGTGTGTGTGTGTGTGTGTGTGTGTGTGTGTGTGTGTGTGTGTGTGTGTGGCCACTGTACTAACAATTCACTTTTGGGAAACCTTTGTCTCAGCACCCCATTTCCCATTTCATGTTCACACACAGACAGACACACACGAGTCACACACACGAGTCAACTCACGTCAATGGTCTACTGCACACACCACAAAGGGAAGTACACATTCTCAAAATTGTGGAGATTCCGTTTCAGGGTTTGGTGTGCCAATGATGTCACTCATCACGCATTCTAAGAATTCTTTCAGAGCGTCGGTGCACGTGTGTGTTTGGGTGTGTGTACTTTGTGTGTACTTTGTGTGTACTTTGTGTGTACTTTGTGTGTACTTTGTGTGTACAAAGGGAGTCCAAGAAAGAGATGAATCAGTGAGTTAGAATAAATCATACATTAAGTGTACTTGAGTAAAATCACACAATGTTCTCACAGGGTTCATCAAGACCTAGTGCTGAGCGATTAGTGCTTTTTGAGGTCGGTTCGGTTTCGGTTCGACTATAATTTTTTTTTTTTTTAGTTTTTGATTTCATTTTCGATCATTTTTTAAAACATGAAATGCACTATGCATTATGTGGGATGAATGCTGTAACAACACAGAATACAACTATTAATAAAAGTCCCATGATGGTAGTGACTGGCCATTATTATCACTTAGTAACCATCATTTATTCACTTTACTTTACTTTAATAAGATATTTCAGTTGTTGTGGATATTACATTAGTTTTATTTGCTGACTTTATTATTTCATTCCAAGTCATAATCTCATCTCTACAGAGCTGCTGCCTATACTATCTGACTAAATCACTATTTTAGTAGTTCTTCAAAGTAAATAAGACGTACTTTTATAACTGCTGATTACCAACTATCAATCACTTAGATCATGTATTTTCAGATAGAGATACCTCGCCAAGCAACAGCTGCTCTCTATATCCCCTCATGATTACACCTTCTTGTCTCCCTCTCTGTGTGTGCCCCACACTAACTAAGAAACACGGACCGGACAAGTAGGCACGCAATGGATTATGGTCATTGTAGTTAATTATCATGTTTTATGCACTAAATATAATAGAATACTGGCCTATTGAAAACTACAACTCCCTACTACATCGCACAGTTCAGGATGGATCTGATTTATCTCTAGAGAAACTGTGCAATGTGCGCATTCAGCTCACAGAAAAATTATATGAAAGGGAATTAAACTAATTTAACCGTGTTAGATTAATTTGGATTTTAAGAATAATGACTAAAGGATT
>LR778259.1:34653352-34687796 GCA_902810595.1 Coregonus sp. 'balchen'
TATATATATATATATATATATATATATATATATATATATATATATATATATATATACACACTGCTAAAAAAAATAAAGGGAACACTAATATAACACATCCTAGATCTGAATGAATGAAATAATCTTATTAAATACTTTTTTATTTACATAGTTGAATGTGCTGACAACAAAATCACACAAAAATTATCAATGGAAATCAAATTTATCAACCCATGGAGGTCTGGATTTGGAGTCACCCTCAAAATTAAAGTGGAAAACCACACTACAGGCTGATCCAACTTTGAAGTAATGTCCTTAAAACAAGTCAAAATGAGGCTCAGTAGTGTGTGTGGCCTCCACGTGCCTGTATGACCTCCCTACAATGCCTGGGCATGCTCCTGATGAGGTGGCGGATGGTCTCCTGAGGGATCTCCTCCCAGACCTGGACTAAAGCATCCGCCAACTCCTGGACAGTCTGTGGTGCAACGTGGCGTTGGTGGATGGAGCGAGACATGATGTCCCAGATGTGCTCAATTGGATTCAGGTCTGGGGAACGGGCGGGTCAGTCCATAGCATCAATGCATGGAACTGCTGACACACTCCAGCCACATGAGGTCTAGCATTGTCTTGCATTAGGAGGAACCCAGGGCCAACCGCACCAGGATATGGTCTCACAAGGGGTCTGAGGATCTCATCTCGGTACCTAATGGCAGTCAGGCTACCTCTGGCGAGCACATGGAGGGCTGTGCGGCCCCCCAAAGAAATGCCACCCCACACCATGACTGACCCACCGCCAAACCGGTCATGCTGGAGGATGTTGCAGGCAGCAGAACGTTCTCCACGGCGTCTCCAGACTCTGTCACGTCTGTCACATGTGCTCAGTGTGAACCTGCTTTCATCTGTGAAGAGCACAGGGCGCCAGTGGCAAATTTGCCAATCTTGGTGTTCTCTGGCAAATGCCAAACGTCCTGCACAGTGTTGGGCTGTAAGCACAACCCCCACCTGTGGACGTCGGGCCCTCATACCACCCTCATGGAGTCTGTTTCGGACCGTTTGAGCAGACACATGCACATTTGTGGCCTGCTGGAGGTCATTTTGCAGGGCTCTGGCAGTGCTCCTCCTGCTCCTCCTTGCACAAAGGCGGAGGTAGCAGTCCTGCTGCTGGGTTGTTGCCCTCCTACGGCCTCCTCCACGTCTCCTGATGTACTGGCCTGTCTCCTGGTAGCACCTCCATGCTCTGGACACTACGCTGACAGACACAGCAAACCTTCTTGCCACAGCTCGCATTGATGTGCCATCCTGGATGAGCTGCACTACCTGAGCCACTTGTGTGGGTTGTAGACTCCGTCTCATGCTACCACTAGAGTGAAAGCACCGCCAGCATTCAAAAGTGACCAAAACATCAGCCAGGAAGCATAGGAACTGAGAAGTGGTCTGTGGTCACCACCTGCAAAACCAGTCCTTTATTGGGGGTGTCTTGCTAATTGCCTATAATTTCCACCTGTTGTCTATTCCATTTGCACAACAGCATGTGAAATGTATTGTCAATCAGTATTGCTTCCTAAGTGGACAGTTTGATTTCACAGAAGTGTGATTGACTTGGAGTTACATTGTGTTGTTTAAGTGTTCCCTTTATTTTTTTGAGCAGTGTATATATATGTATGTGTATGTATATATATATATATATATATATATATATATATATATATATATATATATAAACATGGGGGATTGGAAGTGATGCAGACAATTACATTGATAGAAGTTACAATCTATCTGCAATATTAAGCTGATCTACCCCCTTAAAAATTTTTAAAAATACAATAAAAAGTAGCCTATTGTTTTTAAGCAGGTCCATGTTTTTCTCCTTTGATGAAACAGAAGCTGATTCAAAGGGTGTGTGGCAGATTTCAAAACTCTTACGCGAAGGACTCAGGTAGGATACACATCACTATCCTCGATGAAAGGTGGCTGTCGAGGAGGGGAGGACACTCTTCCGTTTGCCTACTAACTAATTGACATCTCCTCTACCACTTTCACGGAGGAAAGAGGACAGACTTTTGCCCAAATGAGAAAAGGCCTCTGCCTAGGCTATCGTAGGCTATTGTTGTATTTTACAGAACATTATAAGGAAATACTTCACATGGATAGTCCCAAGTAGATGGTTTGTAGATGTTCAATAACTCAACATTTCAACTAACTGTCTACTAAACCCTTATCCTAAACTTTAAAATGAAATGTTTAATCCAAGTATGGTGTCACACTGTGAAACAAATTGCAGATGTATTCCTCTTGAAAACCATTCTCCTCTGTAGGCTATTCAGCGGTTACATTCGCCCACGGTTGGCTGCGTGTGAACTACAATTTTAATGTTTAGAAGCGTCAATAATCATCGCTCTTTAAAGGGTTTTTGAAACATATGCTGATATGCCCCTTATCTTTAAAATCAGCAAAAAATAATATTTCAAATAGAAAAAGATACACTTCCTGTAGCAGTTTAGCACACATCCATACGCTGTGTGCCTCCAGTTGACAAGCTACACTTCCTCCCCAGTTAGCTGACACACAGGTGTTCGGATCACGCTAGATGGCTAATTAGCACAGGTGTTCGGAGCACGCTAGATGGCTAATTAGCACAGGTGTTCGGAGCACGCTAGGTGGCTAATTAGCACAGGTGTTCGGAGCACGCTAGATGGCTAATTAGCACAGGTGTTCGGAGCACGCTAGATGGCTAATTAGCACAGGTGTTCGGAGCACGCTAGGTGGCTAATTAGCACAGGTGTTCGGAGCACGCTAGATGGCTAATTAGCACAGGTGTTCGGAGCACGCTAGATGGCTAATTAGCACAGGTGTTCGGAGCACGCTAGGTGGCTAATTAGCACAGGTGTTTGGAGCACGCTAGGTGGCTATTTAGCACAGGTGTTCGGATCACGCTAGATAGCTAATTAGCACAGGTGTTCGGATCACGCTAGATGGCTAATTAGCACAGGTGTTCGGAGCACGCTAGGTGGCTAATTAGCACAGGTGTTCGGAGAACGCTAGATGGCTAATTAGCACAGGTGTTCGGAGCACGCTAGATAGCTAATTAGCACAGGTGTTCGGATCATGCTAGATGGCAAATTAGCACAGGTGTTCGGAGCACGCTAGATAGCTAATTAGCACAGGTGTTCGGAGCACGCTAGGTGGCTAATTAGCACAGGTGTTCGGATCACGCTAGATGGCTAATTAGCACAGGTGTTCGGAGCACGCTAGATGGCTAATTAGCACAGGTGTTCGGAGCACACTAGATAGCTAATTAGCACAGGTGTTCGGAGCACACTAGATAGCTAATTAGCACAGGTGTTCGGAGCACACTAGATAGCTAATTAGCACAGGTGTTCGGAGCACACTAGATGGCTAATTAGCACAGGTGTTCGGAGCACGCTAGGTGGCTAATTAGCACAGGTGTTCGGAGCACGCTAGGTGGCTAATTAGCACAGGTGTTCGGAGCACGCTAGGTGGCTAATTAGCACAGGTGTTCGGGGGACGCTAGGTGGCTAATTAGCACAGGTGTTCGGAGCACGCTAGGTGGCTAATTAGCACAGGTGTTCGGAGCACGCTAGGTGGCTAATTAGCACAGGTGTTCGGAGCACGCTAAGTGGCTAATTAGCACAGGTGTTCGGAGCACGCTAGGTGGCTAATTAGCACAGGTGTTCGGAGCACGCTAGATGGCTAATTAGCACAGGTGTTCGGAGCACGCTAGGTGGCTAATTAGCACAGGTGTTCGGAGCACGCTAGGTGGCTAATTAGCACAGGTGTTCGGAGCACGCTAGGTGGCTAATTAGCCACAGTTAGAGCTATAACATGGAGACATGGCCGTGTTGGCACACTAACCCTATACAGGGTTATACACTAACCCCTATGTTGGCACACTAACCCTATACAGGGTTATACACTAACCCCTATGTTGGCACACTAACCCTATACAGGGTTTTACACTAACCCCTATGTTGGCACACTAACCCTATACAGGTGTGTAGTAATTTAACCTTTTTTTTTTCTCTTATGTTTTCAATGTTTAACATTCAGAACTAGCGTTGGGGCACTTAACAAAAATGCCCCTGGACAGAATTTTGTAGCATTGATAGGCGCTAAAGGGAGTTAGAGTCTATGAATGGGTTAGTATTCATCATGCTCCCTTAATGCACGGAAATAACATGCCTTGGGTTGTCTTTTTTTCCTCCACTTATCCAGGAAATCCTGTTAAAGGTTGTGATTGAATATATCTTATCCATGAGATCTTTAAAATGGTTTCGATTGAATATCGCCTGCGCGGTTGTGTAGAGGAAGGCACATAAAACCAATGGTCTCTGCACTCCAGACATGTAGGGGGCGCTAAACCGCTCAGGCAACGTCTAGCCCTGTGCGTAGGGTTAAAGCCGCTCTACCGGCAACGCGCGTCGGCTGGATCCTCCCACAAGAAGAAGAGTAACTCGCTATTCATTTGCTGGCCCGTGTTTGAGTGTGAGAGAGGAGCAGGAAGAAGACTGGAGCCTTGCTTTAGAGCTGACGAAGACGGACAGATAACAATACCGAATACTTAGTCATACCTATTCAGGCTCTGCTTTTGAGTCGCGCCGGCCGCTTAAAGTTCCCTTTTGGAAGCCGTCCAAAATGGGGATCCGCAAAAAGACCAACAAGAACCCGCCGGTGTTGAGCCACGAGTTTATCATCCAGAACCATGCAGATATTGTTTCCTGTGTTGCTATGTTATTCCTCCTCGGGTTGATGTTTGAGGTAGGTCTTAGTCCGCAGGTTGGCGTGGTCTGTGGTGCAATACGAGCTAAGCTTTCCAAATAATGAGCCTTGTAAAGTTACAACGTGTCAACTCAACTGGGGAGAGTAGATGATGCTGAACCGTCACGTCAGCCTCTTGAAAATGGACATGGGCTGATCAACTCTTTCTACGCCACTTCATCTATTGACTAATCTATAGTTTCTCTGCTTTCTAGTGTCTCTATTGTAAAATCCATTTGAGTTGCAGTAGTGTCTTTTTTGAGTTGAAAAGGCGTGTAGTGGCCTAGAGTTATTATAGATGTAAAACTGCCCACCATCTCCATCTGGTTGCTTTATGGTTCCTTTCTAGTCTAGGAGCCACTTGTAAATTTAGAATAATTTGGTCTACCTCGCATTGTAATCGTTGGGGCAACAATGTAACAACTGGAACGCTACATATATTCTGCGATTGTAACATTTAAGCGGTTACAATGTTGCGGTTTCGCTGGATACAATATTGTAAAAGACAGTCCCACATGGATACTTTTACTAGTGTTGTGCAGCAGCTCAAATGATGACGTCACGGTGGTATGGTAATGAAGAAACCTTCAAAATAAAAGCCTGTTTCAAAACGTTGCAATGTGAGTAACTTTTTAAAAGATATTGAATTTGAATCAATGGACAGTAGTGAATTATCAAAACGAATATGGTTTTAGAAACATTTTATAAGACCAATAATGAAAACTATATGTTGACAGTGATATGATGAGAATATTGACTTGTAGAGACGTTTTCTACCCGTCACCGCTAAACTGGGGTGGAAAATATTCAGTAGAGTCTTTACTAACCAGATATGTGTAGTTTGAGGGGGACTGTGTCATAAATACCCATCAGCACTTCGCTCTCCACCCCCTCCGTAGCGTCCAATGCATTACATGCCAGATAGTTTAACTTTTAAAAAAATAAAAAACTGATAAGGAACATGTACACACTGTAAATGATTGTGAAGATGACTTAGATAAACAGACGATAATCCAAAACATAGATATAGAACCATTGATAAGCAAGGAAACACTTGAGTCTAATGAGCCTGAGGATGAAGTAGATAATCAGCAAGGACACAGTCCTGTGTTGTCATCTGAAGCAACTTTTGATTAATTTCTGCGGGAAATTCCAAGTGTTTACTCGGACCCTTGATGAATGGGAAAAGTTCCATTTCTCAAAGAGGCGTCAGGAATGTTCAAAGATATAGCAGGGAAGGCTTGTTGCAGCAAACGTAAAGGAATCAAATCCCTACAATTCTTTTTAGGAATCACCACTTTTCCATGAGTTTAAAAAAAGACAGTGAAAACAGGACAGAACCATTGCATAGGGCGGCAGGTAGCTTAGTGGGTAAGAGCGTTGTGCCAGTAACCGAAAGGTCGCTGGTTCTAATCCCCGAGCTGACTAGGTGAAAAATCTGTCGATGTGCCCTTGAGCAAGGCACTTAACCCTAATTGCTCCTGTAAGTCGCTCTGGATAAGAGCGTCTGCTAAATGACTAAAAATGTAATTGCTTCAACAGAGGCTTCACAACAGCGATATGTGACATTATAAAATATTTTGTGAAGGAAATGCTACCTGCTGATTTCTTAGCCAATTATTTCCTCCACATTCAGAGTTTATGCTCTCAAAAAAAAATCTGTTTGACACACTATTGAGTAATTCCAATAACATATATTTGTATTTTATTAAAAGTATATTCATTTAAATCAAAATAAATGCTGGAATGAAAAAATGTCAAATTATCAATTTCTTTTTTTCAAAGGTGGTACCAATGTTGTGAAAAACTTGTACTGAACTAGTGTGCCAAAAAATTCCATATACCCAAAGTTTAGCAAGTCTTTGCAGAGGGACTCTTATTTTGAAGGGTAAATCCGAGATCGTGCTACCAGCATCATATCCTGCTGCTAGGAGAACGGTAATGATACTTTTTATGCGCAGATCAAGTGTTACGTGGCAATCACTGGGCGATGGTGAGCGCCGTCATCATTCGCGTGTAACCCCGCTCATTCGAAAAACTAAAATGTTGTATTCAGTAAAAGTCCCAAGAATCGCAATTCCTTTACAAATTGAACCCCTTACGTTTTAAAACAATTAGTGTTTAAAAAAAATGTATTGTTTGGTTTACACTGAATTTTTTATTTTTTTGCATTGCGTTGACTAGAGGCGTTCTGGGAGTTTGAGTTCCTGTGCCTTGATGTGCTGTAGTCACATTGATGACGCAAAACGAGTGTAGCTACTTTATCACAACTGAGTTCTGCAAATGTTATAGTTATGAATCAGTCTTGCCATATTTGTAAAATGTCTGACCTCAAGAAGTCAAGAAGAGTTCATATGAGGGCACATATGTTTTGAAGTCCAAATCCCCAGTTGTCCATTCAGTCTCACCTGTTGTATTGGATTGAATGGTTTGCACACTAAACATGTGTTTCTGTCTATTGTTGTTGACATCAATCTACAACGCTACCTGGTTTATTTTTAGCAGGCTATGCCACAGTAGGCGACCCACAGAGAGGGACAGATAATGAGAAAATCATGTTGTGGTTTGCTTTTAGGCAATGACTCAAATAGAAGCCCCTGGAAGCGGGGCTCTGGTCAAAAGTAGTGCACTATATAGGGAATAGGGTGGCATTTGGGACATAACCCTGTCTAACCAATCCTGTCCCTTGACCCCTCCGTGATGCAGGTCACCTCGAAGGTTGCAGTGCTGTTCATCACTGTCCAATACAACGTTACCATCTCTGCAAACGGTGAGTTTAACTTTATAGTGGCCTCCATATGAACTTTTATCCATTTATTTTTTACTGGGTCAAAAATGTATGCTCAAAATGACGAGGATCCGGTATGGAGGTTGTCTCCACTTCCTCTTTTGCTTTCATAACTTTTTTTTGTGACATTTTATTTAGAATTAATGACAAGGCAAAAATTGCCTCATGACATCTCCATTTCTTATCCACCTTTTCTTCAGTGGCCTGGAACTAGTTTAACTGTTATCCAGTCAGTGTAGAAACTTGACTAGGCGCCCTATAACTAGAATCTACGTGTAGTTCTAGAATCAGAAGGCTTCTCCTGTGGGTTCTAGAATAGAACTCTACTCATATGGCCTTCCACTTCCAGAACACCTTTTCTTTCAGAGCTCTCTTTTTATTTTCTCTCTGTGGCTCAACATTTAGTCTTCCTGATTTATAATGTTCTCCTGTTAGGTTGGCCTGGAAGGATTGGGGCTAGGGTTTAATACAGGCTACGGCATCACAGCCTCTTCTGTGTCCCAAATGGCACCCTATTCCCTATGTAGTGCACTACTTTTAACCAGAGCCCATTGGGTAGTGCACTACATAGGGAATAAGATTAATTAACGTTTTCTACAAACTCCTGTTACAGACTTTCTTAATAGTGGAGCTCCTAACTAATTCTCCTAGCAGTTCTACTTCCTGCTCTACTTTACTCCTAGCAGTTCTACTTCCTGGTCTTCTTAATCCTAGCAGTTCTACTTCCTGGTCTACTTTACTCCTAGCAGTTCTACTTCCTGGTCTACTTTACTCCTAGCAGTTCTACTTCCTGCTCTACTTTAATCCTAGCAGTTCTACTTCCTGGTCTACTTAATCCTAGCAGTTCTACTTCCTGGTCTACTTTACTCCTAGCAGTTCTACTTCCTGGTCTACTTTACTCCTAGCAGTTCTACTTCCTGGTCTACTTTACTCCTAGCAGTTGTACTTCCTGCTCTACTTAATCCTAGCAGTTCTACTTCCTGCTCTTCTTTGCTTTATTTAAAGTCATGTACGAGGTGCTGATGGAATGTACTTCATGATGTCAGATTTTATTTGAAGAGCAGATATTGTTGTCAGGCTGCATCCCAAATGGCACCCAATTCCAGACATGGTGCACTACTTTTGATCAGAGCCCTATGGACCCTGGTCAAAAGTAGTGCACTACATAGGGAATAGGGTGCCATTTGGTACGCAGATTCAGTTTACGGTGCTCATAAGCCCTCTGTCATTTATTAACAGGTTTATATATATTTTTCTGTAAAATTACTTCAGTAGCAGGTCAGGTGGCACTTAGAGAGAGAGAGAGAGAGAGAGAGCGCTTCTTAAAGCATCCATGAAGGCCTTATAAAGGGTTTTTCAAACCTTCAATAATGCTTCATGTAAGTTGTTTGTCTAAAGTGTGTCCTGGGTGGTTTAGTGGTTAGTACCGGCTCCTACAGTGGGGTTCAATCTGGCCCACTACAGTTTGACACACACACACTCACTATCTGTTTATCTTCTGTCCAAGTCACATACAAAACATCATATATTTAAAAAGTATAATTGTAACGATGTGTGCATCGCCCATCAGAGGGTCAAGAAGAAGACCGTAGGGAACAACTTCTAATAAATGATATAAGGCATCTATGAAGGCTTCATGTGTCTCCCTATCAGAGGGCCAATCAGAGGAGAGCGTAGTGAATCACTTCCACCACGGTCTGAAGGATCTGGCTACAGTGTTCTTCTACATGCTGGTCGCAATCATCATGCACGCCATCATCCAGGAGTATGTACTGGACGTAAGTACTCGCACTCAGACACACACCCACTCAGACACACACACACACACACTCAGACACACACACACTCAGACACACACACACACACACTCAGACACACACACACTCAGACACACACACACACTCAGACACACACACACTCAGACACACACACACACACTCAGACACACACACACTCAGACACACATCACACATACACACACACACTCAGACACACACACACACACTCAGACACACACACACACTCAGCACACACACACACTCAGACACACACACACACACTCAGACACACACACACACAGACACACACACACTCAGACACACACACACTCAGACACACCACACACACACACACTCAACACACAAACACACACACTCAGACACACAAACACACACTCAGCACACACCACACACTCAGACACACACACAACACCAACACACACACCACACACTCAGACACACACAACTCAGACACACACACACTCACACACACACTCAGACACACACACTCAGACACACACTAGACACACACACACACTCAGACACACACACACCACTCAGACACACACACACTCAGACACACACACACTCAGACACACACACACTCAGACACACACACACACTCAGACACACACATACTCAGACACACACATACTCAGACACACACACTCAGACACACACACACTCAGACACACACACACACTCAGACACACACACACACACCAGACACAAAACACACTCCAGACACACACACACCACACCACACACTCAGACACCACACACACACTCAGACACACACACACACACACACACTCAGACACACACACACACACACTCAGACACACACACACACTCAGACACACACACTCAGACACACACACACTCAGACACACACACACACTCAGACACACACACACACACACACACTCAGACACACACACACACACACACTCAGACACACACACACACTCAGACACACACACACTCAGACACACACACAATTTGTATGCTTGTTTTCTCAAATGTGTATGTAATAGTCAGATCAGTAATCAGCTCTTTTACAGACAAACGTCAGCCACTTGACAGTTTGACGTACTGGCATTGTTATTGTTCTTCTGACAACTGGATGATAATAACTGATTACCTCTAACCTCTCTGTTTTATCTATAACTGATTACCTCTAACCTCTCTGTTTTATCTATAACTGATTACCTCTAACCTCTCTGTTTTATCTATAACTGATTACCTCTAACCTCTCTGTTTTATCTATAACTGATTACCTCTAACTCTCTGTTTTATCTATTTGTTATGCAGAAGATCAACCGGAAGATGCACTTCTCTAAGACCAAGCACAGCAAGTTCAACGAGTCAGGCCAGCTCTCTGCCTTCTACCTGTTCTCCTTCGGATGGGGAACCAGCATCCTCATGTCTGTACGTGCTTTTAAACTATCTGTTGACTGGATTATCAGGTGTGTCTGTAACTTTGTGTGTGTGAGGTGTAGGTGGTTTTAAATGGAATAAATGCTGGGCTGTTTGTTTACTGGACTAGTGGGTGTTCCTGTTTGTTTGTTTAAGACCATCTGATTGGTTTATGGGATTTTGTTTCTCTTCCAGGAGAACTTCCTGTCCAACCCAGTGAGTCTGTGGGATGGATACCCTCATACCCTGATGCCGTAAGTACTGAACCATTCCTATGCAAACTGATACATTGTACAAAAGGCTCATCAGAGTGGGTACTGTCGCTTTAAGAGCGACACTACCAGTCAAATGTTTGGAAACGCCTACTCATTCCAGGGTTTTCTTTATTTGTACTATTTTCTACATTGTAGAATAATAGTGAAGACATCAAAACTATGAAATAACACATATGGAATCATGTAGTAACCCCCAAAAAGTGTTAAACAAATCAAAATATATTTTATATTTGAGATTCTTCAAATAGGCACCCTTGGCATTCTCTCAACCAGCTTCACCTGGAATGCTTTTCCAACAGTCTTGAAGGAGTTCCCACATATGCTGAGCACTTGTTGGCTGCTTTTCCTTCACTCTGCCGTCCGACTCATCCCAAACCAACTCAATTGGGTTGAGGCCGGGGGATTGTGGAGGCCAGGTCATCTGATGCAGCACTCCATCACTCTCCTTCTTGGTCAAATAGCTCTTACACAGCCTGGAGGTGTGTTGGGTCATTGTCCTGTTGAAAAACAAATGATAGTCCCACTAAGCCCAAACCAGATGGGATGGCGTATCGCTGCAGAATGCTGTGGTAGCCATGCTGGTTAAGTGTGCCTTGAATTCTCAATAAATCACAGACAGTGTCACCAGCAAAGCACCCCCACACCATAACACCACCTCCTCCATGCTTTACGGTGGGAACTACACATGCAGAGATCATCCGTTCGCCTACTCTGCGTCTCACAAAGACACGGCAGTTGGAACCAAAAAGCTCCAATTTGGACACCAGACCAAAGGACACATTTCCACCGGTCTAATGTCCATTGCTCTTGTTTCTTGGCCCAAGCAGGTCTCTTCTTATTATTGGTGTCCTTTAGTAGTGGTTTCTTTGCAGCAATTCGACCATGAAGGCCTGATTCACACAGTCCCCACTGAACAGTTGATGTGTCTGTGACTTGAACTCAGTGAAGCATTTATTTGCGCTGTTGTAGGTAAACGTGTACAACTAAACACAAGTAAACCTTTCTGACTGTTACATATCGTCTTGTTTCCTTGTAATGACCAACACTCATCATTCTCAGTCCTCCTCAGTTCCCCATGTAAACTAATGTCAACTGGTGGGATTTTGCATAGAAGTGGGTGGGTTTGTTTAAACACAGGTGTGGAGTGTTTCTACTTAGAGAGCATTAGTTCTCTTAAGTATCTCTGTGGAAACACATCTGCTTATACTAGCTTCAATTATTTTTCTTGTGTTAGTCACAGGATTTGCATAGTTATTATGTAATGTCAAAATGTAGATTTCCTCCTAAATAGACATACCCAAAAGTAATTATTTATCATGAGGGCCATAAACAATAACTAGTAATGCTTATACTGACAGAAAGATGACAATCTCACCTTTCCGGTCAAATTAGTTATACATTGCTGAGGTGTAGTCACTTTTGAGGACACAAACTCAAGTACACAGTACAAATATGATGAAAATATGAAAAACCAGACGGGGGGGGAATTTAGTTACAAAGAAATGATAAACTACATACTATGATATGTCACCTTTCTTATAACTGTAAATACGTATTACATTTACATTTTAGTCATTTAGCAGACGCTCTTATCCAGAGCGACTTACAGTTAGTGAATACATTTTTTTTTATACTGGCCCCCCGTGGGAATCGAACCCACAACCCTGGCGTTGCAAACGCCATGCTCTATCAACTGAGCTACATCCCTGCCGGCCATTCCCTCCCCTACCCTGGACGACGCTGGGCCAATTGTGCGCCGCCCATGAGTCTCCCGGTCGCGGCCGGCTGCGACAGAGCCTGGATTCGAACCAGGATCTCTAGTGGCACAGTTAGCACTGCGATGCAGTGCCTTAGACCACTGCGCCACTCAGGAGTAAACGTATGACTTAATGACGGTACAACATTGGGACCATTTCATATAACTGAAAGACAATTTTCGTCCCAGCGTCCTCTGAGTAATGCAGAGATGGCCATTCAAATGCATGCTAACGCGTTACAACTTCAGTTTTTAAACACAGTGATTTTTTTTGTCCCTCTGTGACCTAGAGAAAGTGGGTCTTGGTTCAATTATTTTATGTTGAGAGCTCTAAGCCCATCTGAGAACATCACAGCGAGATGAAACCGCTTTCGCTGCGATCGCTAGGCTCTCTCTGTAAGCGGAGTGGAGAGGTTCACAGTCAGAGGAAATGTATCCTTTGTCTGGACGTGTCGCTCCCTATGCAAATGAGCTGTCAGATTTCACATACTGCATCTCAGATGAGAGCGGAGAGCTGCATGTGATGAGGAACAACCAGAACGGAGTGTGTACAGCGATTGACGTTGCACCGTTCACAGAGCGCTCTGTACACAAACATTTCAGACGGAACCGATCCAGAACCGCTCAAAATCCCCTAAATAGGGGGGGGGGGGGACGACTTACTGTTTTTAATAGAAGGAGTTGCTTGAGTTCTCTTCAAACACTCCTAAATGTAATTAGTGTGTCATATCACTCGGCATGACTTCTCCTAAGTACCTCTGTGTAATCAATCTAGTAGTTCATTATTCTATCATTAGATATTTGATAGCAGATTTATAGCAGCTTTTTTTTGGTGCAAAATGTTACTTACTATGACTGATGTGGTTGTCTTACCTAACTTAGTTGAATTCACTGATTTTTTATTTTTTTTATTTTTTAAAGTCGCTCTCTCGAGAAGAGTGTCTGCTAAATGACCAAAACGTAAGGTAATGATGTTAGACTTGACAGACTCGGTGTTTATTTCTCCTAGGTTCCAGATGAAGTTCTATTTCATCGGTCAGTTGGGCTACTGGCTTCACACCCTCCCCGAGCTCTACTTCCAAAAGACCAAGAAAGTGAGTACTTATGCAAAGTTTGTTTGTGTACGCATGCTATTTCCAGTTCCTTGCTTATGTAATATTTTGTTTTAAAGAAGTTCAATTCAAACATTTGACTACCATTTTGCTTGCCATCATTACAGAGTAAATGTCAGCAGTGTCCTGACCATGTTTTTCCTGAAACCCCGTCTGTTTGCTGTTTGTTTGTAGGAGGATATTCCCCGGCAGTTGATGTATACCGCTCTGTACTTGGTCAACATCGCAGGAGCGTACATCCTCAAGTAAGACCTGGTTCACATCAACAACTCTAGAAGATTATTGTTTTGTCCAATTGTACACAAAAGTCTAGCGGAAAATTGACTTCCGCTTTATCTCTACCCCTCCGAAAGACTCATACACACAGAGGGTTGGGAGGTTGGAACAGAGTGCTGACTACAGTTGGGAGGTTGGAACAGAGTGCTGACTACAGTTGGGAGGTTGGAACAGAGGGCTGACTACAGTTGGGAGGTTGGAACAGAGGGCTGACTGCAGTTGGGAGGTTGGAACCGAGGGGCTGACTACTGGTTGGGAGGTTGGAAACAGAGGGCTGACTTACGGTTGGGAGGTTGGAACCGAGGGGTCTGACTACAGTTGGGAGGTTTGGAAACAGAGGGCTGACTACAGTTGGGGAGGCTTGGAAACAGAGGGCCTGACTGCAGTGGGAGTTGGTTGGAACAGAGGGCTGACACGTTGGGAGGTTGGAACAGAGGGCTGACTGCAGTTGGGAGGTTGGAACAGAGGGCTGACTGCAGTTGGGAGGTTGGAACAGAGGGCTGACTGCGTTTGGGAGGTTGGAACAGAGGGCTGACTGCGGTTGGGAGGTTGGAACAGAGGGCTGACTACGGTTGGGAGGTTGGAACAGAGGGCTGACTACGGTTGGGAGGTTGGAAACAGAGGGCTGACTGAGGTTGGGAGGTTGGAAACAGAGGGCTGACTGAGGTTGGGAGGTTGGAACAGAGGGCTGACTGAGGTTGGGAGGTTGGAACAGAGGGCTGACTGAGGTTGGGAGGTTGGAACAGAGGGCTGACTACGGTTGGGAGGTTGGAACAGAGGGCTGACTACGGTTGGGAGGTTGGAACAGAGGGCTGACTGCGGTTGGGAGGTTGGAACAGAGGGCTGACTACGGTTGGGAGGTTGGAACAGAGGGCTGACTACGGTTGGGAGGTTGGAACAGAGGGCTGACTACGGTTGGGAGGTTGGAACAGAGGGCTGACTACGGTTGGGAGGTTGGAACAGAGGGCTGACTGAGGTTGGGAGGTTGGAACAGAGGGCTGACTACGGTTGGGAGGTTGGAACAGAGGGCTGACTACGGTTGGGAGGTTGGAACAGAGGGCTGACTGAGGTTGGGAGGTTGGAACAGAGGGCTGACTACGGTTGGGAGGTTGGAACAGAGGGCTGACTGAGGTTGGGAGGTTGGAACAGAGGGCTGACTGCGGTTGGGAGGTTGGAACAGAGGGCTGACTGCAGTTCTACTCTGTCAACAGCTCTTTTTTGCTACAACTGATATGACAATTAGGTGGTTGGAAATTGACACAACATAGCAAGGCTAGGGTTAGTGGTTAAAATAGCCTTTTTTGGCTAGAAAACAAAGTATTTCCAACCTCTATGAAGCATGACCGTCTAGTTAGTAATCATTACTGTGGTAGCAGAGGGATCTAACGACGTCCATTTTGTGTCTTCCAGTCTGAATCGTCTGGCTCTGGTCCTGCTGGTGTTCCACTACTTTGTAGAGCTTCTCTTCCACGTGTCCCGCCTGCTCTACTTCAGCAACGAGAAGAGACTGACAGGGTGAGCACACACACACACACACACACACACACACACACACACACACACACACACACAGAGAGAGCGACTGGGTGAGCACACACACACACACACAGAGATACAGACTGGGTGAGCACACACACACATACAGAGAGATACACACACACACACACACACACACACACACACACAGATACAGGCTGGGTGAACACACACACACACACAGAGATACAGACTGGGTGAGCACACACACACACACAGAGATACACACACACACACACACACACACACACACACACACACAGATACAGGCTGGGTGAACACACACACACACACACACACACACACACACACAGAGATACAGAGTGGGTGAGCACACACACACACACACACACACACACACACACACACACAGAGATACAGAGTGGGTGAGCACACACACACACACACACACACAGATACAGACTGGGTGAGCACACACACACACACACACACACACACACAGAGAGAGACCGACTGGGTGAGTTGAGGTCACACAGCACACTTCAAAGCCCTAAAACAACAAGATGTCCCTATAAACCAACTTGGCATTTTGGACAAGGACGTTGGGAGTTAATCTACTAGCTTGTTACTCTCTCAAGGTATTGAGTTATGATAGTGTTGATATCTATTGGACAAAGAAGGCAGGAAAGAAAGGGAAGCACTGGATGTCATGGTCATCTAATGTGTGTGTGTGCCTCTGTGTGTGTGTGTGTCTCTACTAGGTTCACCATCTGGGCGGTGCTGTTTGTCCTTGGACGGCTGCTCACCCTGTCCCTGTCTGTCCTGACTGTGGGTTTCGGCCTTGCCAACGCTGATCAACAGGGACTGGACCTGGCCAGCGGAAACTTCAACGTGCTCATAGTTCGGTGAGATAGTGTGTGTAATGGGGTGGCTTGGCTGGATTGAAACAAAGTTAACTAAAGAAAATAAAGTAGTTGTAGTAGGGGGAAATGGTAGTACTGGTCTAGTTCTATTCCAAATGACAATGACAAGGGGATGAGGAAAGAGACGTAACAGTACTCCACCATTTTGAATATTTACTCATGTGATATTTGGTGTGTCTAACTGCAGTCTTCTGTCCACAGGATCACGGTGTCTAACTGCAGTCTTCTGTCCACAGGATCACTGTCTAACTACCATCTTCTATCCACAGGATCACGGTGTCTAACTGCAGTCTTCTGTCCACAGGATCACTGTGTCTAACTGCAGTCTTCTGTCCACAGGATCACTGTGTCTAACTGCAGTCTTCTGTCCACAGGATCACTGTGTCTAACTGCAGTCTTCTGTCCACAGGATCACTGTGTCTAACTGCAGTCTTCTGTCCACTGGATCACTGTGTCTAACTGCAGTCTTCTGTCCACAGGATCACTGTGTCTAACTGCAGTCTTCTGTCCACAGGATCACTGTGTCTAACTACCATCTTCTGTCCACAGGATCACTGTGTCTAACTGCAGTCTTCTGTCCACAGGATCACTGTGTCTAACTGCAGTCTTCTGTCCACAGGATCACTGTGTCTAACTGCAGTCTTCTGTCCACAGGATCACTGTGTCTAACTGCAGTCTTCTGTCCACAGGATCACTGTGTCTAACTGCAGTCTTCTGTCCACAGGATCACTGTGTCTAACTGCAGTCTTCTGTCCACAGGATCACTGTGTCTAACTACCATCTTCTGTCCACAGGATCACTGTCTAACTACCATCTTCTATCCACAGGATCACGGTGTCTAACTGCAGTCTTCTGTCCACATGATCACTGTGTCTAACTACCATCTTCTGTCCACAGGATCACTGTCTAACTACCATCTTCTATCCACAGGATCACGGTGTCTAACTGCAGTCTTCTGTCCACAGGATCACTGTGTCTAACTGCAGTCTTCTGTCCACAGGATCACTGTGTCTAACTGCAGTCTTCTGTCCACAGGATCACTGTGTCTAACTACCATCTTCTGTCCACAGGATCACAGTGTCTAACTGCAGTCTTCTGTCCACAGGATCACTGTGTCTAACTACCATATTCTGTCCACAGGATCACTGTGTCTAACTGCAGTCTTCTGTCCACAGGATCACTGTCTAACTGCAGTCTTCTGTCCACAGGATCACTGTGTCTAACTACCATCTTCTGTCCACAGGATCACTGTCTAACTACCATCTTCTATCCACAGGATCACGGTGTCTAACTGCAGTCTTCTGTCCACATGATCACTGTGTCTAACTACCATCTTCTGTCCACAGGATCACTGTCTAACTACCATCTTCTATCCACAGGATCACGGTGTCTAACTGCAGTCTTCTGTCCACAGGATCACTGTCTAACTACCATCTTCTGTCCACAGGATCACTGTGCTGGCGACCATCTGTGTGACTCAAGCCTTCATGATGTGGAAATTCATCAACTTCCAGCTGAGGAGGTGGAGAGAGCAGGCCCATCCCCAGGCCCAGCCCCTGAAACCCAAGAAGCCCCAAGCTCCCAAGAGCAAATCCAAGAAGGACAAAGGTGAGTCACGCTGCGACCAGAGGACGTTGTCTAAATCAACACACCTTTTGGTTTTGATCAGATCCATCTTGATACGTTAGTTAGGGTTCAAACTGATTAGAGCGGAGGAAATTGGTTTTGTTTCTAGTCATTTTGTATGTTTCATTTCCTTCACCTGTTATTTGCTCCAAGAACATTGACTTCATTCTCTGTCATTGGCAGCCAATGGAGTGAACGGAGTGAGTTCCAACGGAGCCGATTCGCCGAGAGCAAAGAAAGAGAAGTCTTCTTAACTCCCCCCCCCAGTTCCTCCCACCTACACCCCTTTCACCTCAAAAATACACCCTTTTCTCCTGTCCCCCTCAGGCTGCATCCAGCCTTCTCATTCCATCTGCTGTCTACGGCCCAATCCCAAATCGACCCTAGGCCCTACGCACTTGTGGAGATCTATGAGGATTTGATTGATTCAAGGAGTATGGTGACACTTCCCCCTAGCCAATCAGAGGGCCAGTTGGAGGTATGGTGTCACTTCCCCCTAGCCTATCAGAGAGCCAGTTGGAGCTATGAACATATTGATTACACCTGTCATATAATCTCAGATCCCCCTCAAAGTACATAGGGTGTAGGGTCTAGGGGTTAATTTGGGATTGTTAATCTACCACAGCTACTAAAGGATGATGACTCCTTCCAGCAGGACTACAAGATCCACAATGCATCTTGGTTTTATTTCTGCTTGTTGCCAATCTCTAGTGCTGACCATTCCCACAATCATTGTGACACTGATGTGCCATTATTACAGAAAAAGAAAACCCATAAAAAAATTAAATAAAAAAAGTTTGAACAAACAAGAACTTATTTAAAAGTGCCTATTGATACAAAATGTGCAGCTTGAAAATGTCAGGAATTATAAAAACTCAGTGTTTCAGTAATCCGTTTTTTTTTTTTTTTTTCCCAAAGTCAAAAGATGTTCTTTATCAGACTGTGTGACATTTTCTGTTTCTTTAACAAAAAGGGCTTCTTTAATTTCCTTCGCATTAGTTTGGAGTCAGTAAAAGAGAAACCCCGTGCGCGTGCTTACCTTGAAATGACCCGACTTCCTCCTTTTCATTCTTTCATCAACACAGACAGGTTTCTGGAATGGACAGGTTTAATTGGTTCCACTGTATGGCTTTAACCAACCCGTTTGTGTGCTTCCCAAATCTCACCTTATTCCCTATTATAGTGGTCCACTTTTTTACCAGAGCTGTATGGGCCCTGGGCAAAAGTAGTGCACTACATAGGGAATAGGGTCCCATTTGAGTCGCAGACATTCTCTCAGGACACTGGCAGTGAGAATGCAGGGCAGGGAACGAAAATAGGAAGCCATTCTAGAGTATTTAGACTTTTTGTTGTTGCTTTTCAAGCCTTTTGCTTTGGTGCTGTGAAAAAGGCCCGGGCCCTGTTTTGAGTTAATGCATCCTGTGGCCTTTCCTTTTGCTGAAGTAATCACTGATCTAACGTGGTTGGATAGGGCTGTTTTAGCCCAAACCCAGTCAATTGGCAGGATCAGTGGTCACTATGAAGGGAGAAAATAATTATTGGGCTGCATCCCGAATGGCACCCTATTCCCTATATAGTGCACAGAGCCACTATGGAATCAGGTCAAAGGTAACGCACTACATTGCGTATAGGGTGCCATTTTGGAATGCACCCTCTAGTGAAAAAATGGTTGCCATAGGCGATTGGCTGCCTTCATTCGAGACCCTGCAAAGCCAAAAGCTGTAGTTTTAATATAACTGATGATGATCATAGAGGTTATTCGGATGACATATTAGTTTTATTAATATTAGTGTCATCTTCTTTGTTGGAGAATATGGCGTTGAGGCCTACTTTTAGTCAACGTCCCAAGTGGAGTGGTTGGTGTTAGTGTTTGCCACTGTCTGTCTTCCAAATAGCACCATATTTTCTTTCTAGTGCCCTGGTCTAAAGTAGTGCACTGTAAAGGAGAACAGGGTGGTGTTTGGGACTGAGACACTATGTATTTTGACTCCTTTGAACATGTCCAGGAGGATAAGAGCGTCTGCTAAATGACTAAAAATATAAATGTAAAAAAATGTATAATGTGACATTATGGATAAGGAAATGTTGTGTTCAGAGCTCTGTTTTTTCCTTTTAACATGCTCGTTATGCTTGTTGCCATTAAACATCATTTACACGGAAAGAAATGTGTCCAGTTTTATTGAACTGAGATGGTATTATATATGGTATTTTGTAGAAATACGCTGATGTAGTGAAGTCCTATAATGTTTGACTGTGATGTGTGGTTGCGTTGCCTACCTTAGTTGAATGCACTAACTGTATAAGATGGATATGACGGTCTGCTAAATTACCAAAATGTTAAATCGAATTTGTATTCATTATGTAAATATTCATATCAATTAATCATATTTAATCATATTTCACTACCTCAAAGTTATTAAAGAATATAACTATCATAATTTCTTCATATATATATATTTTTTAAGATCAACTATATTATTATTAGAAGCTATCATATCTTTGGAATGAACACCAACGCCAATGAATAAACTTCAACTAGAGGTCAAAGTTCATGAGTTGAAACAAATTATGTATATAAACCCTGGATTGCGTATATGTATTGGCCTGGCCAATGAGAGGCTTTGAAGCCACCGGTCGGCCATATTGGAACTCCCCAGTAGGAGCAGGGTTCCATAGGAATGAATGGAATTCTACAGTATTGCAATTAAATGTTTCAATGACAAAATTACATGTATTTAAGTATTTTTGTTGTTGTAGTGGGGACCGTAACATTAGAACTTTCTAAAAATGATACTTTTTTTATTTCTTATTTAACCAGGTAAGCCAGTTGAGAACATGTTCTCATTTACAACTGCGACTTCATGGAAAATGTTTTTATATATATATATTTTATGTTTAGCTCACATAATATAATTTAAAAGTATGCATTAAGGTGTCTGTAATAGAATAACGTTTAAAAAAAAATTTATTTAACATTTATAAATGCATTTCTATAGCTTCCAAAATATGTTTTTACACTAGTAGGGGAGTGCAAAGATGGAGGTGCCGTGGCTTCAAAACAGCGCCCCCTTTTTAAGTCATCTAGTGTATATGTAAATCATTTGTTGAAACTAGGTTAAACTATTTCCCTGCTGTACCACTGCCAACCACATGGTGGAGCTACGGTTCACACAACCTGCTTTCAAAGATGTTATATGGTAGTCAACTGAAATATATACTGACCAAAAATATAAACGCAACATGCAACAATTTCAAAGATTTTACTGACTTACAGTTCATATAAGGAAATCAGTCAATTGATAAATAAATTAAATAAATTCATTAGGCCCTACTCTACGGATTTAATGACTGGGAATACAGATATGCATTTGTTAGTCACAGATACCTTTAAAAAAAGGTAGGGGGGTGGATCGGAAAACCAGTCAGTATCTGGTGTGACTACCATTTGCCTCATGCAGTGCGACACATCTCCTTCACATAGAGTTGATGAGGCTGTTGATTGTGGCCTGTGGAATGTTGTCCCACTCCTCTTCAATGGTGGATGCGAAGTTGCTGGGTATCGGCGGGAACTGGGACACGCTGTTGTACACGTCGATCCAGAGCATCCCAAACATGCTCAATGGGTGACATGTGTGGTCCTCTGTAGCTCAGCTGGTAGAGCACGGCGCTTGTAACGCCAAGGTAGTGGGTTCGATCCCCGGGACCACCCATACACAAAAATGTATGCACGCATGACTGTAAGTCGCTTTGGATAAAAGCGTCTGCTAAATGGCATATTATTATTATTATGTCTAGTGAGTATGCAGGCCATGGAAGAACTTGGACATTTTCAGCTTCCAGGAATTGTGAACAGATCCTTTCGACATGGGGCCGTATCATGCTGAAACATGAGGTGATGGCGGCAGATGAATGGCACGACAATGGGCCTCAAGATCTCGTCACGGTGTCTCTGTGCATTAAAATTGCCATCGATGAAATGCAATTGTGTTTTCATTTTCCGTAGCTTATGCCTGCCCATACCATAACCCCACCTCCACCATGGGGCACTCTGTTCACAACGTTCTACAAAAATACTTAAATACATGTAATTTTGTCATTGAAACATTTAATTGCAATACTGTAGAATTCCATTCATTCCTATGGAACCCTGCTCCTACTGGGGGGTACCAATATGGCCGACCGGTGGCTTCAAAGCCTCTCATTGGCCAATACATATAAGCAATCCAGGGTTTATATACATAATTTGTTTCAACTCATGAACTTTGACCTCTAGTTGAAGTTTATTCATTGGCGTTGGTGTTCATTCCAAAGATATGATAGCTTCTAATAATAATATAGTTGATCTTAAAAAATATATATATATATGAAGAAATTATGATAGTTATATTCTTTAATAACTTTGAGGTAGTGAAACATGATTAAATATGATTAATCAGCAAACCGCTCGCCCACACGACGCCATACACATGGTCTGTGGTTGTGAGGCCAGTTGGACGTAGTGTCAAATTCTCTAAAACGACGTTGGAAGCGGCTTATGGTAGAGAAATGAACATTCAACTCTCTGGCAACAGCTCTGGTGGACATTCCTGCAGTCAGCATGCCAATTGCACGCACCCTCAACTTGAGAAATCTGTGGCATTGTGTTGTGTGACAGAAATGCACATTTTAGAGTGGCCTTTTAGTGTCCCCAGCACAAGGTGCACCTGTGTAATGATCATGCAGTTTAATCCGATTCTTGTGGTCCTCTGTAGCTCAGCTGGTAGAGCACGGCGCTTGTAATGCCAAGGTAGTGGGTTGGATCCCCGGGACCACCCATACAAAAATAAAAAATAAAAATGTATGCACGCATGACTGTAAGTCGCTTTGGAAAAAAGCGTCTGCTAAATGGCATATTATTATATTATTATATGGAACACCTGTCAGGTGGATAGATTATCTTGGCAAAGGAGAAATGCTCACTAACAGGGATGTAAACAAATTTGTGCACAAACTTTTAGAGAAATAAGCTTTTTGTGCTACAATTTCTGGGATCTTTTATTTCAGCTCATGGAACATGGGACCAACACTTTACATGTTGCGTTTATATTTTTGTTCAGTGTATAATTGCCCAATCAAGGGTTAGGTTAAAACATTGAAATATAAAGTCCTAAGATACCCTGCACATTTTTTTCAATATAATTGGAAAATCTTTGGTTTGTGCAAATATAGCGTATATTTAATTGGTGAGTAGACCATTATCACAGGAATCAAGGTGACCTAATGTCTTAACATTATGTAATAGCAAAGGTTGTGATACTGTTGACCCTATTCAGGAGACCTAAGTGTTGTAATAATTCAATTTAGCAGTTGAAACCTGTATGTAGAAAGCTGATTCAAACCTGTATGTAGAAAGGTTGTGGGTTCGTTTCCCACGGGGGGCCAGTATAAAAAAAAATATATATATATGTATTCACTAACTGTAAGTCGCTCTGGATAAGAGCATCTGCTAAATGACTAAAAATGTAAAATGTAAATGTATATTTGTATATGTAGTATGTAGTATGTATATATGTATATGTAGTATGTAGTATATGTATATGTAATATGTAGTATATGTATATGTAATATGTAGTACACTGTGAAGGGAATAGGGTGCTATTTGGGACGTACACCAGATGTTTCTGGAGACGTGTTGTTATGCTCTTGCTATCAAAAGAGACGAAGAGGAGGGATGTTTTGCCGTCTCCTGTCCAAGGTCTAGTCTGCTCTATGATGCTGACTGTGTTTTCTACATTCACTGAGATAAGCTTCATTCATGCCCTGTTGATCACGTGGTCCTTCTAGTCATGTTACGTTATAAGAAAGTATGAAGAAGAAAAAATATATATGCACTCACTAACTGTAAGTCGCTCTGGATAAGAGCGTCTGCTAAATTACTAAAATGTAATGACTAGTGTAGTAGGATGTGTTGATTATTGAGTATCAGACCAACTTATGTCTCTGCTTTCAGTGTGTGTGTGTGTGTGTGTGTGTGTGTGTGAGCGCGCCCGTGAATCATTAATGACTGCAATGTGATTTGCGGATTCAAAAAAAGTTTTTTAAATGTGTGTGTTTGTGCCTGGCACAAGACCTGAGTCGGGCTCTAGAATACTCTCTAGTTCTTTCTGCTTCGCTCATCACTTTACTTCAACCACAGCCCAAATGGCACCCTATATTCCCTTTAGTGCACTACTTTTGACCAGGGCCTATAGAGGGAATATAGGGTGCCATTTGAGATGTATACTTCATCTGCAGCAATGGTCATGTCTGAAATGTTTACCCCATGTTATTAATCAAACTATTCACATAAAACAAAAGGAGATATGTTTACTACCTGTGTAATAACCACATGTAATATCCTTGCTAGGCATATAACTGGGGGATTTTTCATAATGGGGATTTTTAAAATAATAAATATATAACTGAATAGTTGTATTTAGCCTACATGTTGCTGTAAGTACGCTAAATAGGTTATGGCTAAAGCAATGTGTTAGGGCTATTGTCAAGTCATCCTAAACATCGGTGCATTCGTACCCTATCCTCTCTGATGAACTAGCTAAATCACGGGTGTTTCTCTGCTCTCTCTCTCTCCGTGCTATATCACGACTTTAACAGTCTCTCTCCGTGCTATATCACGACTTGAACAGGTTGTTGCCGTCTGGTCGCTGCCTTCCATACAGGAGAGAGACCCTCTCTGTGGTGCTGTGAGATGATGTGTGGGGGAGGCTTGCTAGCAGCCAGTCAGCACCGGGGTTTCAGCACCGGGGTTTCAGCCAGCGCAGAGCAGTCGGAGGAACATGGCGGCAGCACAGTCAGCTGAAAGGATAGCTTTTCCTCCCAACCGAAGGTCAGACTGGGTTTAACACACGAGATTTAACAGAGCAAGAGCGACGGAAAGTTTCAAATCGTAAGTACGCATGTTGTTTTGCTGTGTTTTTTTTGGTGTGCAATTCGTGCCCTAATTTTGCGATGGGATTCAATCTCCTAAATAGTGTCGGTTAGGTACGCTAGCTTGCTAAGCAAGGCAGCGCTGAATGCCCAGTTAGCTGCTAGCGGAGGCTACCGCAGGGGAAGCTGCCCAGTTAGCTGCTAGCGGAGGCTACCGCAGGGGAAGCTGCCCAGTTAGCTGCTAGCGGAGGCTACCGCAGGGGAAGCTGCCCAGTTAGCTGCTAGCGGAGGCTACCGCAGGGGAAGCTGCCCAGTTAGCTGCTAGCGGAGGCTACCGCAGGGGAAGCTGCCCAGTTAGCTGCTAGCGGAGGCTACCGCAGGGGAAGCTGCCCAGTTAGCTGCTAGCGGAGGCTACCGCAGGGGAAGCTGCCCAGTTAGCTGCTAGCGGAGGCTACCGCAGGGGAAGCTGCCCAGTTAGCTGCTAGCGGAGGCTACCGCAGGGGAAGCTGCCCAGTTAGCTGCTAGCGGAGGCTACCGCAGGGGAAGCTGCCCAGTTAGCTGCTAGCGGAGGCTACCGCAGGGGAAGCTGCCCAGTTAGCTGCTAGCGGAGGCTACCGCAGGGGAAGCTAGCTAGCTAACTAGACATGTTTGTATGCCACTTGGGTGAGTTCCTAAGTGGTGTTCCTTTGCCTTGCCGCTCTTGGTCCATGTTCACTAGTCGTTTCAGTGCTTGACAGACACGCAGTGCTTTTTTTGCATGTGTAACAAATGCATTTCGTGCACCGGGGGAATACTTTTGTATTTCTGAGTGCTTGTTGTCAGTGACTGAAGTTCACCGATCCAATAGCGCTAGCTTCCAAGGCTAGCAACCATTAGCTAGTTCCAACAGTGGACATGGTGAACGTTTTCAGAGACCCTCTCCTTGGCTATTTAACTGTGTTTTGAGCGGCCTTTTAAATTCAGTGCAGTGATCGCATTGCTCGTATCCTGAATCACCTTTACCGTAAATAGAAATAAAAAAAGGTAAACAACTTTGTTTTACGTAATGCTCCCTATATCAGTGACTTTAGTGAGTCAGCTTTCTTTTCTGTATCGCGCTTTGCTACAATGTCTCTTGGTGGCGAAGTTGCGACGTAGTGGTATTTCTCAATAGCGGTGTGAAACTGAATGGCCACGAAGTAAGCGGTGCAGAGTTCCTGTGGAAATCTCCCGGTGTCGATGTCGTGACTGTTCGACCACCCCTTTTGAAGGAACGGTCTATTGCTTTGCTTTGCTCTCTCCGCGGGGGCAGTAAGTGAGCCTACATTTGGGAGAAAGAAGTGGGTTTTAATGACCTATTTCCAAAACTACCCCGGCGAGGGTGCGTAGTGTGATGACGTGCGCCACAGAGCTGCCAGCTCTTCTGCTGTTTGATCCTCTTCTCACCGCGCCACACCTCTTATTTCTCACGCATTGAAAAGTACAGCTTTTATTTTTTCGACTTAGTCCATTGTATAGTCAGTGGCGTTATCTTTTCAACTGTCCTCCACATCGTTTTGAAATCGGAGCATCTGCGCCTGCAATTTAACATCACAAGCCAACCTGGTCTCAGAGCATTTCGTATTATTATGTACGTACATTTGCGACACTCAATTTATAAAGTTTGTTAAATTCAGATGATATGTATTAATTTGTGGATGTCAGTCATCCATTTTATATGATATGTTAAGAATTGCAATTCGTACAATATGTTACGAATTTGTAAAATGTATGATGTGTTACGAATTCCAATTTGTTGTTGCTAACGTTAGCTAGGTGGTTAATGCTAACGTTAGCTAGGCTGGGGGTTAGGATTAAGGTTGGGACTTAGGTTAAAGGGTTAAGGTTAGGGGAATGGAAAGCTACAAGGGTTAAGGTTAGGGTTAGCTAAAAGAGTTAAGGTTAGGGGAAAGGTTAGCTAACATGCTAAGTAGTTGTAAAGTAGCTAAAAATTAGTAAGTAGTTGCTAAATAGCACAAATGCTATAGTTGTCTGTGATGAGATTTGAACACGCAACCTTTGGGTTGCTTGACATTCGAGTTATACGCCTGTCCACTACGACCAACCAGCTTTCGTTTTTGCCTAAAGTAACCTTCTGTAACCATACTAAACATAACATACTGTATCATACTCATGTGAGGTTCCAATTTACTATGTTACGTCTAGTCTATGAGACCAGGCTGCACGAGCGGAACCTCTGTCCTGTCTTGCCACAGCACTGTGAACTGTGGCACATTGAAGCATTTGATTGTTCTAGTTATGTAAGGGATCAAGGGGATTGGATGGTGTTTTAAAGAAATGCCCCTCAAGATTAGAGTGGAGCTGAATGGAGAGAGAACGTTATCTGCTGAGTTTATAAAACTGTAAAAATAGCAGCATGGTAGCCTATTTTATGTACAATGTTGTCAAAAAAAAATGAGGTTGCTGTTACTCCTGTCCCTATTGCAGAATGCAGCCTTTTGACAGCATGTAGTATAGTTGATTTAATCCACACTTGCATTAGTCCCCTCGTTTGGTGATTGGCATTTAGGCTGTGACAACGAAAAGGCAGCTTCCAACGGTCCCACGGTTTTTCCCATTTGCAGCCCTAAAGTGTCAAAAATGTAAAAAACTATTATTAGCATATTTTAAATTTAATTCCCCAAAAATCTAACAGTAACAAAGTCGTCGAATTTGGAGTGTTCATTTTAATGTTCAAAGCATCCTGAATACACCTGACCTGTGTTTTTTTTTAATGGTTAAAAAATGTTTTACACCCTGGTCATAGAACTAAGCCATGTCAAAATATGTAGAATTGCAGGAAATTAGCTTTAAAACAGTAAACTGTTCCAGGGGGATGCCCCCCCTAGATCCCCCCCCTAGACCCCCCCCCCCCCCATCTGGGGGTTGTGCCAGGGAGCAATGAAATTCACAAAGCAAATCTCACTTCAAGCTTTCTTCAAAAGTTAGCCCTGGCATAGTGATGTGACAGTGCGTAGTGATGGGACGATTGATACCATACATGTCGTCACTAGTTACCACAGCCACAAAGTCATAATTATGGCTGACGCTGTGGTAACTAGTGACAACCATTGATACCGGAGCTCCGACACGCCGATGCAGTTTTCAAAGCACTACTGAATCGACACAATGTAGCGATGCTTGTATCAAAAGTAACAATCATTGTCTTAGATCAGATAGTGCGTCACCTTCCGCCTGCACTGTAGTCTGGCTGTCATAACATTCCAAAATATTACCTAGGTGACAGTCTGCTGAACCCCATTTCGGCATCAACTGTCTGAATTGATCTACTCTAAAACAGTAAATATGTCAATAAATGTTTTTTTGGGTAAGGAAGTCTTAGTGGTCCCCATTTTACATCTAGCTACAGTGAGGGGAAAAAAGTATTTGATCCCCTGCTGATTTTGTACGTTTTCCCACTGACAAAGAAATGATCAGTCTATAATTTTAATGGTAGGTTTATTTGAACAGTGAGAGACAGAATTAACAACAAAAAAATCCAGAAAAACGCATGTCAAAAATGTTATAAATTGATTTGCCATTTTAATGAGGGAAATAAGTATTTGAACCCTCTGCAAAACATGACTTAGTACTTGGTGGCAAAACCCTTGCTGGCAATCACAGAGGTCAGACGTTTCTTGTAGTTGGCCACCAGGTTTGCACACATCTCAGGAGGGATTTTGTCCCACTCCTCTTTGCAGATCTTCTCCAAGTCATTAAGGTTTCGAGGCTGACGTTTGGCAACTCGAACCTTCAGCTCCCTCCACAGATTTTCAATGGGATTAAGGTCTGGAGACTGGCTAGGCCACTCCAGGACCTTAATGTGCTTCTTCTTGAGCCACTCCTTTGTTGCCTTGGCTGTGTGTTTTGGGTCATTGTCATGCTGGAATACCCATCCACGACCCATTTTCAATGCCCTGGCTGAGGGAAGGAGGTTCTCACCCAAGATTTGACGGTACATGGCCCCGTCCATCATCCCTTTGATGCGGTGAAGTTGTCCTGTCCCCTTAGCAGAAAAACACCCCCAAAGCATAATGTTTCCACCTCCATGTTTGACGGTGGGGATGGTGTTCTTGGGGTCATAGGCAGCATTCCTCCTCCTCCAAACACGGCGAGTTGAGTTGATGCCAAAGAGCTCCATTTTGGTCTCATCTGACCACAACACTTTCACCCAGTTCTCCACTGAATCATTCAGATGTTCATTGGCAAACTTCAGACGGGCATGTATATGTGCTTTCTTGAGCAGGGGGACCTTGCGGGCGCTGCAGGATTTCAGTCCTTCAAGGCGTAGTGTGTTACCAATTGTTTTATTGGTGACTATGGTCCCAGCTGCCTTGAGATCATTGACAAGATCTTCCCGTGTAGTTCTGGGCTGATTCCTCACCGTTCTCATGATCATTGCAACTCCACGAGGTGAGATCTTGCATGGAGCCCCAGGCCGAGAGAGATTGACAGTTCTTTTGTGTTTCTTCCATTTGCGAATAATCGCACCAACTGTTGTCACCTTCTCACCAAGCTGCTTGGCGATGGTCTTGTAGCCCATTCCAGCCTTGTGTAGGTCTACAATCTTGTCCATGACATCCTTGGAGAGCTCTTTGGTCTTGGCCATGGTGGAGAGTTTGGAATCTGATTGATTGCTTCTGTGGACAGGTGTCTTTTTATACAGGTAACAAACTGAGATTAGGAGCACTCCCTTTAAGAGTGTGCTCCTAATCTCAGCTCGTTACCTGTATAAAAGACACCTGGGAGCCAGAAATCTTTCTGATTGAGAGGGGGGGTCAAATACTTATTTCCCTCATTAAAATGCAAATCAATTTATAACATTTTTGACATGTGTTTTTCTGGATTTTTTGTTTGTTATTCTGTCTCTCACTGTTCAAATAAACCTACCATTAAAATTATAGACTGATCATTTCTTTGTCAGTGGGCAAACATAGAAAATCAGCAGGGCGATCAAATACTTTTTTCCCCCTCACTGTAAGGATTATTGTGCTTCAGTGAGCAGTATTTCTGAAGTTTGACTGTGGGCACGAAAGCTAGCATACATTTGTCTAACAGCTGAGATGAAATCATCTGTGACTGAAACGATGCTGCTAACCAACCAACTACCGACTTAGTGCTGCACACACACTGTTGAATATTCCAACAAAAGCTAGAAAGCTACTGTAGCTATGCTTTACATTATTATTAGTTTTTATAAACCAGCTGTTGTTCTGCCACGAGTCAGCTGCTGTGTTCAGCTGACCCAATGATACGATTGTGAAGAAACATGCTGATCTGCGGACTGGATTTCTGATTAATTGTGGGGCTGCATGACTACAACTTCAGGGTAATTTAAACAGGCTAAGCAAGCTTTTTGTGTCAGTGAAGGAAGAGCTAGCTAGCTAGCTAGCTGTGTCAGTAAGCTAGCTAGCTACAACAATTAGCTACACAGCTGATCAAGTCACTGCCTGGCGACCAATGTCCTTGTGTGCAGGAGATTGAGGCACCGGTTTGTTTTTATTTTTCTCACAATTGAGTTTTGTTTTTATCTAGAAGTTCCATCCTTCGCAGGTGGATAGATGGCTCAGGGATGTTATCGGTTTTGAGGACGTCAGCACATATAGCTCGTTAAACTCTCATGGCTCAGGGATGTTATCGGTTTTGAGGACGTCAGCACATATAGCTCGTTAAACTCTCATGGCTCAGGGATGTTATCGGTTTTGAGGACGTCAGCACATATAGCTCGTTAAACTCTCATTGGGTAGGATGTCCTGATTGGATTCGGGAATGCTTCCTGATCGATCTCCCTTTCTCGCGCTTCCAGCTCCATCTCTTTTTTTTTTTTTGTGATATCCAATTGGTAGTGACAGTCTTGTCCCATCGCTGCAACTCCCATACGGACTCGGGAGAGGCGAAGGTCGAGAGCTATGCGTCCTCCAAAACACGACCCTGCCAAGCCTCACTGCTTCTTGACACACTGCTCGCTTAACCAGGAAGCCAGCCAGCCGCACCAATGTGTCGGGAGGAAACACTGTACAACTGGTGACTAAAGTCGTCGTGCATGCGCCCGGCCAGCCACAAGGAGTCGCTAGAGCGCGATGGGACAAGGACATCCCGGCCGGCCAAACCCTCCCCTAACCCGGACGACGTTGGGCCAATTGTGCGCCGCCTCATGGGTCTCCCAGTCACGGCCGGCTGCGACACAGCCTGGGATCGAACCCGGGTCCGTAGTGGCGCGATGCAGTGCCTTAGACCGCTGCGCCAACCTGGAGGCCCCCCCCCTCCATCTTGTCTTTCCCTGTACTCTAAATCTATTTTCTGTTCTCCTCACGTTCTCTTTCCTTGTGCTCGAGCTCTACTTTCTGTTCCCGTTTTGCCTTTAGTTCTAACTCTGGCAGTTGCAACGTCTACAGGACTCACCCTACCACCCGTAGGACCCTTTTCATCAACCTCCCTCTCCGGGAAGGATTTCCTGCTCCGCTAAAGCAGTACCGTTCAACTCTTTTGACTACTGCTTTAATATCTCGGGAAGGTGGTGGGGCAAGGGGAAGTTCGACCGGTCCTGGCAAAAGTGGAAGCCATCAGGAGGCATTTGAGAAGACAAAGACCCTTTTGGTCTCTGTACCGCTGTTAGCTGCTCCGGATTTCGGTCGTCCATTTGCTTTGTATACCGATGTAGGAGCAGGGGCTGTGCTCCTAAAGAAAGACAATAACAACATTGAGCATTACTACTAAATAAAGTAGGCCTAGTTCATCATGTAGACTGCTACTTGTGTGGTGTTTACTCTGAAACAACAACCCTGCCTCCCTGTTTACTTCCCATTGTTTAACAAGTTGACATCCTGTTTTCTTAAGAGCTGAAGTGCCTTGGCCTAGATGCTCTGGGTTGACAGTTGGCAAGCACCCGGTCATGTTAAGCCATATGGCTGGTGTGATGTCAGGTCGACAGAGCGAGAGACAGAGACTGAGTTAGTCAATGTTTCCACAGACAGGCAGTGTCCCGTGTGTGTGTGTGTAGGTAGGGATTCTAGAGGAGCACTGCTAGTCTGATGCACATCACTGACACCAACTGTCTGAGCTGGCTTACAGTACAGTCCCGGAGTCCTGGGGCCGTATTCATAAAGCACCAAACCCAACGGAAGAAAACGTACTGAAACAGGGAGTTACTACCAGAAATTGTGGCCAATAAGGACACATGTTTCGGTTTTCCATTGCAAAACGTTTTGCTACGGTGTGCACTAAAGAACACGACCCAGGGTCAAGCAGGAGAGCGCTCTCAGAAAACGGAAATGCACTTCAATGTTTTAAAAGGGCACAAAAAACACTAGTGCCCTTAACTATGGCACAGTTTTGTTTTGATTGGTCTCAAACAAAGTAGGCTTCCGCCACACCACAACCAATTGGCTACTACACATTGGTGAACAGCATTGATGACAACGCTATGAAGTAGTGAGATAAAATCCTCACGACAGCTTCTCTGTAGCTACACAACTGAGCCCACAGCATTTCACCATCGAGCCAATTAGAAGTCAGTGGCATTATCCAAAATGGATTCCCTACATCCCTACAGGTCAAAGGTAATGCACTATAAAGCAGGGGTGTCGGGCTCATTTCGCCCCGGGGGCCGCAGTCGGTCTTCAATGAGGTCCGGAAGACCACACTGAAAATTGGTTATATTTCGTTACTGTCAAAATATAGTCCACTATCCAATTTTGATGCTCCCTGAATGTCTAGTGATTTATTATAGAGCTGGACAGTCAAGAAACTGTATGAATATAGGTCAATTATCATTTCTACACAGTTTCAATTTGGTTTTAGTCATTTTTAAGTATATTGACTTTGTTGCCTCCAGGTTCACTATTTTTTCAAAAACTGTACATACAGTTGAAGTCGGAAGTTTACATACACCTTAGCCAAATACATTTAAACTCAGTTTTTCACAATTCCTGACATTTAATCCTAGTAAAAAATTCCCTGTCTTAGGTCAGTTAGGATCACCACTTTATTTTAAGAATGTGAAATATCAGAATAATAGTAGAGAGAATGATTTATTTCAGCTTTTATTTCTTTCATCACATTCCCAGTGGGTCAGAAGTTTCCATACACTCAATTAGTATTTGGTAGCATTGCCTTTAAATGGTTTAACTTGGGTCAAACATAACTTGGGTCAAACGTTTCGGGTAGCCTTCCACAAGCTTCCCACAATAAGTTGGGTGAATTCTGGCCCATTCCTCCTGACAGAGCTGGTGTAACTGAGTCACGTTTGTAGGCCTCCTTGCTCGCACACGTTTTTTCAGTTCTGCCCACACATTTTCTATAGGTTTGAGGTCAGGGCTTTGTGATGGCCACTCCAATTCCTTGACTTTGTTGTCCTTAAGCCATTTTGCCACAAATTTGGAAGTATGCTTGGGGTCATTGTGCATTTGGAAGACCCATTTGCGACCAAGCTTTAACTTCCTGACTGATGTCTTGAGATGTTGCTTCAATATATCCACATAATCTTCCTTCCTCATGATGCCATCTATTTTGTGAAGTGCACCAGTCCCTCCTGCAGCAAAGCACCACCACAGCATGATGCTGCCACACCCGTGCTTCACGGTTGGGATGGTGTTCTTCGGCTTGCAAGCCCCCGCTTTTTCCTCCAAACATAACAATGGTCATTATGGCCAAACAGTTACAGTGGGGAGAACAAGTATTTGATACACTGCCGATTTTGCAGGTTTTCCTACTTACAAAGCATGTGGAGGTCTGTAATTTGTGTCATAGGTACAGTGGGGAAAAAAAGTATTTAGTCAGCCACCAATTGTGCAAGTTCTCCCACTTAAAAAGATGAGAGAGGCCTGTAATTTTCATCATAGGTACACGTCAACTATGACAGACAAATTGAGAAAAAAAATCCAGAAAATCACATTGTAGGATTTTTAATGAATTTATTTGCAAATTATGGTGGAAAATAAGTATTTGGTCGCCTACAAACAAGCAAGATTTCTGTCTCTCACAGACCTGTAACTTCTTCTTTAAGAGGCTCCTCTGTCCTCCACTCTTTACCTGTATTAATGGCACCTGTTTGAACTTGTTATCAGTATAAAAGACACCTGTCCACAACCTCAAACAGTCACTCTCCAAACTCCACTATGGCCAAGACCAAAGAGCTGTCAAAGGACACCAGAAACAAAATTATAGACCTGCACCAGGCTGGGAAGACTGAATCTGCAATAGGTAAGAAGCTTGGTTTGAAGAAATCAACTGTGGGAGCAATTATTAGGAAATGGAAGACATACAAGACCACTCCACGCAAGATCTCACCCCGTGGGGTCAAAAGCACAAGAACGG